>JARHVA010005110.1:335000-827500 GCA_037957365.1 Torreya grandis | reverse complement strand
TGTTTTTTCCTTTAACTCTTTAAAAATTAGTGCAAGGGGACTTATATATTAAAAACCCTAATTTTACATAGTTCATCCAATATCAAATGGGGTGGTTTTAGGGCAAAAGGGTTGAGTTGGACTAATCTTAGTCAATACCCATTAAAATACCATGTGATCCATTACATTGCTAATACTATAAAGTGGGATCACACTCAAATGTATTTCTTTCATTAATGTGTGTGTGTGTGTGTGTGTGTGTGTGTGTGTGTGTGTGTGTGTGTGTGTGTGTGTGTGTGTGTGTGTGTGTGTGTGTGTGTGTGTGTGTGTGTGTGAGATTATGTATGCAAGCCTTGACATTCTTTCTCTTATTTTACCCTTGTTATAAACATGGTAATATGAATTTTCCTTTATAAACTTAAATTTACCTTTAACACTTTTATATGTGCAAATAATAATCTTGTCTAACTCTTTAGGATGAAATTTAATTGTCTATAAATGCCTTATAGTATCTTTTTATGTATATTAGTATCTAACTTTAAATTAAGGACCTAGTTGTGTGAAAAATCTAATAAATGATGTTGAAACATGTACAAACAATGATTGTAAGATGAAACATGATCAAAATAAATTAAAAGGGGACCTAGTTTAGTTCCACTATTTATAGTCAATAATGTTGAGGATGAAAATTATCACATCAATGAATCATCTTGTTTACCTATTCTGAAGGTTAAGATGGAATTATACAAATTTAATCATAGGGACCTTTGGGCTAAATGTTAGTGTTATCTACAAATCTTACACCCTAGAAGAGGGTTGTTCAGGCCTCCTCTAGATTTGGGCAACATTGGGACATTTTCAAGCCTGTGGGTGTGCTTATAAGTGGAAATGAACCTCTAGGTTAAAAGGGATAGCTCCCTGTATTAGATTTTATGTAATAAATCTGCTAAACTAGCTTGTATGAATGAAAAGAGTCAAAAGTTTGCATAAATTAAAAGCCTAGTCTAAAATGGTAATACACTAAGAATTAGTATCCACATGTATGCCCTATACTTATGCACAATATAGCATAATATAGTCTATACCTTAATTTCTAGAAGATTCCAACATAAGTATTTCAATTTAGAGACAAATTTTAATGATATTAAACAAGGTAAATGACTGAAACAACAACCTATATATTCCAGAAAAGGGTTATACATGCAAGGTATCATATAAATAAAATGCACTCTACATGACCTGTTGGATTGACTCTTTACTCAAAAGCATGAAAGATAAAAGTAGAAAGGATAAAACATCACTTGATATCACTCTGTATCTCTTTCATACCTAGGCAAATATATAAAACTTAAAAATGGGATAAACTAATGTTTCTTTGCTCAAAGGCAAGAAAATGGAAAAAAAATAGTAGGGCTTCACTGTACTATCTTTGGATCATTTAACAACAACCCAAGGTTCTTATTTATAACAAAGAGAGGGAGAGGAGGGAGGCCCTTTAAAACCAAATGAAGGAAATTAGTTATATTGGAGGTCACCATCCTTAGTTGCAACTGACCCTACCAAAGATGATTATTTTGGAATTCTATTTGATCTGTGTCACTCTCTCAAATGCCCTTTGCTTGTCCCCTAAAGATGCTTCCCAATGGTTGCCAATAGAAATGAAATACTTGGGGAAGGTGACAAAAATGGTCATTATCAATGGAGTCACCTGTTATAAATCTCTTTTAGTACCCAACCACTCCTTGGCTTGTCAATTTACATAATGGCATGAAAAAGTTACTTTCATTCAGTTTGGCTTTGTCCTTCCCTTTTGATTGGTCCTCAAGGAATGACTTAGATCATGGTTATGAGTCATTGATTTTCTTGGCATGGATACCTATGGATCATCCTCCATTTATCTTTGACAAGTCACATGGAAGATTTTGATTTACTTCATCATTCATCATGAACCATGTCATTGGGCCAAGCTTGTTCAGCTAAGTAGCCTTAAAAGTTTGACTTGAACTTGTAGATCTATTTGAGCTCTAGGATTGATTTAATTTGCTTACTTCAAGGTTTTCATTGCTCATGACTTATGAAACTTCATAATCAAAGTCTTTGACAAATATTGATTTGAACTATAGACCCATTCGAGTTTTCTGATTGCTTCTACTTATAAAAGTTTATAAGCAAAGCTCTTTTGAAAACCTAATTTTTCTTTGATTAAGACCCTTTTAGGTTTTCTGAGTCCTTTTACTCCTTTGCTCCTTCAAGTTCTTTAAGAATCCTTATAAAACTTATAATTCAAGCCTTTGACAAATCTTGATTTACAATACAGAGTCATTTGGGTTTTCTAAATTGCTTTACTTCTTGCTTGAAGACTTTGGGCATGAACTTGACGTCCTACGGCACGTCACCAAGTTACACCCCAATGGCTAGTTCATTACATTAAATTTGACATCCTAAAACATATCACCAATATGAACCTAATAGCTAGTTGGTCACCCTAAATTTGATGTCCTATAGCACATCATGTCTTTGAACCCCAATGGCTAGTTGGTCACCTTGAATTTGACGTCCTATGGCACATCATGTTTTTAAACCCCAATGGCTAGTTGGTTGCATCAAAATTAACATTCTACAACACATCATGGGAATCTATTTGGGTTGGGATTATTGTTTTAATTTTTTGGTCATGGTAATTTTCTCGAAGTAATTCCTTTGGACAACTTGTCTAAAGGAATTCTTTCAGGAATTTTACTTTCAAATTTTTGGGCAACAACTAGTTTCCTTCGAGAACTTTTCCCAAAGGACACTTAGGAAAGTGTCCTTCATAAAAGTTCTGAAGGACACCTAGGTAGGGGAATAAGGTCCCTTCAAAAACATTTAAAGGGCATTTCCAAAGGAAATGGCCCTTCGATAAAAATATCAAAGGGCACTTAGACAAAATGTCCCTTTGGACAAAGGGGCATTCGAGAAAGACTAAGGCAAAAGTGCCCTTCAAATTTCTTTTGAAGGGTTACTTGGATGAAAAGTGCCCTTCAAAAAAAATATGAAGGGTCACTTAGAGGAAGAAATGAGGTGAAGTTCCCTTCAAAAAATTTATGAAGGGTCACTTAGACAAAAAGTGCCCTTCAAAAAAAATCTGAAGGGTCACTTAGGAAAAAACACGGCAAAGAAAAGTGCTTTGGAAAATTCTGATGGGCACTTCGAATGGAATTGGCTCTTTGGATCTTTTTTGAAGGGCACTTTGGGGTAAAACAAAATGAGAAAGGCTAAGACAAAATCCCAAAGGAAAACAACATCTTGAAAGAAAAAACAAAGGGAAATGCAAAGAACAAGGGAGAAGAACCCGAACCAAGAGAGGCCAAAGGGAAAAGACAAATAAAAAAGCAAGTGACTAAACATAAAAAATGAGCAAGGGAGAAATGAAAAGAGCCAAAGGGAAAACACAAATTGGTCATGTAAAAATGGTCAACATTTTGGTGAGTTCTAGGGGAGACATGCCCACTATGTCATAAGACCAGTCTCCTAAATCCTTCCATTGGGTATGGAGTCACGTAAGGCAAATAAGATTTAAAATAGCAAGCCATGGCTGACCAACAAGCTAGAGAGACACACACATAGCCAAAAAAATGAAATAAAACACTTGAAATGGAAACACTTGTGCTCTAAAGCACTTAGGGAAAATAACACAAATAAAGGAAACACACCAAAACAAGGTATATACAAGACATGGCCAACAAGGGTCAAAATCAAGACTTCAAATGGATCCCATTCACTAAAATAGGTATCTCTTCTCCATCCATCTTAAATATCTAAAATGAGTTTCTTTACTTACACTTAATGATGATGTAAGGACCACTCCACAAAGTATCAAACTTTGTATGTCTACTTGTTTTTGCTCTATCCTCATCCCATTTCAAGACTAAGTCACCTTCTTTGAACACTCTTGCCCTTTTCCTTTTGTCAAAATATTTATTCATGAGAACTTGATGGTGTTCCAAAGGTTTATGTGCATCATTTATTACCTCTTACATCTGTATTAATTCTATCAATCTAACCTCCATGGGAGTGTTTTCAATTAATTCTAGCTGTTGTGTAATTTCCAAGGTAGTGAGCTCTATGGACCACTCCACAAAGTATCAAACTTTGTATGTCTACTTGTTTTTGCTCTATCCTCATCCCATTTCAAGACTAAGTCACCTTCTTTAAACACTCTTGCCCTTTTCCTTTTGTCAAAATATTTATTCATGAGAACTTGATGGTGTTCCAAAGGTTTATGTGCATCATTTATTACCTCTTACATTTGTATTAATTCTATCAATCTAACCTCCATGGGAGTGTTTTCAATTAATTCTAGCTGTTGTGTAATTTCCAAGGTAGTGAGCTCTTATGATATGGATAGTCTAGCTTCTCTCCCATAGACAAGTACAAAGGGATAATTACCAATTGACTTATTGGGAGTGGTTTTGTTTACCTATAAGTCTATCTTTAGCTTGTTATGCCATGCTATTTGATTGGTTTCCAACATCATCTTGATGATCTTGATGAGGTTTTTATTGGTAGACTCAGCCAATCCATTACCTTGAAGGTAGTAGTACTCAAATAAACTCCACTCTTTGTTTCCCAATTAAAAAATTTAGAACTTATGAAGGCAAGTGCATTATCTGAGATGATGACATGAGGAACCCCAAACCTTATTACAATGTTATCATAAAATTCTAAGATAGCATTTTCATTTGCCTCCTTTAATGCAATAACCTCTACTCACCTTGTGAAGAAGTATGTAGCAGTAAATATCCATTTATGTCTAGCACTTGATGGAGGGTTGATCATTCCAATGAATTCAAGGCCCCATTGCATAAAGGGCTGGTCCACTTGAATAGGATTCAATGAAAGATTTGTAAGTTTTTGTTTTCCAACAAAGAAAGCACATTGAGTATAAACCTTAGCCCAATGATAATAGTCCATAAAAAGACTAGGACAATAGTAACCAAATCTCATTATTTTTACAATTTTTGTTTTAGGAGAGAAGTGACCACCATCTACACCATTATGGAACTTTTCTAGTAGCATATCAAATTGATCATTGTTAATGCATCTTAGCAACACATTGTTCACATCCTTCTTAAATATAATTCCATCCACAAGACAATAAGGACTATCTTGCAACCTAAAATACCTTCTTTGATATTTATTCAAGCCATTAGGACACTCACCATTTTGAAAGAAACCAATGATGTCTTGTGTCCAACTTTGATTTTGCAATTGATCAGCTAGTTGGTCTTGAACTTAATTTACCAAGGCTTACTCTTTTGGCTCTTGAAATTTAGATGCTAAGTGCTCACACAAACCTCTCCCTCTTACCAAGCTAGTTACCTTGACATCAATGTCATATTCCATCACTTTTGTGATCCATCCAGCTCTCTTCTCATTAAGATCCTTGCTTAGGAAAAACTCCTTGGTTCTAAGATGGGAAACCATGACATGGATCTTGTTATTGGAAACCATATGCCTAAGTTTTTTCAATCCTCTAATGATGGTTAAATCTTGCTTCTCAACAAAATAATATCTCACTTAGTAGTCCTCTAAGCCATGGCAAAAGAAAGCAATTGGCTACTCAAGATCTTCATCATTATTTTGCATAAGCATAAATGAGATTATGTCAAGGTTAGAAAAAGTATAAAGTATGAAATATTTATAAAAATTTATATTTAAGAGAGTGGGAGATGCTTCAATTGCTTTCTTGATTGCCTCAAATCTGCCTTTACCTTCCTTTATCTAAGTTAAAACTTGGTTCTTTTTTAGCATGGATGTGATAGGCTTTACCATAGCTACAAAGTTTAGGATAAACCTCCTTACAAAGTTTATTTTTCCCAAGAAACTTTACATCCCTTTCTTGTGTTGAGGTAAAGACAAGCCTAGAATAGCTTCAATCCTTTCAGGGTCAATAGATAAGCCTTCTTTTGAAATAACATGACCCAAAAGCTTACCTTCATGGATAGCGAAGATGCACTTCTTTAGATTGAGGGATATGACATACTCTCTACACTTCTTAAACACTTGCCTCAGATGTCACATATGATCAACAACATCCTTTGAAAAAATGGCTATATCATCAAGGTAAACAAGCAAAAACTTATTAATCAAACCTTTAAAAGCCATGTCCATTACCCTTTGAAATGTAGCTCCAGCATTGGATAAACCAAATGGCATCTTATTATAGGAAAAGGTCCCCCACTTGGTGATGAAGGTTGTATTGAATTGATCCTCTTCACTTACCAATATTTGATTATAACCTGTATAACCATCAAGAAGTGAGAAACATTGAGAACTTGAAATAACTTGCAAAATTTGTTCCATGTAAGGGAGTGGATAATGATCCTTGAGAGACACTTTATTTAGATCATGAAAATCCACAAAAAGTTTGATTTTTCCATTTTTATTTTGAACCAACACAAGGTTTGCTACCCAATTTGAGTGCTTGATAGGAAAGATAATCCTAGACTCAATCAATTTGGTCAACTCTTTCTTCATGAGTTCTTCTACCTTGGGATTGATAGGCCTTTACTTTTGTCTTATTTATTTAGCTCCATGCTCCAACTTAATGGTGTGATGAGCTAGAATTGGATCAAATCCTTTTAATTCCTTGTACTCCCAAGAAAATATGTCATGAAACTCTTTATATAATGCAATAAAAGCTTGCCTTTTCCAGCTAAGAACAAACCTTTCCAATCTTCAAAATTGTGTCCTTGAAAATTAGAACTATCTCATAGTTCTCTTCTTTTGTTGACATGATCATTCTTTGGTTCTTCTTCTAATCATCCTCATTAAAGACACTCTCCAAGGTAATCATCCCCTTGGGTATTTTATTTGTCTTCAGCTGTATAATTTTCTCTTCATAATGATCATGAAACTTCCTCTGATTTCTTGAAGAGAATCCTACCTCATTTTGCAAGAAGTGTGTAATATGTTCATCACTTTTAAACACTTACCATGAAAATTCATTATCTAGAATGGAAGGTCTCACAATGATCTTGATATGGGATTGATCTTTCTCTTGTTCAACATTAGCAACTAAGTCAAAATGTGCTCCTATTGTAGCCAATCTATTAGCATGCTTGTTCAAATCTCTAGGTATGGGTTGGATGTTGAAGGCATCAAAATAGTCAAGTAGATCCCATACCATATGCTTGTAGGACTTGATCAAGGGGTTCTTGGCTATATCTTGAATTCTTACTTGATGAATGACCAGATCACTATCTCCATAGACTTTCAAAATCCTGATTCCTCTCTTATTTACCCATTAGAGACCATGAACTAGGCCTTCATATTCTACCACATTGCAAGTGCAACTGAGGTGAAACTTATAAGAAGAGTATTAATGAATCTTTGATGGAGAAACCAACATGACACCAACTCTTGCTCCTACTTTGCTCTTTGAACCATCAAAGAACATTTCCCACATGCCATTAAGCTCATGATCTTCATTGGTGAGTGAAGGAATTAGGATGCTCTCCTCATGCATGCAGTAAACTCCCAAATCAGTCTCCTCAATGAAAGTGTGAGGATCAAGGCTATGTATTTCAATGTTATACTTATCAAAAAAGAGGTTATACATACCTTCAAGAGGAGAAGATGTTTCACCATCCATGACTATTTCTTCCTCTTTGCTGATGAGATAGTTTTGATTTGTCATTGTCTCTAAGTATGGCTTAATGTGGAACCTTGCTAAGGGCTAAGTCCTTATGGTTACCTTAGTTCCACACCTTGTATTGAAAGCTATAAAGGACCAATCAGCAAAAAAGTATCTTCCTATCTTGGTTGTAAAGTCCCTTGACAAGCATATATCAAAGTGTGTTAGAAGGTCTACTACCATAATATATTGCATGATAGGGAAGCTTGGGTAGCCATGTAAAGACACTTTCAGACCTTTGACCAATCCTACCATCTTGGTTGAAGTTCCATCCAACTGTAACATGCCTTTACTATGTGGCTCATAGTTCAAACCCAACTTATCAACCACTACTTTAGGCATAATAGTAGTGTTTGCTCCATTATCCACAATACAATTGTGGACCAACTTATCACCCATAATGAGTGTGAGGTAAAAGGGTGGAGGCTTTTCAACTTTAGTAGAAGGATCCAAAAGATGATTTGTAGAATTTGTGAGAGCCACACTATGATGCTTTAAAGATTGAGTAGTCACATGCATGCTTGATAACTACTCTTGCAAAAGCTCCTTTTGACCAGGAATATGTAGAACCTCCCAAAGGGATATGCTTGGCTTAGTGCTCTTTAATGAGTCCACAATATTTAGAGATGGAGCATTCACGTTCTCTTTCATTTTTGATGATAATGATGGAGTTTTAGCCTGTTGTGTTGCAATCTTGGTAGTCACATTTATATTTTGATTTTATTGAGGATCATGGCTTATAGAAGGTGCAACACTTTGATTGAAACTTTGTGACCTTAGAGAGGCATCACTTAGAGCTATCTGTGGCTTCTAGCCTTCTCCCAATGCTCTCTTTTTATACCTTGTATTGGTTTCAATTGACATGCCTTGAGTCAACATAAAGTCATATTTTACTTGAAAATTCAACATTATCACACTTGGGTTGCTACCTTCTCCATGACTATCCCTTTAGCTAGGACATACTTCTTCTATTGTCATGTAAGGAGTAGCTTCCTCTTATGTAGTCACAGTAGTTCCTCCATCATCATGTGTAAACTAACCTTGAGGCTTACCCCATTGGTCCACATGATCTTTTCCTTGCACTAAATTTGCTTGAATTGGAATAACAATATCTATAAGAGGAGCAGAATTTGGACTGTATGCATTGGGCTGCCTATTTTGTTCTTATTATTTTGTCCTCTTCCTCGATAATTGTTTAGGGATGGAGCTCTATATACTTGTTTAGGATAGTATTATGCATTAGGAGGATCACTTTCCTAATATTGATCTTGCTTGAGCTAAGCTCTCAATGATTTGATTTCTTCATCCTTATCCACAATGTTATCCACCTTCTTGGGAAAGGCTCTTAGATTCACATTAGCATTGGGAACTTGTGACATGATTATATCTTTAATTGAATTTTGGGATATTAAAAGCATGGAAACTCTTGGAGGAAGTCTTCTAGCCTAAATTAAGCTATTCTCAACCTCAATTGCTAGCTCATATGCACTTAGAAGAGTGAATCCTCCCATTGACTACAACATAACAACAACATCAATACCAATCCCTTTGAGATATGTTGGGAATACAAAGCTAGGAGGAGGTCTCATGATTGGTGGTAGCCTATACCATGTTCTTTGAAATCTCTCATTGAAATCTCCCATGGATTCATTTGGACCTCTCCTAATTATATTTATTTGATGTATGAGTGAGCCATGATCACTCTTATTTTTAATTACTATCACTAATAAGTCCCCAAATCCATCATAACTTATAATGTATCCCCCTTCTAATGTTATATACTAGTCAAGTACTTTGCCTTTTAGAGACGTGGAAAGCAATCTAATGGCAATGTTGGCCCTAGTAACATTATAGAAATTGTAAAAATTAGAGATGTCTCTAATATGTTCAGATGGGGTAATAGGACCCTCCCCATTGAAACTAGGAAGATTTTTGGTAGCATTCAAAGGGATGGGGTCATATGTAGGAATCTCTATTGGGTTTTGGGTATTAAAAATAGGGAAGGGTTGATGTTTATCCATCTCTCCTCTTTCCCCCATTTCTCTTCTTTCCCTTTGATACTCTATTTCTTCCTCTTCTTGAACTTCTTCAACCTCTTCCTCTTCTTCCCCAAAATATCCTTGCTAAGGATTTAATAAGGCTAGGAGTGGTTTAGGGTGTTGTTCTTTAGGAAGAGCTTCAGCTAAAGGGGCTTGGTCAAAAAATATTGAGGACCATGTAGGATAATGTATAAAACTTAGTCTAGAACTAGGGATTCACACCCTTTTGGAGTCACCAAATGTTGGGTTAGAGGTATTCCTACTACTTTAGGCTTGTCAAAACTCGCATTCACCTTGACTTAGCAATAAAACTTAGTCCCATCAAACATGTCAAAACTAGTTTCTCCAAATCTTGTACCCTATAAGAGGGATTTTTAGGCCTCTTCTAGATTTGGGAAATGTTGGGACATTTCTAGGCCTATGGGTGTGCTTATAAATGGAAATGAACCTTTAGGTTGAAAGGGATAGCTCCCTATATTATCTTTTGTGAAATAAAACTACTAAACTAGCTTGTATGAATGAAAAGATTAAAAATTTTACATAAATGAAAAGCCTAGTCTAAAATGGTGATACACCAAGAATTAGTATCCACATGTATGCCCTATACTTATGCACAATATAACATAATATAGTCTATACCTCAAGCTCTAGAAGATTCCAATATAAGTATTTAAATGTAGAGATAAAGTTGAATGAGATTAAACAAGGTAAATGACTAAAACAACAACCTATATATTCTAGAAAAGGGTTACACATGCAAGGTATCATACAAATAAAATGCACTCTACATGACTTATTGGATTGACTCTTTGCTCAAAAGCATGGACAAAAGAAGGAAGGATAAAACATCACTTGTCACTCTATATCTCTTGCATACCCAAGAAAATATCTAGAACTTAAAAAGGGGATAGATAAATGTTTCTTTTCTCAAAGGTAATAAAATGGCAAAAAAAATAGTAGGGCTTTGTCATACTATCTCTGGATCATTTAACAATAGCCCAAGGTTCTTATTTATAGAAAAGAGAGGGAGAGGAGGGAGGTCCTTTAGTATGAAAGGAAGGAAATTATTTCTATTAGAGGTCACCATCCTTTGCTATAACTAACCCTACCAAAGATGCTTATTTTAGCATTCTATTTGATTTGTGTCACTCTCTTGAATACCCTTTGCTTACCCCCTAAAGATGCTTCCTAATGACTGCTAACAGAAATGAGATACTTGGGGAAGGCACCAAAAATGGTCATTATCAATGGATCCACCTATTAGAAATCTCTTTCAATGCCTAACCACTCCTCCTTGGCTTGTCAACTTGCATAATGGCATGAAAAAGTCACTTTCATTTAGTTTGACTTTGTCTTTCCCTTTTGATTGGTCCTCAAGGAATGACTCAAATAATGGTTATGAGTCATTTATTTGCTTGTCATAGATACATGTGGATCATCCTCCATCTATCTTTGATAAGTCATGTGGTATCTTTTCATTTTCTTTATCATTCATCTTAAACTATGTCATTGGGCCAAGCTTATTGAGCTAAGTAGCCTTGAAAGTTTAACTTGCACTTGTAGGTCCATTCAGGCTCTAGAATTGCATTAACTTGCTTGATTCAAGGTTTTCATTGCTCATGACTTATGAAACTTCATAAGCAAAGTCTTTGATAAATCCTAATTTACACTACAGACCCATTCAAGTTTTTTGATTGCTTCTACTTATAAATTTTATAAGTAAAGCTATTTTGAAAACCTATTTTCTCTTTGCTTAAGACCCTTTTAGGTTTTCTGAGTCCTTCTACTCCTTGCTTGTTCCTTTGGGTTCTTTAAGGCTCCTTATAAAAGTTATAAGTTAAGCATTTGACAAATCTTGATTTGCAATGCAGAGTCATTTGGGTTTTTCAAATAGATTTACTTCTTTCTTGAAGACTTTAAGCATGAACTTGATGTCCTACATCACGTCACCAAGTTGCACCCTAATGACTAGTTCCTTATATTAAATTTGACATCCTATGACATGTCACCAATGTAAACCCAATAGTTAGATGGTCACCATGAATTTGATGTCTTGTGGCACATCATGTCTTTAAACCCCAAAAACTAGTTAGTCACCCTGAATTTGACATCCTACGGCACATTATGTTTTTGAACCCCAATGGCTAGTTGGTTGGATCAAAATTGACATTTTGTGGCACGTCATGGGAATCCATCTGGGTTAGGCTTATTATTTTATGTCTTTGGTCATGGAAATTTCCCTAAATTAATTCCTTCAAACAATTTGTCTGAAGGAATTCCTTCAGGAATTTTGCTTTTGGCTTTCTGTGCAACCGCTAATTTCCTTTGGGAACTTTTCCCAAAGGAAACATGGGAAAGTGTCCTTTGAAAAAGTTTTGAAGGGGAAAGTGTCCTTCAAAAAAGTTTTGAAGGACACCCAGGTAGGGGTATAAGGTCCCTTCAAAAAAATTTGAAGGGCATTTCCAAAGGAAATGGCCCTTAAGGGCCCTTTGAGAAAAATCCTGAAGGGTAACCTTGGAGAAAATGGTCAAAAGTGACCCTTCAAGAAAAATCACTAAGGGAACTTGGATAAAATGTCCCTTTAGATAAAATATGAAGGGGTATTTGGGAAAGACCAAGGCAAAAGTACCCTTCAAATTTTTTTTGAAGGGTCACTTGGATGAAAAGTGCCTTCAAAAAACATTTGAAGGGTTACTTGGAGGAAGAAACAAGGTGAAGTGCCTTTTAGAATTTTTTTGAAGGGTCACTTAGACAAAAGGTACCCTTCAAAAAAAATCCAAAGGATCACTTGGGCAAAAACAAGGCAAGGAAAAGTGCCTTTAGAAAATTCTGAAGGGCATTTTGAAGAGAAGTGGCCCTTTGGAGCTTTTTCAAAGGGCACTTTGGGGAAAAACAAAATGAGAAAGGCTAAGACAAAATCCTGAAGGAAAACAACATCCTGAAGGAAAAAATAAAGGGGAAAGGCAAACAACAAGGGAGAAGATCCTGAACCAAGAGAGGCCAAAGGGAAAAGACAAACAACAAAGCAAGTGACTAAACATAGAAAATGAGTAAGGGAGAATTGAAAAGAACCAAATGGAAAACACAAACTGGTCATGCAAAAATGGTCAA
Organism: Torreya grandis; assembly: GCA_037957365.1. Taxonomy (NCBI): domain Eukaryota; kingdom Viridiplantae; phylum Streptophyta; class Pinopsida; order Cupressales; family Taxaceae; genus Torreya; species Torreya grandis. Next base: position 814,693 of record JARHVA010005110.1, on the reverse strand, counting down.
CAATTAGTATTATGGGTGCCAAGGGTATTTTATAGTTGTGGTAATAGATAAGTTCAAAAAAAATTAAATCAAACTTAATCATTCAAAAAATTAATTAACTACTTAAATTCATTATCAATCTTGAATCGGATTAAAATATATTATCTATCTTATCCAACAGAGTAGAACCTATGGATGAAGGAAATCTCTTAAAGGAAAGAATGTTCTAATTCATATTTTGTATTATTTCATATCAATATATAAATTCTATGAATCAAATCTCTTTAACACTAAACTAAACCAAAATAAAAGAAATGAAAAACTAGATAAAATATGGGTGAAATAAATAAATATGAAAACCAAATAAATATAAATTAACTATGATCAACATATTAGTAAACTAATTTAGTTACATCAAACTAGAAAATTAAATAAGTTAGATAAAGAAAAGAAACAAGCATACTAGAAGTTAAAAAATTATTATATCAAAGTTAGAAAGAAATGAAAATAAATGAGCTAATAAATAAATCTAATAGAAAATAAATTAGACTATACTAAAGATTAATCTAAAAACTATAGAAAGTAGCAAAATAAAGATAATAATAGAAATATTATCTTGGAATCTAAATTAATAAAAATAATTAAATTATTAAATGAAAAAGAAGTTGACTTTGGTTCCTCGTTCCCGTAAAACCAGGGTTTTTACCATATTAAATAAAAAAAGGAAGTTGACTCAAATATAAATATAAATATAATACTTATTGAGAAATTATTATTCATTTTTGTTTACAAATTACTCTTAGAAGAGTATCACTATACAATGATTTTCCAATAATTTGTTGTAAGAGATACAAAGTATTTGTCATCATTTGGCAAAGCACAAATGATTTTTGTACATATGACTACATATTTTGTAATCATCAAATGATTTCATACTTTATCACTTCAGATAATCAGTTATAAACTAAATAATTAACTTGGATATACCTACATATATCAATCAATTTACATTGTCATAAAATTATATGTTGTTTGTCTTCCTTCAAGTGATCTTCTATTTCAAAAATACGTCATGGAAATAAAGTGTAGAATAGAACTTGAAATAAAATATCTCTTGTACCTATATGAGTTTTTGTGTTTATAATGTCCTTCAAGTCTCCTTTTAAAACTTTTATTTTTAGAAGTAGTTATACTTTATGTTATAATTAAATTTTAGTTAGCTATTTATTAAAGTTAATTAAATTTAACCACTTTATAAATTTATAATAAGTTCATAATTTAAATTTATTAAATAATAAGTTCATAAGAACTTTATGAAACTCAAGAATTATAATATTTTTAAAATAAATACCAATAATTATTTCTAATGGGTGGGGGCCTCTCTTGATTTTAAAAAAAATTAAAAAATCATTAACAAGTTGTCATTTAATTTAAATAATCATTATGACTAATCCTGATGATTTATTCCATATTTTACATTCAATCATTTTCTACTTTAATGTCAAAATACAACAAAACAATTATGATACAAGACCATTACATGAACTATCTCACTAAATTTGATAATCATATCATAGCATACTATAAAATCAAGATAAAAATAAAAATGTTGACATAACCAACTGATCAAAATTATGACATAATATTATATATAGAAACAATTGAAAATGATATTGTACTACAAGAATAAATAACAATTATCTTTGTTAATAAACTGCTATCTAAAAAGTGAATCTAGTGAATGGTATTGAAAAGAAACAAAATCATAAGTATCAAATATATCAATCATTCTTTCTTTGAATCTTCCTCATTTAAAATTAGATAAGTCAATGGAACTCCATGTTTAGTCTTATATTCAATATATTCCATTAACAATGTTGACAATTCAATAATATTAGTGCCACCTGATTCATTATCAATTTTTAGTTTGATTTTCTTCATGATATGCATTTCCACAAGCTAATATGAAGGATTACTAATGCATTTTTTACTAAACAAAGAAACATTATCAAGGGCAGCCATTGTAATATTAGGATCAATCATGAGAGAATTATTGGTAAGATTAGGTTTAATCTTAAGAAACAACTCAAAATTTCATGGCATAAGATCAACATTGGACAGTGTTTCATTATGGATAATGTGTATCTCTTAAGAATAAACACTTGGTGAACTACACCCAAAAACATGAGATCAACAATTTCCCACTTTTATACATAAATTATTTTCATGAAGAGATAAAGAAACACATCAAAGATAATTAAGAATAACCCAAAAATCAAGTTCATTAGCATCAAAGTGTAAATGAATCCTGGTTCAGTGATAAAAAGGTCTTAAAAATGCATTAGAAACTCTTCAACCTTGAAAGGGTCTACTTTGGTAACTTTTTTAAGGTGAGGTTTCACTATGTTTCCATAGACTTCCTCTACCCCATACATTCATTTCTATGTTCTAATAATCTCAACTCTAACTAGACACATTTTTATATTTTAAATGAAAATCAAATCAAATACTTTTGTCAAACCATCTAAAATATTTTTCATATTTTTATAGAATTATAAATTTATATTAAAAGTAACAAACTGATCTCAAACAAATTGATAAAGTGAAGTCATTTTCTATAGTTTAATCTTCAATTGAAACCATTATTGCATACCAATTATATTAAACAATAACATCATATAGTATGGTAAATAAAAAATAAATTTGTTCATATGAATAATTTTTAACTTTGTCTTTAACACAAAAGACAAAATGAACTTCAAATTTGCCACACCATCAAGAGTGTTCTGAAACCATATATCAATTTTTAATCTGTTTGAATGAACTTTCATATAATATCACAGTGTTTTATGAGATACAGCATATGTATGTATTTCTTGATGACCATACCAATTCTCCAAAAACCTAACTAATTGCATGATTTATGCTTTATCATCTTCTTCACATATTCTATTGCTTGGTATAGAAATTTAAACAAATAAAATACCAATCATAACCATAATATAATTGAGTTTCAAGTGAAAACTATATTTTAAGATTTACAACCATTAAAAAAACTACCTTTCTCTTGCAAACTACATTTCTCTTATAAATATCTTACTAAGACCTAATTTAATGATTGAACTTTAGCTCAAAACCTAATTAATATAAAACCTATCATATTTACCAAATATCATTTTCACTCATTTATAACTTTGAATCTCAATATAGTTATTAAATATTCCTTTCATAGAAAATATCATTAAGTTCATAATCAACAAATTATTTATCTTGTTGTCAAGATTTAATGCATCATTATCAAAGACTCTCATTGAAACTAAACATTATCCAACTGAAACCTTTAAAAAAACTATAAAATACATAAGATTATATCATCTCAAATTTAAAATATTGCACATTTTCCAAACATTATAAAATTTTAAATTGCCAAAATGTTTTACATGCACTTTTATGAAACAAGAAAACAACTTGAAAATCAAATAACTTATGTATTCCACAATCGTTTCCATTTACATTTTCCAAAATCAAAGACAAATCTACAAGTTTGTAAAAGAACTTTTTTAATGGATATATCATGTTATACTATCAAATTATTCTTTACAAGTTTGAAAACTCAAGTCTACAAGCCCAGAAAAATTGAAAGTTAAACCATGCAAACATCATATCCAAAAAGAAATGTTCTTTAAAAGTATTTCAATTTATAGAAGAACCATGCAGCATAGAATAATATAATGTAAGTCTAGCATAATACTTATTAATGTAAAACATAGATGATGCATATAATTGACATGTTTTTGTATTTCTGTAATATTATATTGTATTTGTATTTTGAAATATTTGACCTATACATAATCAATTAAGAGAGACTATATACAAGAAATTGAAATGGAAATATGTACAATCAAGAAAAATGAAGTTAAGTGTTTTAGAAAAATATATTGCTTTGTTATTATGCTACATTCCATATAACCACAACTATATACACTGTTAAATCACCTATTCTAAAATTACATGCTCAAATATCTATTTTTAACTTAGTGACTTTGTGGCTTGGCTTTTCTAAATAATTGTAGGGAATTCCAAAAATTATCTTAGTGTTTAAGTAATGACACAACCTTTAATAAATAACTACCCAACTATCTAGAAAGGCAACTATTTATGTAAATAAAAATCATGCATATATGATTTAAAATTAATTGGCATGCATTCATTAACAAATGGATTTGAATCTAGAACTTTCATTTCAAAATTCCAAGACATACCTATGATCAAAATTTTAAACTTCAACAATGTTGTAGGGGTCAAATATGCATAGTTCAAACAACTTAACAACCCTCTATCCATGCTTAAATTCTAAGAAAAATAATAAGAATGAGAAAATTTATAGATTCACTTCTGTGAGAAGATTATGAATTTAATTCTAAATGAGAATTCTAACAACTATTTTAGCTCGACCCTTATGAAAACACTACATTCAACGTGACATTTATAAATTACTCTACTATTCACTTTGTTTTCCAAATTTAATTGTTTGAAAAAAAATTAACGAATTGGTGATGTCTCTAAACTACCAATATTTAAATGTTATCTATATTTACCAATTTGGAAATAAAACAAATAGAAAAAATGAATCATTTGGTGTTAATTTTAATTTATAAATTCTAAAATATTGAATATCTATCAACCAAAGCACCAAATCTATTAACTCTTTGAATTAATTTCAAAGTACTTAAAATGACCAAGCCAAACTTTATGTACCATGTTCAATGAACCAATCCAACATTATTGCCAAACATTAACAAAGTAAACTTTAAGCCAAAGGTGGTGAAATCAAATGCAAGTGTTAGAACCTAGAAAGTCATTAGATAATTGCAAGCCATTATCCATGTCTTAAGGTGATGCAATATTTATAATCAATAGTGATGTCTAGGCCTATTATTATTTTTAAGATTTTAGGGTTATGATATTATAGGTAAAGAAACTGTAATAGCAATGTAACAACACCCTAGATTTTACTATAAAAGGAAAAATAAGCAATTACACAAATTTAATTAATAGATTTCATCACCATAAAACCTATAAAGAGTGATATTTAACTATAAACATTAGTTTTAGATAACCATATAAAGGTTCATAGCTAATCTATTCAGATAATGATTATGTCATCAATATCAATAATAATATTAAGAATAGGTAAAATGTTGAATACATAAATGAAGACTACATTTATTTCATAGAAGTATTATTACAAATTTTTCCACAACTAATACAATATTATAGCCAACTACTATAATTGTACATATGAATAAAAATTACAATTTTTAGCATAATACATGTCTTAATAACAATATACAATGATACAAAGCTCTATGAAACATGTGAGTCTCAATGAACTTGTAATATCCATAAGTAATCTCAAGTGTCATCTTTAGTGTATTAATATTGAGGGTAGGGAGAACATCATTCAAGTGCTTTTACACACCAACCATAGACCATCTATCTCCCACATAATATCCCAACTAGGGAATGGCCCTCCCTTTATAGATGGGTAGATAATGATGGTACAGGAATCCAGAGTGACAAACTAGAACCTATGTGTTGTAAGATAACTAATACATGATGTAGATCATAAATAAAAACCATTCTAACATGATATCATACAAACGTGTAAAACTAAATAAAATAGATGAAATGATAACATTTAACTATAAACACTACTTTGGTCAAAGTTTTCATATAATTATTGATCTTAAGCACCAATCAATTTCATCCACACCACTCAATCGAATTACACTTTATCTACATATTCATGACACTAATTAAGCAAGTGGAATCCATCTCACTTACTTATATAGGGTCATTAATATGAGATTAGCTTATATATTTAAAAATATTAAAACCAACATATTCATAAATAATATTCCTTATAGCTAGATAATTATGTGTTAAATAAGTAAATATCAAATACATTCATTTAGTATTTCAAATGAAATGTAATGAATCTCAAAACATCTAATTTATTATTGCATAATAAACAAATTTCAAATCAGTCATTAATAAGATCAACCATCTAGGTAATACATATTTCAAGACAACAATTTTTGCAATATATAAACATGGAACTCTAATTTAATGTTATTATCCATATAACATCTATTTTCAACTTATTACTTTATTTTAATTTAAAAAATAAAATAATAAGCTTATTCAAATACTAATAACATCATATTATTTCCATCTTAATACCACATAAATAGTTGTTCCTTTCAACCATTCAAACTCATATTTCAATTTATTTTAGATAAAAAAGCACCAAAATTTATTTAATATATCATGTAATTTTTTTAAGCATTATCTAGAATATGTAAATATATGCATGGTATACTTGACTTAGATTTATATTCATCAACAAATCACCAGTATCCTATATATTTATTTACACATTCTACACTCAGCTAAATCTTATATGTATTAAATCAACATCTATTATATTCATTCTTGATTATGGTATACCCCAAATAGGCATGATATATTTCCATTATCCAAAGTATCATGTATAACTATATAATTAGACTAATCATCAAAACAAATTATTCATAATACTTAGTAATACTAAACTATAGTATTTTGATTTTTTCATTATAATAAAACTCAATAGTCCATGATTTGTACATCTAAAATCATGAAATAAAGTATACAAACTTTGCCAACTTTATATATACAAAGAGATTTCATTTTATAGAAGGATATATTTCAAAAACATAAAGTCCTATATACGGCTTCAATTAGCTATATGCAATATAGATAAATATAAATCAAGTATATTTATTTATACTTCATTAAACTTTAATTTTTCAACTCAAAATCATTCGATATAAAAGTAATCATATTCATTAGTTTTATACCATAGTATTTACATTTTAGGTTCTTATTTATCATCATTCACTCCAAAAAGAAACTCAAGGTCTACTACAATGAAATACTTTTCACCTATAGTCAACCCTATGACTTAAACACAATAAAATATAGTGATAAATGAAATACGTAAATCATATCTTATATTTATACATTTATATATTCATATCACCAAACCATATTCTAGAGACTTGTAGGTTATACTAATATACACCTATATATTTATAAAATCTTAGTTACTTCCAAATACAAATTTCAAAAAAACTACACAACTTGTATTATATCTGAATTCTTTCTAAAACTCCATCATTATAAGCCTATGCACACACCCATGCCCTAACTTTGGGTCTAAATTAAACGTGAACCAATAACTCCTAAAAATAAGTCAAATGCTATAATAATAAAAGTAATGATTTGAAATAGTTTTCAAAGGACTGTGTTTAATTTTTAAAAACCCATTTATTCCCTATAAGGATTTTAAAATCTTGTTATGGTTAAAATGTATGTACATTCCAATACAGTATGTAGAGAAAATAATATCTTAATCCTAGTTCAATGGTCTGAAATAAATTAATAAGCCTAACCATGCCCTAGCCTATTTAAATTAATTTGGTATTTTATATACTGAATAAAATCTTTCCATATTATATTCATATATCTAATCATAATAAAAAATATGGTTATATATAACTCAATTAATATTTTAAATTCTAGTATTGTATTTATCCTAGGGTTTATTTCTCCCAACAAATACCTAGAAATTTGTACACTAAAAACTCATAATTAAATATGCAAATGGTCATCGATACTTAGGGTTTCAAGGTTATATGTTTGGTTCTATGGATGGTCATTCCATCCATAGGGCCAAGCATTTATCCCTAGTTTTCTTTTCTAAACTTCATTATAATGAAATGAATAAATAAAACCCCTTTGTTTAAATAATCCACAATATTTCTATGAATTTTTACAACATAACCAACTTGTTAAAGAAGCTCAAGAGATAGAAACTAGTAAAACTTTATCCAAATCCCAACTTGAATCTCCTTTTTCTTCTTTATACCTCTATTTGTCATCCCTACCTAGGCATCTCTTTTCCTATCTTTATCCATCTGCATGCTATTTACATGCCAACTAAACTCCCAATATCTCCAATAATTTTCATGATTGAGTCGATGCATGTAAAACAACTAATAGAAAACTAATAGTCACCCATGTTTTCTCATGAAAAAATCCCAAAAATCAATGATTGTTTTTCATAATAGCTTGTTAACATAAGTCAACATTGAATAACCAACCCTAACATCAAACCTTACTCTAATTAATCAATATAATAATAATTCTTTCTAATACTATGTAATGTAATATCAAATTCACTAAAGTCCTTCAAACATTATAATTCTAATGATAATGTTGACTTAGCATAAAGTTATCAACAAAACCATCAACTACCAAAAAAACATTATAACATTTACTCAATACCATAAGATTACCATATTCATTAAACAATGTAAAAATTTTCATTGACTTATCATTGTATAGATAACCAACTTAATCACACAAAGCATATAAGGAAATAGATTCCATCCTAATAATATAGAAATGTATTAAGACATGATAATCTTGAAGACATTTAATTATATCCATAGATAGAAATAAAACATAATAAAGACATACATGGCTCCAATTACTCATTATAGCAACATCACACACAAAATCAGTTAAGTATGACAATCATAAGTACAACATAACTAGATCAACATGAGCATAGATCATTTCAAAATCAACAATCAAGAACACATCTAAAAGCATACTAGAAACCATTCAAAATAAATAAATATCATAGCATATTATTCTAATTCTAGTGTATGTAGTTTCTTAGTTTTAGTATGTCATCCCCCAACATCTTCATCTATGTCACCCTCTCCAATGATGCCCTCCCTCCATTATAATATTATGGATGGATCTATCTTGCATCCACCTCACCAATAATAAAGTTAGCCTGAAATAATATAAAATGCATATTATATTGTTGTAATGAACTAAATAAACATAATCATCATGTACACAACACACAAGTACAACTAACTCATCAAGTTAACAACCATATAAATAATCTAACTATTAATGTTTATAAATCAATATATGTAATCCAGCTTAACCAAAATAGTAATTAACTAGACAATAACCGTAAAAATCAGGAAATCAATAGGTTATTAGGTTTGGAGAGGAATCAAGATGTGACATCCTTCCCCCTAATTATGGACATCATTTTTATGACACTTATTCATACATAAATTATTAAATTAAACATTATTCATTAGAAAATAAATAATATCTAGAAACATATTAAGTAAATAATTATGGAAATAACTTGTAAAACTCATCATAATCCTCCCAAGATGCACTATCTTTAGAATATTGGTCCCCCTAGACCTTGCACTATGACACTTTTCTATTTCATAAAGATATTTTCTGAGTGTCAATTATTCTGATCGGTTCTACTATGACCACCTAAAGATTTAGAACCTGTAAATCATTCCAATACAACACATATGAAGGATCAACAACATACTTTTTAAGATAGGACACATGGAAAACATTATGTAAAATAACTAGATCTAGTGAAAATGCAATCCTATATGCTATAATATTGATTGCTTATAAGACCTCGAAGGGTCCCACATATCTAGGTGAAATATTTGTTAACTTCCTAAACTTAATTGATCTTTTATAAGGCTTAACTTATAGAAATATTTTTATCACCAACATAAAATTGCCTTGTTGTTCTTTTTAGATTAGCATAACATTTATGTTTATCATTGGCCTTAGTGAACCTCTGCTTGATTATCCTAACTTAGTCTTCCATTTCCATAAGCATCTTAGGTCCAAATACTACTCAGTCCTTTAGCTTATCCCAATTGATTGGTGTTCTACACCTCCTTCCATATAATGCCTCAAATAAATCCATTTTTAATGTTGATTGGTATGATTTATTCTAAACAAACTCAACCAATGGAATTTACTCCTCCCACTTGTATTTTTGATCCATGTAATACATTTTCAGGAGACCTTATATAACTTGGTTAACTCTATCTATCCACCCATCTATTTCTAAGTGATATGTAATACTAAAATTCAACTACATACCTAGAGATAAATTCAAAGTCAACCAAAAATTAGAAGTCATTCTTAGCTCTTGATCATAAATGATATTTTCTAGAAATCCATGCAATCGGTACAACTCTTTCATGAATCTCTTTGCAAGCATAGGTTCATCATGTGTAAAGTTACCTAGTATGAAGTGAGCTACCTTGGTTAGTTTCTCAACTACAACCAATATCATATCATTTTGGTTCCAAGATAATGGAAAACTCTGGACAAATTTCATGCTAATCACCTACCACTTCCATTCTAGTATATTATGAGGATATATAAATCCTATTAGATACACATCCTCATCCTTCACACATTGACATTCCAAAAAATGAGACATAAAATATGCTACATCCTTTTTGATCCCTTTTCTAAAATAAAGAGGTCTTAACTTAGCCATGAGTTTAGTTAAACTAGGATGTCCTAAATATGGGGCATTATGCAATTTTTTTAGCATTGTGCTCCTCAAATTCTCTTTATTAGGCACTGTGAAGAACCTCCTTACAGCAATTTACCTCTTACAATAGATTTAATCAAAATATGCCAAAATAAAATAACTCTTACCAATAACAGAAACACAGAAAGCTTATATTGATTGCAGGCCTCTTCGAGGGGGCAACCTCCTTTGAGCAAGCTCAATACAATGAATTTTTGGATGCCTTTATTCGGCCTCAACACTTACTTATATACTAACTCTATTCTAACAACTACTATTTCCCTTGTATGTGGGATAATTCGAATAAGCTCTAAGGGATGACTTACAAAGCATATGCATCCATAGTAATTAAGCACGGGTTCCTAACATCCCCTCCCTCTTAAAAAATGCTTTGCCCTCAAAGCTTCAAATGTGGGAATTGTTGTTGAATCTGGAAGAGTGGTTCCCAGGTTGCATCTTCTGGTTGCATGCCATGCCATTGGATTAAGACCTCTGTGATGGAGCGGGATTGAAGTTGGTAGGTGCGCCTGTCCAAGATTGCTTCGGGCTCGAGAAGGATGGAGCCTTCATTATCAAGTGCTGGTAAAGCTGTCTGCACTCAGATGTTGGATCCAAGAACTTGTTTCAAACAGGAGACATGAAAGACGGGATGAACTTGGGAGGAAGGTGGAAGCTCTAACTTGTAAGCAACTGACCCAATCTTTTGGAGAACCTTATATGGCCCATAAAACTTTGGAGCAAGCTTTTGGTGCCCTTTTTGTTTTAGTGATGATTGCTTGTATGGCTGCAGACGAAGAAATACCATATCACCAGGTTGAAAGGTACGCTCAGAGCGGTGTTGATCAGCCTGCTGCTTCATTCGGTTCTGGGCCATGTGGAGATTGTCTCGCAAGGTGCAGAGAATTTAATCCTGGTTTTGGAGAGTAGTGTCAACTGCGTGAACTGGTGAGCTACCAGGATGATATGGAAGAAGTGTTGGCGGTGCTTGACCATAAACTGCCTCATAGGGAGTCATTTTGGTGGAAGTGTGGTATGAGGTATTGTACCACCATTCAGCTAAAGGAAGCCACTTGGCCCATTGATGTTGTTGTTCTGAAGAAAAACAATGAAGGAAGGTCTCCAAGCATTTGTTGACGATTTCAGTTTGGCCATCTGTTTGTGGGTGGTACCCAGAGCTCATTTTCAACTGTGTGCCTGTGCGATGAAATAGTTCCGTCCAAAAATGGCTAGTGAAAGTGGCATCACGATCTGAGACAATTGAAGAAGGAATGCCATGAAGACGGAAGATCTGATCCAAGAAAACTTGTGCAACTGTGGACGTGGTGTATGGGTGGCTGAGTACACAAAAATGACTATATTTGGAGAGGCGATCGACAATAACTAGGATCACTGTCTTTCCCCCAGATTTAGGGAGGCCCTCAATGAAATCCATGGAAATATCTGTCCAGATCCTAGTAGGAATGGGCAAGGGCGCGAGCAAACCAGGAGTCAATGTGGTTTCACCTTTGTGTCGTTGGCAGGTTTCACATTCAGCCACCATCTGTTTAATTTCAGTTTTCATGCCTTTCCAAAAGAAGTGTCGACGTGCCCGCTCATAGGTTTTGAGAAACCCGGAGTGCCCTGCTGAGGGGGAAGCATGGATTTCATAGAAGATACCCTGATGTAGGTCTAAAATTTGGGGAAGCACCAAATGACCCTTGTATCGCAGAGAAGCACCATCCCATGAATAATGCGGTATGGCAGAGGGGTTAGTGGCCAATTGATGAATGATGTGGCATAAGGAGGGATCATTTACATACCCTTGTTGGACAGATTCCAACCATTTAGGAATGGGCATGGAGATGGCAGAGAGGGAAGGGTGGTCCTCGAAGGTTCTTGAGAGAGCATCAGCCACAACATTGTCTTTTCCCTTCTTATAGGTGATCTCATAGTCATAGCCCATGAGTTTGCTGACCCACTTCTGCTGAGCTGGGGATGAGACCCATTGTTCCAAGAAATATTTCAAACTCTGATGATCAATTTTGATGCAAAAATGGTTTCCCAGTAAGTAGGGTCTCCATTTTTGTACTGCATGTAAAATTGCCATCATTTCCTTTTCATATGTAGACAAAGCTAAATTGCGGCCAGAAAGGGCTTTGCTGGTGAAGGCAATTGGTCGCCCCTCTTGGAGAAGAACAGCACCCAAGCCAATGCCACTAGCATCACTTTCGATGGTGAAAGTTTTGGTGAAGTCTGGCAGTGCCAAAACTGGTGTACTACACATACCCTGTTTGAGTTGGATGAATGCCTGATCAGCTGTTACACCCCAGGTGAAAGCATCCGTCTTCAATAAGGAAGTCAAAGGAGCCGCGATCTTTCCATAATCTTTGATGAACTTGCGATAGTATCCTGTCAAGCCTAAGAAACCATGAAGGCTCTTGAGGGTGGTTGGTTGAGGCCAATTCTGCATAGCATTGATTTTTTTTGGGTCCACGCGAACCCCATTAGCTGAAACAATGTGCCCCAAATAGTCAATTTCCTCTTGACCGAATGAACACTTGGATTGCTTGGCACATAATTGATTGTTGGCTAACAACTGTAATGCCCTATCAAGATGTTGGAGATGCTCAACCCATGTGCGGCTGTAAATCAAAATGTCATCAAAGAAAACTAAAATAAATTGACGGAGAAAAGGTCGAAAGATTTTATTCATGAGTGCTTGAAAAGTGGAAGGGGCATTTGTAAGGCCAAATGGCATGACAAGGAACTCATAGTGACCCTCATGTGTACGGAAGGCTGTCTTGGGAATGTCATCAGGATGCACTCGAATTTGATGATAGCCAGAATGCAGATCCAACTTGGAGAAGAATTTGGCCCCATGGAGCTCATCAAGAAGCTCATCGATGACAGGAATTGGGAATTTATCCTTGATAGTGAGGTGGTTAAGGGCTCGAAAGTCAATGCAAAGGCACCATGAGCCATCTTTTTTGTGGACAAGAAGCACTGGGGAGGAATATGGGCTGGTGCTAGGGCGGATAATGCCAGACTTGAGGAGTTCCCGGACTAAGTTCTCAATTTCAGTCTTTTGCAGATGGGGGTAACGATATGGCCGAATATTGGGTGGAATGCTTCCTGGAAGGAGAGGAATGCAGTGATCTTTAGGGCGTGAAGGGGGTAGCCTTACTGGTTCTAAAAAAATGGTTGCATGCTTGTCAAGTATGGCTTGTAAGTCTGTAGGGTGGTTAGAAGGAGCAGAGGGCTGGAGTTGAATGGAATGCAGTTGTGCAATGACCCCATGTGAGCCTTTTTTCAAAAGTTTTTCCATGCGATGAGAACTGATGATGCTAGCAGATCCTGGTAATAACCCTTTTAAGGTGTGCTTCTGACCATTATCTGTGAACTGCATCCAAAGCTCAGAGAAGTCCCATAAAATAGGTCCTAATGTGCGAAGCCATTGTGCCCCTAAAACCACATCACACCCACCTAAGGGTAGGGCAAACATATCAGAGCGACAATTATAATCGCCGATTGCAAGACGCACATTTCGACACTTTCCTTTACATGGCAATGTGCCCCCATTAGCAATCATGACTTCAAAGCTAGAACAAGGGTATATAAAGCAGTCTGCTGCCTTAGCAATGCGACGATCAATGAAATTGTGAGTACTGCCCGAGTCAATGAGGATTGTGAGAGGGATCTTTTTGAAGCACCCTTTGACCTTCATGGTTTGGGGAGTAGTGACACCTGCTAGTGCATGTACAGAGATCTCAGGTTGAGTCTCTTGAACCATTGGGTCCTCTTCAGTGCCGGGTTCATCTTGAGCATCTTGAAATTCTGGAATATCAATCTCGCTGTCTTGTTCTGGTGGTGACTCCACATCTAGCAAGTAAAGTTTTTGTTGGATGCACCTGTGACCCTTAACCCATTTGTCATCACAGTTGTAACATAATCCTTTTTCTTTACGAGCCCACATCTCTGCCTCAGTCAGGTGCTTGATTGGTGTGGTTATGGTTGTCCGCTGATTCACTGTGTTCTTTGTTGGTAAAAAGGTGGGAGGTCGACGCTGTGTGGAGAGTTTATCTTCTGCTAACTTAGCCAGACCCAAAGCGTCCATCATATTTTCAGGTCGAAACATTTTTAACTTTGAGCGGATCGGCTCTCTAAGGCCACTAACAAAGCAACTTTTGAAGAAGTCATCTGACAACCCTTCAGTGTGATTAGCGAGTTTTTCAAATTCAAGCTGATATTCTCGAACAGTACCTGTTTGACGGAGTTTGGTGAGAGCACCTGTGAAATCCTCGAATGCTGAGGGACCAAACCTACCCAAAAGTAAGGATGCAAAAGTTGACCAATCAGGTTCATCATTGGTCTTGAGATACCAATGGTACCACTGAAGTGCTTCTTGTTCCAAATGAAAGGAAGCAATTGGGACTTTGTTTGCAGAATAAGTATTGTGGAGGTTGAAGAATTGTTCAGCTCGATATATCCATCCTATAGGATCTGTACCATTGAACCGTGGAAAGTCTAGCTTAGGTCCACGGGAGGAGTTGGAAGTAAAGGAGTGACGGTCTGAAGAAGACTCCTCTTTCTGCATTCGGTTGATCAAGATGCTATTCTGTTGATTCAAGCCACGCATCATATCGGTTAACTCTGTAACCTGAGATTTCAATGTGGCGATTTCTTCCTCCATGATTTTTGTGCCTGCACGAGTGGTGACCATAACCAGTTGTGAATAGCCGGGGATCCTTCGCAAAAATTTTGGACTTTTTTTTGTTTTTGCTGCTGTTTTTTTTTTTTTTTTGCTGCTTTTTTTTTTTTTTTTTCGCGGCTTTTTTTTTTTTTTTGGTTAGTTTTGTTTTTAAAGCGGCTATTTCAGGAACGGATTGTCTGCAACTATGTGGTTCAAAATATCATCAACTGTGGATATATTGTTGTTTGCTCTCTGAACCTGATAAGTTGGATATGGACCCCAGGGTTGTTTGGCTGCCTAAAGGATTTTTAAATTCTCTCTGGCCACCAAAGCTGTCTGAGCGAGTACCGCTCTCCAGAAATTTTTGGCCACGGGTTTACCCCTTAACGACAGCTTTTGGTTTACCTCACGGGTGGGATCTAGTCAATCAGGGTGGGGTCATTGCCCTTTTCACTGGCAGGTCCTCTCAATGGGCCAACTACTTTGGGGTTCCTGTGGTACTCCTCACAATGAGTTTTAGGGCTTATGCCCAAGCACTTCCCATAGTTAAGCGGATAGGTATTTACCCAATCCGAAATGATGGAACCTGCAATGAAAAATTTCTTTCCAGAAAATGGCGCAGCTCTTGGAAAGCCCTGCTTTGAAAAAAAATTGCTCCAAATCTACCCACAAAGCCAAGAAAGTGCTCTGATACCAAATGTGAAGAACCTCCTTACAGCAATTTACCTCTTACAACAGATTTAATCAAAATATGCCAAAATAAAATAACTCTTACCAATAACAGAAACACAGAAAGCTTATATTGATCGCAGGCCTCTTCGAGGGGGCAACCTCCTTTGAGCAAGCTCAATACAATGAATTTGTGGATGCCTTTATTCGGCCTCAACACTTACTTATATACTAACTCTATTCTAACAACTACTATTTCCCTTGTATGTGGGATAATTCGAATAAGCTCTAAGGGATGACTTACAAAGCATATGCGTCCATAGCAATTAAGCACGGGTTCCTAACAGGCACATAAATCTTACTATTGTACCTCAAAATACCATCACTCTCCAACTTGAATTCTTTATACTTGGGATTCTAAGCATTCTTTGATAATGTTTTCATGATTTGATCATATAATTCATATCCTAGAGATAAGTTAATTACCTGATCATATAAATTAATCCTTATAGTAGATAAGGTTTTTATGTAACTTCTATGACTTATGGCATCTACAACTCTTTTCTCCTTTCCCTTGATATAGTTAATATTAAAATTGTAATCAAGTAAGAATTCTAAACAATGTCTCTAATGTGCATTTAGGTTCAATTGGGTGAATATGTACTTGAGTCCCAATTTATCAATCTTGAGCTCAAATGGTTTCCCCAACAAATAATACCTCTAAACTTGCAAGGCATGCACTATTATAGCAATTTCTAGATCATGAAGGGCACATTTCACCTCATAAGGCTTTATTTTTTTGGAATCATATGTTATAATCAAACTATCCTACATAATAACTCATCCAAATCTATCCATATATGCCCTGTGATAACTTAGAACTGACCATTTGGATCATGAAATCTTAGCACAAGTTCCAAATTAAGCATCCTTTTTAATTCTTGAAAGTTTATTTCACACTTATCTAGACAAACAAAACTCTAATTCTTCCACTGAATGAAGGTAATTGGGTTAGCTATCTTTGAGAAATTTAAAACAAATTTTTAATAATAACCCCATAAAACTCCTCACCTCATCCACATTCTTAGGTGTTGGTCATTCCATTATGGATCTTATCTTTACTAGATCCACTAAAATTCCATCCATGAAGATAATGTGTCCCACTTTTAGTTTATGAAAAAATACACTTTTGGACAACTTTCCATATAACTTTTGCTTCTACAAATACTACAAAACCAATTCTAGATGTTGAAGATGTTCTTCCTCATCTTAGAATATATGAGGATGTCATCTAGAAAAACCAACACAAAAAAATCTAGATAATCCCTAAATAGATTATTCATGAAATTCATAAATTTTTTTGGATCATTCATTTATCTAAAAGGTAACACTAGGAACTCATAGTTTCCATATTGAGTTTTGAATGTTGCTTTTCAAATATCCTCATCTTGGATTCTTAGGTGATGATACCTTACTCTAAGATCAATCTTAGAAAAGACTATTTATTCTCACATCTAATCAAAGAGATCATCAATGTGAGGTAATAGATATGTATGCTTTATTTTTTCCTTATTTAACATCTATAATCAATACATAGGTGAAGATTACCATCATTATTCTTGATAAACACCACTAGTGCACCCCATGGTGACACACTTGGTTGAATAAACCCTTTTGATAAAAAATCTTGTAGTTAAGATTTCAACTTAGCCAATTTAGTAGTCATCATCTTGTATGGTGCCTTAAATTATGATTTAAATCCAAGTATGATATCAATAAAGAAACCAAACTCACATTTAGGTGGTAATATTTGTAATTCTTTTGGAAACACATCCTAAAAGTTCTTAAGGAAAGGATAATACTCAATGGATAGTTCTTTAGATTCATCCATCTCATTTATTTTAATAGTAAATGCTTGGAATCCCTTTTTTTATCCTTCTTGAGTTGAATTGAAAATTTTTACCTAAGCTTCAACTCTCTTTTCACACCTTAAAGTTGTGTCTGATTCCCAAAATCATCTAGACATTATACCTTCTTCAAATAGCAATCAACCTTAACTTTATGCTTCACAATCCAATTAAATCTTAGGATCAACCATATCACCCTAATGGTGTAGCATAAAAATAAATTATTGTAGTGAATTCAAGTAATATGATCTTAGCTTCCACTAAACACTTGTCAACCTTAACCTGTGACTCATTCTTATACTATATTGACCATGTATTTACCATAACTCTAGCTTTTATAAACAACATATTAAGTATTATAGGAGGAATAAAACATTATATATCCTTGATGGTTAATCAAAATGGAAGCTAGATGATTAAATAAAATACCTAAAAATTTAATAAGATAATCTCAAAATTCATCCTGAAAATTGTCAATAAGTGCATGAATATGTTGCTAAAAAGTTCCCTATTGAGAAGTAAACCCCTTTTTCTTTCCATCTGACTTACCCTGAGTACACTCTCTAACATAATGGTCACCTATATAAATGAATCAACCTATAGGTGGTCCTTCTTATTAGACTATTGGTTTCCCTTAAAACCTCCCTTTAAACCATTACTAGGTTTCCTATTTCCTGAGATATTATAGAATTTAGCATTTTGGTTCTTAAACTATATCTTAGAGTCTCCACTCCTCTTCTAATTCTTCTTTTTTAAAATTATTTTAGAACCTCCAAATTTTTTCTTGAACTTATCTCTGACTTGAGTAAGAGATTTCATCTTATGTTCCTACTTGACTAACCTCTTGAATACCTCATCCATGGTAGATGGCCCATACACATCCACCTCACAACCAATTTGGGGTTTTAATCCCATAATGAACTTCCTTATTTTGAACCTCTCATCTACTTGATATTGAGGGTCATATTTTAGGAGCTTGGTGAATTTATCCCAGTGTTTATTTATAGAAATGTCCCCTTGATTAAGGTTCTAAAAATACATTATCTTATAATCAAAATATATCTAAGGAAGCCATCATGACCTAAAAAAATTCAAAAATTATTCCCAAGTGGTGGTGGTCAAGTCAAGGTTCATCTTGATCTTCTTATTTGTCCACCAAGTTATGTATTCTCCAGCAAGCTGATTACTCCCCAGATTGCTTTGGTGACTTTAGAGTAATTTTTAATGTTGAAATATTTTTCCATCTCTATCAACCATGATTCTACTCCATCTTCCAAAATGGTTCCATTGACCTTTTTTTGATTCACTTTTTTCATATCTCATGCCAACTTTGTATCTACTTGAACTCTCACATCTTGTGGCAGTTCATCATGCCTTTGCTCTTAAGGATTTTCCTACTCAAAAGGATGCTTTTCAAGTTTTTCCTAAACATTATCCTCAACATGCCAATTCACTTCCTATTATAAGGTCATGATTTAGTCCCTAACTTCATGCATGGTTGTGAGGATTTGATCCAACTTTGTAACTTTCTCAGAAGCAAATTGATTTGGATCTACTAGAGGATTGGTGCTTTAGGTACCTCACCTCTAGGTATAGCATGAACCATTAGTATTCCTAATTAATAGTAGAATATATTCATGTTAATGGGATCATAAATTCCTAGAGTTTGAGCCTAAGCTACCATAATGCAACAACCCCACTAGGCTTTCCTAGAAAAAGGTTAAAAATTAAACAATTACACAAATTAAACTAACAGATTTCATCATGATGAAACTTATAAAGAGTGATCTTTAAATAAATACATTAGTTTAAAATAACCATATAAAATTATATAACTAATCTATTTAGCTAATTATCACATCATCAATATCAAAAATAGATATAATGTTGAATATAGAAATGAAGATTGCATTTATTTCATAAAAGTATTATTATAAATTCAGCCACAGTTGATACAATATTATAGCTAACTATTTTAATTTTCCATATGAATTAAAAAAAAACTTTCATCATAATACATGTTTTAATAATAATATACAATGATACAAAGCTCCATGGATCATGCAAGTCTCAACAAACTCGTAATATCCATAAGTAATCTCAAGTGTAGTATCTAGTCTAGTATTGTTGAGGGGAGGGAAAGTAGCATCCAAGTACTTTTCCACACCAACCATGGACCATATATCCTTCACACAACCTACCAACTAGGGAATGGCCCTCCCTTCATGGATGGGTAGATAATAATGTGTGGGAATCTAGAGTGACAAATTAGAACCCATGTGTTGTAAAATAACTAATACATGATGTATATCATAAAGAAAACCCAGTATAATATGATATCATACAAACATGTAAACTAAATCAAATATATGAAATGACAATGTTTAACTATAAACACTACTTTGGCCAAATTTTTCATATAGGTATTGATCCCAAGGATCAGTCTATTTCATGCACACCACTCAATCAGATTACACTTTATGTGTATTAGAGACACTAATTAAGTGAAATACATCTCACTTACTTATTTAGGGTCTTTAATACAAGATTATTTTTATATATTTAATAATATTAAAACCAACATATTCTAAAGAATATTCCATATAAGCTGATAATTATTTGTTAAATAAGGAAATATCAAATACATTCATTTATTCTATCAAATACAATGTAATGAATCTCAAAACATATAATTTATTACTACATAATAAATATATTTTAAATCAGTCATTAATAAGATCAAACATCTAAGTAAGATATATATCAAGACATCAATTCTTCCAATATATAAACATGGAACTCTATTTAATGTTGTTAGCCGTATAACATCTATTTCTAGATTATTACTTTATTTTTGTAAACAAAAAGTATAGTAATAAGATTATTCAAATATTAATAACATCATATGGTTTTTAGTCCATCTTAATACCACATAAATAGTTGTTCCTTTAAACCATTCAAACTCATATTTCAATTTATCTCAGATAATAAAAGAACCAATTTTTTTTTTTTGTATCATGTAATGTTTTTAAGTGTTATCCAGAATATGTAAATCTATACATGGTATACTTGAATTAAATTTTTATTCATCAATAAATCACCATTATCCCATATATTTATTTACACATTTTACACTTAGCTAAATCTTATAATATTAAATCAATATCTAGTATATTCATTCTTGAATATGGTATACCCTGAATAGATATGATCTTTGTCCATTATCTAGAGTATCATGTATAACTATATACTCAGACTAATCATCATAACAAACTATTTATAATACTTAGCAATGCTAAACTATAGTATTCCAATTTTTTTATTTATCATAAAAACCCATATGTTTCCTATAAGGGTTTTAAAATCTTGTTCTGGTTAAAATGTGTGTACATTCTAATACGGTATGTAGAGAAACTAATATCTTAATGTTATTTCCATGGTTTGAATTAACTCAATAAACCTAGTCATGCCCTAGCCTATTTAAATTAATCTATTATTTTATATACTAAATAAAATGTTTCTATATTATATCATATATCTAAGCATAACCCAAAATAGAGTCTATATATAACTCGGTTAATATTTTACATTCTAGTCTCAGATTTATCCTAGGGTTTATTTCACCCAATGAATACCCAAAAAAAATTACACTAAAATCTTAGAATTAAATAGGTAAATGGTTGTTGATACTTAATATGTTAGGGTTATATGATTGGCTTTATGGATGGTCTATCCATCCACAAGGCCAAATATTTAGCTCTGGTTTTCTTTTCTTAAATTCATGATAATGAAATAAACAAAAACCCTTTGTTTAAATAATCCATAATATTTATATGCAATCAACAACATAACCAACCTATTAAATAAGCTCAAGTGATAGCAACTAGTAAAACTTTCTCCAATTCCCAACTCGAATCTCCTTTTACCTCTTTCTACCTTTATTTTTTGTTCTTGCCTAGGCATCTTTTCTCCTAACTTTATCCATCTGCATTTTATTCCCATGCCAACCAAAATCTCAATCTCTCTAGAAAATTCTATGACTGAATGGATGAATGTAAAACAAATAACAAAAAATTAATAGTCACCCATGTTTTCTCATGCAAAAATCCCAAAACTCCACGATTGATTTTCATAATAGTTTTTAACACAAGTAAACACTGAATAACCAACCCTAATCTTGAACCTTCCACTAATTAATCAATATGATAGTAATTATTTCTAACACTATGCAATGTAACATCAACTTCACTAAAATCCTTCAAACATTATAATTCTAATGATAATGCTGACTTAGCACAAAGGTTATTAACAAAACCATCAACTACCAATAAAACATTATAACATTTACTCAATACCATGACTTTCCCAATATTCATTAAACAATGTAATAATTGTCATTGACTTAGCATTGTATAGATAATTAACTTAATCACATAAAACATACAAGGAAATAAACTTCATCCTATCAATATAGCAATGTATTAAGAC
The DNA here is from genome assembly GCA_037957365.1 of Torreya grandis. NCBI lineage: Eukaryota > Viridiplantae > Streptophyta > Pinopsida > Cupressales > Taxaceae > Torreya > Torreya grandis. Next base: position 792,477 of record JARHVA010005110.1, on the reverse strand, counting down.
ATGATAATCTCAAAGACATTTAATTATATCCATCGATAATAGAAAAACATAATAAATACAAACATGGTTCCAATTACTCATTATAGCAACATCACACATGAGATCAGCTAAGCACAACAATCATAAGTGCAACACATAACTAGATCAACATGAGCATCAATAATTTCAAAAGTAGCAATCAAGAACACATCTAAATACATACTAAAAACCATTAAAATCAAAAAAGATCAAAACATATTATTATAGTTATGGTGTGTGTGGGTTCTTAGTTTTAGTATGTCATCTCCCAACATCTCCATCTATACCACCCTCTCTTTTGATGCACTCCCTCCATCATAATCTAAGGGATGGATCTATCCTACATCCACCTCACCAAAAATAAAGGTAGTTAGCTTGAAACAATATAAAATCCATATTACACTATTGTAATAAACTAAATAAACATGATCATCATGTACACAACACACAAGTACAAATAACTCATCAAGTTAACAATCATGTAAATAAGCTAAATATAATTATCCGTAAATCAATATATGTAATCTAGCTTAACCAAAATAGTAATAAAAATTCCACAATTCAATAGGTTACTAGTTTAGAGAAGTTATAATTTAATTTATAACTAACTTTATTAGGAACATTTTCTAGTGATACAAAGTGAAACATTGGTGAAACAAAGGTGAAGGAAATTTCAAATTTGGTTTTAGTTGGGAAAATATGGTGCTAGAATCTATAGCAAGGGAATCAAAAGATGCACTAGAGGGAGGGGTTAGTGATAAGATTAGAAGAGACATGGATAAAACAAGACCACAAACTCTAAACTCAAGAACCAATGAGATTATTGAAGAAAGGGTCCCACAAGGGGAAGGTCAAGCTTCACATATGTTAACCCAATATATCTCTTATCATGGGTGGACAGATTATTGGGTAAATAAAAAATGAATGGGGAGTTGGCATACTTATCCATGGACTCCATAGTTAAGAATGATGAGGTATGCATAAACATCCTAGACACTATTATTGAGAAAGTAAATTCCAAACTCTCTAACTCTCTTGTGGCTATATTCAATGGCTTTGGGCCTAATATTAACACTTTTAAGGAGTGGGTTAACCAAAAATGGAAGCCAAAGCACCAACTAGAAGTTGTGGCTTTGGATAAAAACATCTTTTTAGTAAACTTCATAAACCCAGATGATTATGTTAGGGTTATGATATGAGGACCTTGGTTTATGGTCAAATGCAAACTCATCCTTAGGAAATGGAAAACATGTCTCAATATGAATAGCTCATCTTTAGAGGAGATCCCTATGTGGGTGTATTTACCAAAACTTGTAATAGAATATTAGGAGCTAGAGGTTATTATGGGAGTTACAAAGGCCCTGGGACAACCTATTACCTTTAACCTAGTAAATTAATCCAAATGGAGAATGGTGGCTATGAGATTTAGCATTTTCATCTCAATAGACAAACCTCTTCATTATTCCATCAAGATTAAGTCAAAATATAGGGATTGGACATAAACTATTGAATATGAAAGGGATGTAGACACATGTAATAAGTGTAACATTATAAATAATTTAACAGAATAATGCCCTAAGAATAAATAAGACCTATAGGTTGAAAATCCTTAGTGGAAAAATAAATCCCCAGCCAAATATTATGTTAAATACCCTGTCCTATTGGAAGAAACCATGAAGAATTTAAACCCCCTATCAAGGCCAAATATTTTGGAGGTCAATAAGATAACAACCCTAGCCCATGATTTAAACTCAAATAATAATGAAAACCAAAATAATTCATCCCCCAGTCTTGAGAAATTGATTAGCATGATAAAAGGGTTTAGCTTAACACCCTATTAAAAAACCCACATACCTCAAAATGGATAATTTTATAAGTTTGGAGGGGGACTTCAACATTTCCAAAGAAAAGAACAAAAAATTGAGCAGGGATTTGATTGAGGTTATAGATCTCTTTGAAAAAATAAGCCTTGTGGAAACATATGCATGTTTTTTATGTCCAAAAAATTAGAAGGTTATGAATGACATCAATGGAGAAAGATCAAAAAATATTCCAACCATATATAAGTTTCATAGGAATATTATGGAAAAAAACCCCATCAAGTTGGGTGATTCTAAGCATGAAGTTTCACCTCCTAGAACAAGGGAAGATGACAATGCTACAAGAAATGAGTTCAACAATTCTCACATTCCAAGATCAAAGAACATAAAAAATTTAAATATAAAGAGAAATGGATCAAGTTATCACCAGAAGAGGAAATAAGAAGGCCAAAGTGGGAGAAAAGTTAAATCCCCAGTCAGGTTGTCTAACTAAAAATCTAGGATGAAGAAAATGACTAAAGAAGTAGAAAAGGGTACCCAACGTACCCTCTAAAAACATTTCCCCAATATCAAAAAAATGAAGATAATCACTTGGAATGTCTGAGGACTCAACAAACCTAACAAACAAAGATTGGTTAAAAATATGAGAAAGAAACATAATCCACATATTTTGATTATTTAAGAGTATAAAATGTCATAAAAGAGTATAAATCAAATCAACAAGAAAATTTAGAATTAATATTTATATATTAGTTATAGTTCTAGTGGGTCTTTATAAGGTTTAGTGATCTTTTAGAACCCTAATATCCGTGAGGGGATCATACCAACCAAGAACAACAATCATATAGTTGTTATGTTTAGGGATAACACGAGCCAGGTGGAATGGATTTTATCCAATATTTAGGTTCCTAACTCCAAGAAAGGAAGTAAAATATATGGAAGGAATCAGAATAATTCAAAAATAATTGTGATAAATGGAATTATTTGGTCATAGGTGATACAACTCCCTACTCTCTTTGAGGAAAAAAGGGTGGCTTACAAGACTTCACTAAAAGTATGGCTAAATTAAATGACTTCATTTTTGAAGTTGAGATAATAGACATGGAATTGAGGGGTAATCCCTACACTTGGTCCAATATAATACTTGGGCATAATATAATTCAATTAAGGTTGGATAGATTCCTTATTTCCATGAATTGGGACATTAAATTTAGTAGTTCTTTAACTTTTTTTCCCTTGTTTGGGTCCAACTTTTAGGCTGAAAAATTTGTCAGTGGGACAAAATGTGGAATTTTAGTCAACAATATGGGGATAAATTCCCTCTCCTGTTATCAGGTGGATATATCTTTATTGAAATTAAAATGAATGTGTTAAATAAATTTACAACTATTTATAGTAAAAATATTTTCTAAGGAGGATGTACTTATAACTAAAAAGTATAGAAAGGTGAAAGAAATGAGAAATGAAGTATAATAATGGAAAGGAAAAAAATAAGGGAGAATGGAAAAAATCTAGGCAATTAAACATGGAAATATACCATAATAATCCTAGGGAAACAAAAAGATATTCTAGGTGGCTAAACATTAAAACTCACTAGAATAATCCAATAATTTAGATTTTAACATAAGAAACCTTTATCATGAAAATGAGATAGAAAAGATATAATCTGAACATTTGAATAGGATACATACACCAAGGAGTTGAATAGAATTACAAATAAATATATATTATAACCTCAATTTTCCTAATAAAAAATAAACACAAATCCTATTTTCAATCTCACCAAAATTTCACAACGGCAAAAATTCCTAATGTAGAGTCAAAATAACTTCTACACTAAAATTTTTACATGCATTCACTATCTAAAAATAGTATTTTATCAAATTTAAATATATAAGATTCAAAAGAGATCAAAATACTCATACATATCATTCATTTAGAAAAAAACATTTCATAAAGTCCTGTAAATCATTTTTGTATTCATCTTGTATGGGGAAATACATACAGACTCCTTCCTTCCATCTTGCTAAAATTTCTTTTTGATCTATCAAAAAATCCCTTTAAAATGACCTAATAACTCTTTTTAACAACTTGTCAAGGTAGTTATAAAATTTAGGTAGGATTTTACAATAAAATAGAACCTAGAAAGTGACTTTATGAAAAATAGAAAAAAATCATTTATTACATCATCACTTTTATTGATAAAATAAATCAATTTATAAAAATAAAGTAACTTTGTTAAATAAAGTGACTTTATTAAATAAAATAAAATTTATTAAATGACCCAAGTTTATCCAAAGTGGGACCCTTTCAAACTTGATACTTTTCTTACATTATCTATTTAACGGTATAACAAGAGTAGGCTCTAGGCTTTGTTGACGACTGACATTCTATCCAATTTGACCTAGCCAACTAATAGCCAGTTCATATATCCTAGTCATATGGGAATTAACACATGTTTATAATCTAGATCACATCTTTGCATGTTCATTCCTTGAGGCTCTGATTTATTGGAAACACTCAAGTACCTTATTGATGTCTTCCACTTTTGGGAATTCTTGGGCTATGAAATAAACTTCACAAACCATCTACACTTCAAAAATGAGCTCAGGATTGAGATGGTATTCAACCAGCTTCTTTTCTATTACTTTAAATAGGATTTAGAGTTTATTTAACTTTGAAATGGAGGAAATATGAAAACCTAAAGACATATAAGATTCATTTTTAATAATTACTATTGATGCACTTAATGTGCTCCCTATGTCACTAGGAAATGTGGGGAAAGTAATAAACTCAATTTTAAGTATTGGAAGACTTAGGGCTTGAGTTGTTTATAAAAATACTATTGGAAATAGAAAAATATCAAAGATATGGACACCACTTGTAAGTCTACAAGTAGACCCTGCTATAGGGATAACATGTTGAACACAGTGACACTTTATTTCTTGTCAATCTTTGTGAAATTCATCTAAACTTTATCAATTATTTCCCAAGCACAAAAAAACCATGAATATTTATAGAACTAACTAAACTAAATTGATTCATGGGGTATATCCAAAGGTAAGTAGGTCAAGGCATAAAAGAGATTTTTCTTCTAATGGTCAAAGGTTCCAATTCTTCTAACTTCTATGACAATAACATGAAAACTAGCATTCACTAACCCTAGTGTATTACTCAAAGCCCAATGAAAGTAGTTAGGAATTTAGAGGTGTTAGCTTTTGAGTCACCCTTATACAATTTTTCATGTACTCTCCTTAAGCAAGAGTCAACTTATTATTTCTACTTTTTGGTCATACCTTTGTTCATTAAGTTGACTCTTTATTTAAGAAAGTTCATCTGCCTATCATTTCATGTATGTGAAATTTCTAAAAGAATTGAACCTTTGAACTTGAACCTTTCTTGGAGTTCAAAATTTCAATAATTTCAATGGTTCAACAATTCAATAATTCAATAATCGATGTTTTGTAAAGATTTATGTTCACTCATTTCCCTTGTATAAATTAAAGTACCGCTTGAACCTATCACTTGAACCTACTGATTGAACCTATCTCTTGAACCTACATAACAAAGTTCAAAGATTCAATGGTTCAATATTTCTCAAAGAGAACTATTTGTTCTTTTGTATTTCAATTATATCTTTGAACCTCCTAGTTGAACTTGAACCCTTTCTCAGAGTTCAATAGTTCAACGGTTCAATATCTTACAATTCAAAGAGTTTGATAGCTCAATGTTTAAAACTTTAAAAGTTTCTGTAAAATTCATGTGACAATTGGTCAGTATGTGTATTTTATTTTATATCATTGAACCCTAAAGTTGAACCACAATTTTCAAAAGTTTAATGGTTCAATGGTTCAATAGCTATACTCTCATCTCACCCTGAGGATTTATCTAAGTTAAAATTAGTGAGAGATTTAAAGGAGAATATATCTGAAACACATTATAAGGCAGAAAATTTTGAATTTTCACGAGGTTATAGATAATCATTACTCATCAGAATCACATGTAAAATATGCTTGCCATTAATGCATATGCCAGAATGTGTGTCTTGTCAAGCATGTTTAGCACGTATTGATTTGATTTAATTATTCAATCTTGATTAATATATGTATCAAGAAAGAGCAATTCAAATTTAGCAAACAAGCATACTGGGTGATACAAAGGAGAACAACACATGTGGTATAAGATATTTGATTGCTTGAAATCATAGTGATTTTAGATAAATTTAAGGTGAGTTTCACTCTTACTGTAAGTTGGTTCCTTTACTTGGTTGGAAAGAAGGATCCTTTTGAATTTATGACATTATTTTCTAAAAAAGAAATTTAAAACATTCTCTTTTCATTATATTCTCTAACCTGAAGCCATGAAATCCACTTGTCTTGATTACAAGCATGGCCCTAGTCTCATATGTTCTCTGCCTAAAATTGGGGACACTTCTCTAGTCTAATATGAGTTGGAAGATTTTAAGGAAAGGGCTAGAAATCCTGTGTCAAATCCTATGATGCAGAAGATTGTAGAAAGTGGTTTATTTGAAGTTGTGTATTTTTCATGGCTATCTAATGCCTTGAATTAGTCCTTGAATGCATGAATAGATATGAACCTCAGAACAGATGCATCAGGACTACAAATGGCAATGGTTTATTACATATTAATAGACAAACCCTAATGTATGTAATGAGAATTCCTCCCAATGAACCATACTCTGCCCTCAGTATTACTTATTTATATGGTTATTTATCATTAAAGAAAGCAATTTACAAGAGCATGATTGCTAGGAATTAGCTCTTAAATTTCCAAAAAGGAGGTTTAAGACTACCTAGACCATTAACAAGAAATCATATGATTCCATAAGTACAAGATATTATAGTATTACTACACAGGCTAATGGGTAATGCTCATGCATATTATTGGGATGATTGGATGTACTTTTTCATATAGGTGATTCTCTAGGAAGAGCAATATTTGGATTAGGCAAAAATTGTAGCTGAAATTTTGCATCTAGGTTTAAGTAATTGTTTGGGAAATAGAGAGTTTTATATGTCTTCGTACCTCCTCTATTTCTTGGCTTCTATAATACAATGGGTAGGGTTACTTCATGCACCTTTATCTGAAGATAGTAAACTTTATAATTATTAATCATAGTTATAAATACATAACTATTATGAGGATTACAAGAGGGTCAATGAAGTTTTTACTATGAAAATAACTTTTGAATTGTCAAACAACATCAATAAAAAGTTGTCTGATGAAGCTATGTAGCTAATTAATATTTATGGTAGTTTATTCATTCAATTTTCTAGGTTCACTTATATCTGAGTTGGGGGTTTTGATGGTGAACCTTTGAGGTTACCGAGGTATGTTCTTGACTGATTTGTGTTAATAGAAATCTGTAGGCAATTAGCCCATGTAGATAAAAAATTCCCAATGAAGAATAAATTTGGTATATCTTTTCCTATTGAACTTAGACATTATTCATGAAAAATAGCATTTGATGCTTTGAATTTAGAATTGGATCTTAATAAATTCAATTTTCAATACTTCACAGCCATACCATAATTTGATAGCAAAGGTTTTACCAAAGATAACTTAGATCTTGGAACATGGTTTTCAAATATTCCTCAATTAGAGGATTGTTCAGATGAATTTGAAGTCAGAAGAAGACTATGGTCTAGGTTCTCCCTTAGGTAGATAATTACCCTTAAATTAGACATGGACATTTTTGGAATTGTTAAAAATGATAAACAGGTGACTGATCCTCAATTTAAATAGATAAAACAATTATCTATTCCAAAAAATGACTAGGGAAAAAGTGAAAAATATAGAATTGAAGTTAAGACTCTCCCAGTAATAAAGAGAACTAAAAAATGGCTGAGAGAGAAAAAACTAGAAGGAGCTCAAAACATAGTCTCCCAGCAATGTATGACAATAATTAAATCTCTATTCTCAATAAGCTCATCTAACCAGCCTATTGTTATCTATGATGCAAGTACTTCCAAGTCAAAAATTGGAAGGGATCTTTTCATCAAAGAATCTAAGAAGGCCCTTGTAACTACTCTACCTCCTTGTGCCACCATGTCAAGGACTCAAAGCAAGAAGAACTAGATTTTTGAAAAAGTGATTGTGGATTTGAATTTTGAATAGGATTCAAAAAAATCCAAAGGTGATAAAGAATCTAATTCACTAATGATGGAAAATATCATTATAGATCAATAGACAATGATTCTTTCTAATTCTACCAAACTAATGATTGTTTCAACTATGTCTTCTGATCAACTGAATCCTGATAAAGAAACCTCAACCTCTACACCTAAATGGCTGAAAAGTTCAATCAATCATAAAAGGAAATTAGTTCCATTTTATTTACCCTTAGAAGATATGGTGAGCAAGTGTTTAGGGAAAACTCCTAAATCAAAAAAATTAAAAACAAAATCTAGGGTAGATGTTGACCCAAACACAGGGAACTAAAATGCAGAAATTGTCTGGCCAAAAACCAATGAAGAAGTTCAAGATCCTACTTTTCAATATTTTATAGTTGAAAATGTAGACCTTGGGAATGCATCACATGCCATATATGTGCATCATCTAGAAGCATCCACTAAAAGGATAGTCAGCAGAACTTGGAAGGATGAAAAGGATAAAAGGGAGTTAAAACAAACTATACGGTCAATGACAGAGTACATTGATGCCATTCATAGTCTAGATCCACAACTAATTACCCAAATGCTTCTATATTTTGACCCAAAATCTCCTATCAATCAAAGGATGTTGGACCAAATACACAGAGGCAAAATGATTACAAGAATATTTGATAGTTGGTTAGATGGCATCATCCTAAAAGGTATAGAATACATTCATAAATTGAAGAATGTATATGATCTAACCATGATTACTGTTGAATATTTGAAGACTCAAAATTCTTTGTAGATAAAAGATGAAAGAAAATGGATGAGTGTAATGAACCAAATTGATGAGGTGCAAAAATTGGGATAACAAAGTTTTTATCAGAAAAGAACTTGGCATGACTGGATGAAGATATATTATATGTAAGTAAGAAAAATGTTGAATGAAGAAATTCAGTATCTAGACAAGGATGATTGAAAATCACAAAAATGATCAAGGAAATAACATAATACATTCAGTCATTATAGCATGATCTACATTGTATTGATATCAAATATATAAAATATGATGGAAAAATAGTAAAATACATCAATGCTATGATTCAGTCCTTTAGGGAAAAGATCAACATCATTAAATAAAGTGACAGCTTATCAACTAAAAAATTCTCTCAAATTTCAAAGGTAGAGTCACTTCTTTACCACTATATTGACATACTCCTAGAACACACAGAGAAGATGGGAAAAATTTAGAGGGAAGAAAACATCTAGAAAGTAAGGATAAAACATGTCAGCATACCCAATCTTTTGAAATTCTAGGAATGGAAATCTCAACGTGTCTACCCCACCAAACATAGTAAATCTAGAGATCCTAGTCTGTCACTTCAACAATGATTTTACTTACATAGTCTCTTTTATTTAGTTATTTAGTTACTTTTCTATTCAAATCTTAATCTTTATTAAATTTGTAAAAACTAAATCCCATATGGGTCAGAGTTACTTTAACTCTGGTTTAATTTAAAAGATGGTTGAGTTAAGGCAATGATATATATATTTTAGGGAAAATAGAAGAAAAAAGGATAGAGAAGAAAAAGAGTGAGAAAATTTCTAAACTAGACCACTGTTATTTACAATATATGTGATGTTTATCTCAAAGGTTTTTCATCTGTGAATGAAAAGGAGAATTAATTACCACATACTTGGATCTATGCATTTGAGTATTTGAAATTGGGTTCTCTGATTGAAATCTTCTTTCATATAGTAATTAATATTCCATTATATAATCAATTATGTGTGTTTTATCATTTATTAGTTTAGCATATATACGTTTATCTATTTAATTATTATTGAAAATAGAATATGTGTATTCTATTACCTATTATTGTTATAAAATCTCATATTCATAACATAATGATGTATGGATGTTAGTCTACCTTTAAACACTTCCTAGTTAAAAGTGTATCTAAATATGTAAATTCATTGAAAATATTAAAGGGAGTTGTACCTTAATTTAGAGGGGAACTAAACTTGATAGTTCACCCATTTGTTGATTAACTTATTTGTTCTTGAGATAAGGGTATGGAATTAAAATAAAATATTTTTATATAAGGACAACTCTGTTAGCCAACAATTTTTTGGTGACTCTGCTATGGAATGAAATTGATTTGGTCACCTTAATATGAGGCAATAATGGTGCTTCCTCATGAAAATAAATTTTTTTTTTACAACCTAATCTTGGTTTTCAAGATGAATAGGAAGATATAATTATCTAGTTAAATACTCTTGCTTGGTATTCTCATCAGAATATTGATGATTATAGATTAACAAGTATAATATTAGAAAAATAAGAAGAATTGGTTGATAATATAATATTGTTATTAATCAAGCAAAGAAGAAGACAAATAGAAAATACATCAAGGAATTAAACCCCTTGAAGTGTGAAAATATTAAGAGTAGCATAGAAGTTATTAATTATAATATCATAAGCTGGATTCTAGAAGATACACAAGGTTTTTGAGAAGAGAAGGAATTGAAGATTCTACTTTTCAAACATTACAAAGCCTAAATTTTCCTTATATTCCTACCCATGTTAGAAAAGCTAGAAGTAGACATCCTAGCCCTCCAAAACCCTCTACATCCTCTTTCTACCAAGCCTTAACCCTTTTTGGTACTATCTTTCCTTCTACCATAAGTTTTCTTCCAATGGCCCAACCTTGGGGAGAAACCATAGGACCTCTGAATTTAGGGGCCAACCCTAATCCTTTGCCTAAAAACATAAGGGAAAATTTACCCAAATTTAATGGAGATGGAATATAATCACCAGAGGAACATTTAAGTGCTTTTTCAGTAGCATGTGGTGTGTTAGGTGTACAATATCAAGATGTAGCCATAAGGCTTTTTGTAAAAACTCTAACTGATATTGTAGCATAATGGTTTTATCATCTAACTGATTCTTCAATCACAAATTGGAATGATATGAAAACTATGTTTGAAAACAGGTTCAAAAGCATAGAAGATGAACATTCCCTTCTTGCTCAATTGACTCAACTCAAGAAATAAATACATGAACCCATGAGGGAATTTATAGCCAAATTAAATAGTATTGTACACAAAATTCCTACTACTAAAAGGCCAACTGCTGAGAATCAGAAATGTTTCTTTATTAATTATATGCCTCCTGATATAAGTTTCCATCTCAGAAGAGGTGCAATTATCAATTTAATAGGCACACAATCATTGGCAGTTGAGTTGGAAGATGATCTTATTATGACCAAAAAATGGAAGAAAGAAGTCCATGTACCTAATGTTCATCCCTCATCTTCTACAGATCATGTACTTCAAAGGCTAGTCAATGATATGATTTCTCTTAAAAAATAATTACCTAAGACTAGTACTACTTTTCAACAACCATATCAAGATATTGGCAAGATAAATCAACAAGCAAATGCTGGTAAAACTTACCACTTACATCAACACAACCAAGATTGACTATTGAGTCCCCTCCTGGAAGAAATAACATGTGTGTCTTTCATTTGACTACTGATCATGACAAAAATTCTTATCCAAAAATGCTTAGATATACTCAAATGACTGCTACTCAAGATGTCTTAGGGTAGATTAATGAAGAAGAAAGAAGATTTAAAAGACCTGGTGACTCTAAAATACACTTCCTAGAATATGATTTAGATTCAGAAAGAGGAGGTGAAATATTGGTTACTCTTAAAGATCCTTCATGTGATTTAATTACTAGAAGTCAAAAGAATCTGATATTTTCTAATACTTAAGAAGTACCTGTTAAAGGTAAGGAACCTTTTACTAAAACTTCTGATGCTAAGACACAAGAAAGTAAGTCATTACATATAAATGATTTTGAGACTTCTTTTGATATTTTAGATTTTTGTAAGTCTAAAAAAATTCAAATATCCCCTACTGAATACCTCAGGTTAAAACCTAAAGAACTTGATAAATTGATTAAATATGTCAAAAATGGCCCTACACAAGTTGAACCTAAAAATCAATTAAATGTTAATACTAAATCTCCAATTGCCCAATTATTTAATTCTCCACCTGAATCACCCACTCATACTTCTAGAATGACCCTCAATTCATCTGATAATACTCCTTATACGGCTGATATGAAACCCAACCCATTTTATGTTTATTTATACATAAATGGTCATAAACTTAGCAATTGTATCATAGACTCAGGTGCTTCTGATAATATAATGCCTTATTATGTAGCCAAAGCCTTAGGCCTATCCCTTACAAAAACATTTGGTAGATTTTACTCCATAGATGGAAAATATATTTCTTTGCTCAGACAAATCAAAGATGCACAAGTTGCTCTTGTAGCCTAACCTGATAAAAAGGTGAAATTGACTATCTTGGTAGTAGATATCCCCACTAGTTATGGGATGTTGTTGAATAGAACTTTTTTCAAAGATTTGGGAGGGTATATTAAATTGGATTGGTCAAAAGCTACAATTCTAGTGGGAAAGTAGAAAGTTAATATGGAACCTGAACCTAAATGCAATTTTACAGTATATCTTTCTAATGATCCTAAGTCTCAGATTCTATTTGAAGAATGTGAATTTGGTAACTATTTTCTCTCCTATAAAGATTTAAAGGAAGAATCTATCCCAAATTCTATTCATTTAGATGATTTATGGACCATGAAATTTGATGGTAGTTATGCTACCATTGGTTTAGGAGCAGGAGTTGTTTTGATCTCACCTAAAGGTAAAAATGTTCCTTACTCTTTCAAAATTGAATTTAAAAACACTAATAATACTGCAAAATATGAAGCTTTATTGCTTGGGTTAAATGAAGCTAAAGGAAAAGGTATAAAAATACTCAAGGCAAAAGGAGATGCTAAATTAATTGTAAAACAAGTGAGACACATTTTCTCAGTTAAAAATGATAGATTAAGACATTACAAAAATAGATTTTTGGATGAGATAGAATGTTTTGATGCCTTTTCTATTGAGGCAATTCCCAGAGACCAGAACACTCAGGAAAATTCTCTAGTAGTATCATCTTCTCTTCTTCTCCCACAACCAAATTTTGAAAAGGATTCATATAGAATTAAACTAATCTATCATCCTAATGTCCTAGATAATGCTGAAAATTGGCAAGTTTTTAAGAATAATAAATAGATCAGGAAATCTTTAGAGAATGTTGATATGTTCTTGGGGACTTGTTTTGAAGGTTCTAAAATAGAATGTAAAGAATTCAGTCCTAATCTAGGGATCAATTCAAAAGATGATGTAATTTAATTAAAAGGAAACAAAATCCCTAAAGGACTAGTCTCTCTAGAACATTTGTTCACTAGACAAGATGGATATACTAAAAGCAAGCTTGTCGAGAATTCTAACAAAATAGAGGATTATGAGAAAATCAACATTGGAAGTGAAATTGACCTCAATATGGATCTCCATTGGTAAGTGTTGTTCACCAAAGGAGAAAAATGAATTTAATTAATCTATTGATTAAGTATAAGGATGTCTTTGCTTGGTGCTATGATGACCTTAAAGATTTTAGACGTGGATAGTTTTAGCATCATATCCCTTTGAAAGTAAATGCAATTCCATTTAGGCAAAAGCTAAGAAATTATAACCCAAAAGTTGCTGAGACTATCTTTAATGAGATTGACAAGATGTTAAAGGCTAGGATTATTTATCCAATTCATCACTCTACCTGGGTGGCAAACATTATTCCAATGCACAAAAGTAATGGAGTAATAAGAATTTGTGTTGAATTTAGGAATTTGAATCAAGCCAGTTTAAAAGATAATTATCCCTTGCCTATAATGGATCACATCTTGTAGACTGTTGCTGGGTCAGAAATGATGTCTATATTAGATGGGTTCTCAAGTTATAATCAAATAAGTGTAGCTACAACTGACCAACATAAAACTACTTTCACTAAACCTCAAGGAACTTTTGCTTATAACCGTATGCCTTTTGGTCTGATTAATGTTGGTGCAAATTTTCAATGGGTGATGGATTCATCCTTTAAAGATTTTAAAGATATAATTATTGTTATTTATCTTGATGATTTGACTATTTTCTCTAGAAAAAGAGAAGATCATCTGAAGGATCTAGAGACTATCTTACAAAGATGCCTTAGTCATGGGATATCTCTTAATCCTAAGAAGTCAGTTTTCTATGTTACAGAAGGGAAATAATTAGGACACCTAGTTTCAAAGGGTGGAATCAAAATTGACCTAGAAAGAGTTAGAGCAATACAAAAGTTAAGTCTTCCTTCTAATAAGACTGGAGTTAAGTCTTTCTTTGGTTAGATTAATTTTCTTAGAAGGTTCATTCCTAATTTTTCTAAGATTACAAAACATATTGTGGGGATGATGAGTGAAAAACAAGCATTCAAATGGAATGAAGCTGCTTAAAAAGCATTTTAAGATATTAAAGAAGCAATTGTACAAACATCTACTTTGGTAAATCCCAATTTCTAAAAAAAATATTATTTACTGTTATGCTTTGAAACATACCATGTCTGGCATCTTGTTACAAAAAAATGAAGTAAATGTAGAAGCCTCAATAGCCTTTATGAGTGTTTCTCTCAAGAAGCATGAACTTAAATATTCATAGGATGAGAAACAAGATTTTACTATATTAAATGTTATTAAACAATTTAGATATCATATACTTCATTCTCATTTCGTTATATTTATTCCTAATTCAGTTGTGAAAATCATTCTAACTCAGCAAGAGGTTGGGATGAACAATAGAGCAAAATGGGTTTCTAAAATTCAAGAATATGATTTGGAAATTAAGCCAACCAAATTAGTTAGAGGTCAAGGTTTGTACAAATTGATAGCTAGAATTAAAGAAGAAGAAGAACTTCCTACTGTCATATTGGTGAGCTTACAAGATCCTTGGTTCCTAAACGTGGCACACTATCTTACTTATGGAGACTATCCCAATCATTTGTCCCCAAAGGAGAAGAGGAATTTGAAGTTAAAATTAGAAAAATGTGTGATATGGGGTGATGTCCTATATAAAAAGGGACTAGATGGAACCTTTCTAAGATGTGTAGATAAGGAACAACAATGCAAACTATTAGAAGGTTTTCATAATGAAGCATGTGATGGACATTTCTCTTCATTGGTCACAGCTTTCAAAATCCTTATAAATTGTTATTATTAGCCAAGTATGTTCAAAGATGCATATAAATTGGTGGCTAACTATGAAAAATACAAATTGTTTTTAGGAAGACCATAACTTGCAACATTACCTCTAAGATCTGTCATTATTGAAGAACCTTTCAGATAATGGGGATTAGACTTCATTAGTCCTCTTTCACCTCCTTCAAGTGCTGGTCATACACACATTCTAATAACAACTAATTATTTTATGAAATGGGTTGAAGAAATCCCTATGAAGAGAACTACTTCAGAAGTGGTATGTGATTTTATCAAAGAAAATATACTGGTATGTTTTGGTGTTCCTCAAAATATTATGGCACATAATGCTACTAGTTTTTATTCAATGGAGCTTACTTCATTCTGCTATGAACATAATATCTCTCTTTCTCACTCATCAGATTATTACCCTCAAGGGAATGGACAAGCAGAGTCCAATAATAAAAAGTTGATATCCATCATGAAGAAATTGGTAAATGATAACCCAAAAGATTGGCATAAGAGATTATACAAAGCACTTTGGGCTGACAGGGTAACCCCAAAAAGAGCAATAGGAATGGCACCATTTGAGCTAGTTTATGGAATAGGAGCACAGTTATCATTACCTCTGGAATTATCTAGAGATAGGTCACAAAATGTTATTGAAGATTGGTATTTTCAAGATTCTTTAGAAAAAAGAGTTATGTATTTAACTAATATTGAAGAGGAAAGGAATGAACTGGTTGATTGTATCACTACTCATCAAATCAGAGTTAAAAAGATTTTTGATAAAAAAACTAGACCCAAAAAGTTCATGGAAGGAGATGAAGTATTGCTATGGGATAGAAGGAGAGAACCTAAAGGAGCACATAGTAAATTTTATTCACTTTAGAAAGGGCCTTTCAAAATTCATCAAGTACTTGGTCTTAATTATTTTAAATTGGAATATCTAGATGGAGCTATTTTAGCCCTATCCTATAATGGATAGGATCTCAAGTTGTATCGGCTGTGAAATATGTATCCCCTATTTTGTACATAGCCTTTTCTTTTGTTGCATTTTGTGTTTTCCTTTCCCATTTTTGGTTTATCTTTCTCCTTTTTCTTCCATTTTTGTGTCCCCAGTCTGTGTAACTAGAATTTTTGAGTTCTTTGCATTTTGCCATAAAATACAGTCCCCAGTCAGAGCCAATGTTAGCTTTTGAGTTGCCCTTATACAATTTTTCATGTACTCTCCTTAAGCAAAAGTTGACTTATAATTTCCCCTTGTTGGTCATACCTTTGTTCATTAAGTTGACTCTTTATTTAAGAAAGTTCATATGCCTATCATTTCTTGTATGTGAAATTTCTAAAAGAATTGAACCTTTAAACTTGAACCTTTCTCAGAGTTCAAATTTTCAATAAGTTCAATGGTTCAATGGTTCAATAATTCAATACTTGATGTTTTGTAAAGAGACATGTTCACTCAGTTTCTTTGTATAAATTAAATTACCACTTGAACCTACTAATTGAACCTATCACTTAAACCTACATAGCAAAGTTCAATGGTTCAATGGTTCAATATTTCTTAAAGTGAACTATTTGTTCCTTTGTATTTCAATTATGTCTTTGAACCTTCTAGTAGAACTTGAACCCTTTCTCAGAGTTCAATAGTTCAATGGTTCAATATCTTACAGTTCAAAGAGTTCAACAATTCAATGTTTCAAACTTCAAAAGTTTTTAGAAAATTCATGTGACTATTGGTCAGTATGTGTATTTTATTTCATATCATTGAACCCCAAAGTTGAACCAAAATTTTTAAAAGTTCAATGGTTTAATATCTATACTCTCATCTCACCCTAAGGATTTCTCTAACTTAAAATTACTGGGAGATTTAGAGGAGAATATATCCAAAACTCATTTTAAGGTAGAAAATTTTAAACTTTTCATGAGGTTACAGATAATCATTACTCATCAAAATCATGCATAAAATACGCTTGCCATTAACACATATGTCAGAATGCATGTCTTGTCAAGCATGTTTAGCATGTCTTGTCAAGCGTGTTTAGCATGTATTGTTTTGATTTAATTATTTGATCTTGATTAATATATGTATCAAGAAAGAACAATTCAAATTTAGCAAACAAGCATACTGGGCGATACAAAGGAGAACAACACAGGTGGTATAAGATATTCAATTGATTGAACTCACAGTGATTTTAGATAAATTTAAGGTGAGTTTCACACTTACTGTAATTTGGTTCCTTTACTTGTTGGAAAGAAGGATCCTTTTGAATTTACGGTATTATTTTTAAAAAAAGAAATTCAAAGCATTCTCTTTTCATTATTTTCTCTGACATGAAGCCATGAAATTTGATTGTATTGATTATGATCATGGCCCTAATCTATTATGTTCTCTGCCTGAAATTGGGGACACTTCTCTAGTCCAATATGATTTGGAAGATTTTAAGGAAAGGGCTAGAAATCCTATGTCAAATCCTATGATGAAGAAGATTGTAGGAAGTGGTTTAGTTGAAGCTGCGGCCTTTCCCATGGCTATCCAATGCCTTGAATTAGTCCTTGAATACATGAATAGATATGAACCTCAAAATAGATGCATCAGGACTGTAGATGACAATGTTTTACTGCATATTAATAGATAAACCCTAATGTCTACAATGAAAATTCCTCCCAAAGAACCATAATCTGACCTCAGTATTACTTATTCATATGGTTATTTTTCAATAAATAAAGTAATTTACAAGAGCATGATTACTAGGAATTGGATCTTAAAACTCTAAAAAGGAGGTTCAAGACTGCCCAAACCATTAACAAGAAATCATATGATTCCATAAGTATAATATATTATAGTATTACTACATAGGCTAAAGGGCAAGCTCATGCATATTATTAGGAAGATTGGATGTAATTTTTCATACAAGTGATTCTCTAGGGAGAGAAATATTTGGATTGGGTGGAAATTATAGCTAAAAGTTTGCATCTAGGTTTAAGTAATTATTTGGGAAATAGAGAGTTTTATATGTCTTCATACCTCCTCTATTGCTTGGCTTCTACGAGACAATAGATAGGGTTACTTCATGCACCCTTAGTTGAAGACAGTAAAATTTATGATTATTACTCACAGTTATAAATGCATAACTGCTATGAGGATTATAGGAGGGTCAATGATGTTTTTACTAGGAAAATGACTTTTGAATTATCAAATAACATCAATAAAAGGTTATCTGATGAAGTTATATAGCTAATTAATATTTACGATATTGTATTCATTCAATTTTTTAGGTTCACTTATATCAAATTTGGGGGTTTTGACAGTGAACCTTTGAGGTTATCGAGGTATGTTCTTGACCGATTTGTGTTAATATAAATCTGCAGGCAATTAGCACATGTAGATAAAAAATTCCTAATGAAGAATAAATCTAGTATATCTTTTCCTATTGAACTTGGATGTTATTCATGCAAAACAACATCTAATGATTTGAATTTAAAATTAGATCTTAAGAAATTCAATTTTCAATACTTCATAGCCAGACCACAATTTGATAGCAAAGCTTTTGCCAAAGATAACATGGATCTTGGAATAGGGTTTTCACATATTCCTCAATTAGAAGATTATTGGGAGGATTAATCAGATGAATTTGAAGTTAGAAGAAGACTATTTTCCAAGTTCTCCCTTGAGCAAATAATTACCCTTAAATTAAATATGGACATTTCTAGAATTGTTGATAATGATAAATAGGTGACTGATCCTCAGTTTGAAAAAATAAAACAATCATCTATTCCATAAATTGACTGGGAGAAAAGTGAAAAATATAGAATTGAAGTTAAGACTCTCCTAGTCATAAGGAGAACTAAAAAATGGCTGAGAGAGCAAAAATTGGGAGGAGTTCAAAACATAGTCTCCCAGCAATGTACGATAATAATTAAATCTCCATTCCCAATAAGCTCATCTAACCATCCTATTGCTATCTATGATGTAGGTACTTCCAAGTCAAAATTGGAAGGGATCTTGTCATCAAAGAATCTGAGAAGGCCCTTGTAACTACTCTACCTCCTCGTGCCACCAGGTCAAGGAATCAAAGCAAGAAGAAGAATCGGTTTTTTGGAAAAGTGATTGTGGATTTGAATTCTAAAAATGATTCAAAAAAAGCCAAAGGTGATAAAGAATCTGATTCACCAATGATGGAAGAGGTCAGTAGAAATCAATAGATAATGATTCCTTCTGATTCTACCAAATTGATGATTGTTTCAACTATGTCTTTTGATCAACCAAATCTTGATAAAGAAACCTTGGCCTCTGCACCTAAATGGCTAAAAAATTTAATTAATCATAAAAGGAAATTAGTTCCATTTTATTTACCCTTAGAATATATGGCGAGAAAGTGTTTAGGGAAAACTTTTAAATCCAAAAAGTTAAAAATAACATCTAGGGTAGATGTTGACCCAAACACAGGGAACTGGAATGCAAAAATTACCCAGCCAAAAACCAATGAAGAAGTTCAAGATCCTACTGTTCAGAATTTTATAGTTGAAAAGGTAGACCTTGGGACTACATCATGTGCCATAGATGTGCATCATCTAGAAGCATCCACTAAAAGGATAGTCAGCAGAACTTGGAAGGATGAAAAGGATAAAAGGGAGTTAAAACAGGCTATGCAGTCAATGGTAGAGTACATTGACACCATTCATAGTCTAAATCCACAAATAATTACCTAAATACCCTTGTCTTTTGACCCAAAATCTCTTGTCAATCAAAAGATGCTAGACCAGATACATAGAGGTAAAATTATTACCAGAATATTTGATTGTTGGTTGGATGGCATCATCCTAAAAGGTACATAATACATTCATAAATTGAAGAATGTATATGATCTAACCATGATTACTATTTAAGATTTGAAGACTCAAAATGCTTTATGGATAAAATATGAAGGAAAATGGATGAGTGTAATGAACCAGATTGATGAGGTGCAAAAATATGGGATAGTAAAGTTTTTATCAGAAAGAACTTGACAATATTGGATGAAGATATATTATATGCAAGTAAGAAAAATGTTGAATGGAGAAATTCAGTATCTAGACAAGGATGATTGGAAATCACAAAAATAGTCTAGGAGATAACTAAATTCATTAAATCATTATAACATGATCTATAGAGTATTGATATCAAATATATAAAAGATGATGGAAAACCAATAAAAGATGTCAATGTTGTGATTCAATCCTTTGGGGAAAAGATCAACATCATTAAAGAAAGTGACGGCTTATCAACTAAAAACTTCTCTCAAATTTCAAAGGTAGAGTCACTTCTTTGCCACTGTATTGACATACTCCCAAAATAGGCAGAGAAGATGGGAAAAATTTAGAGGGAAGAAAACATCTGGAAAGCAAGGATAAAACACGTCAGCATACCCAATCTTTCAAAAGTTCAGGAGTTCATTACAACATTTCAAGAATGGAAAGCTCAATGTGTCTACCCCACCGAACACAATAAATTTGGAGATCTTAGTTTGTCACTTCAACAATTATTTTACTTACATAGTCTCTTTTATTCAGTTATTCAGTTACTTTTCTATTCAAAACTTAATCTTTATTGAATTTGTAAAAACTAAATCCTGTATGGGTCAGAGTTACTTTAACTCTAGTTTAGTTTAAAAGATGGCTAAGTTAAGGCAATGATATATATTTTTTAGGGAAAATAGAAGAAAAAAGGATAGAGAAGAGGAGTGAGAAAATTTCTAAACTAGACCACTATTATTTACAATATATGTGATGTTTATCTGAAAGGTTTTTCATCTATGAATGAAAAGGAGAATTAATTACCACATACTTGGATCTATACATTTGAGTATTTGAAATTGGGTTTTTTATGTGAAATCTTCTTTCATATAGTAATTAATATTCCATTAGACAATCAATTATGTGTGTTTTATCATTTTTTTGTTTAACATATATACATTTATCTATTTAATTATTATTGAAAATATAATCAATGTATTATGTTACCTATTACTATTATAAAATCTCATATTCATGACATAATGATGTATGAATGTTAGTCTACCTTTAAACACTTTATGGTTAAAAGTGTATCTGAATATTTAAATTCATTGAAAATATTAAAGGGAGTTGTACCTTAATTCAGAGGGGAACTAATATTGATAGTTCACCCATTTGTTGATTAAATTATTTGTTCTTGAGAGAAGGGTATGGTGTTAAAATAAAATATTTTTATATAAGGACAAATCTGTTAGCCAACAAGAGGAAAGGAAATGCATATATCTAAAATCATATGTTGCAAAAAATTTACTCACATTAAATTGCATAAGCACATTCAACTCCAAATAAGATGGAAATAGAACACATATACTACTAGATTTGTTAGCCTAGTGTTAAACTCAAACCAAAAGATGCATACATTGATATTATTGTCAAATGAGTTAGTATAAAAGAAACCATTAATTATCTAAAAGTGTGAGAAGCAAAAACCATAGAATATATAATAAATCATACAGATAATCTCTCAAATTCTTAGCTCTTTTGCATTAATTATATAATAATTATTATTATTTTACAAGGGGGGAAACCCCTATATATAGGCCTTAAAATTGCCTATACAAGTTCAAGTGCACCCATTAAAAGATGCCCAAATATAGCCAAGTGGAAAAAATGCCACATATTACAATGGAATATTCTAAATTTAAATTTGTAATACAAAGTTGAATATTCATCAAGGCCTTGGAGGAGGTTGTTGAGTAGTTTGTTATTACCACCTCTATTTCTCTGCCTCTTCCTTTGTCCAAAATTTTATGCAAACTAAGTAATCTTGGTCAATTTGGCCTAAATCTAAGATCATAGGCCAAAATAAATCAAGCATTTCTTGGATAATCCTATCATTCTCCACAAGTATAGGCCTCAATGATTCTTTAATGGCCTCGACTCTCTCTAGAATTTGGTTGGCAAAAGCCACAATGTTCATTGCCTCAGTTATAGTCTTTGCATTGGCTATGTCCTACTAGAAATCTGCAACAAACACCTTCATTTAAGCCCTATCATCCATGAAGGTAACATCAAGTTTAGTCATCCTAGTGACATGGCATCCTTCAATAGGAGGGAAATATTTAAATCTATATTTTCTAAAGATAGTGTTACATCTTTAACTTGTTTTAGCCACCTCTTCAATATGCTCCTTTTGTTCATCATTATGGTCTAGACTGGGATGATGTCTTCAAGTGGTAATACCTTGAGTTATAGGAATTTGTTCCTCCTTACAACTCTATCTAGGTTTTTTAACTTGGAATCATAGAGTGCATGTTTTTGGTCAAATTTAATGACCACATTATACTACAAAGTTTCATCTTCTTGTCTTCTCTTCATGACCTTATATAAATTGAATACATTGATGATTACATTAATTACCTAAATAGAAATGTTTTTAGTCACTATAAGCAATGCTTATTCCTTAAATATTTTCATCTTTTGATGCATTCCTCTCATCAAGGCCACTATGGATTATGCATTATCTTGGATTGTGGATATGGGAACCTCTACATACACATCCACTTCACCTAGGCCAACCTTCCTATTATTTATTAAAGTTAAGAGGGACTCTTCACTTTCATGGGCCATAACTAAGCTTAATCAAGGTTTTTCAACCTACCTCCTCACCATTTTTTCATTGTGCCTATAGAAGCATTGAATCTCATGCTAATTTATGGTGTAGAGAAGACCACCTAAGGTCTCTCTTATCTAGATACCAGTATAATATATCTAACCCAAATTAGGATAGTGGTAAGCATTGAATTTGTTATATGTGGAAAAAATTAAGGTGTTTGAGTTGAGGTAGATGCTAAATCTATACCATGAATATGGGGTAAGTTTATTGGGTTCATCTACCAAAGTATACCAAATAGAGCTCTTCCATGGCCCATATTAAGAACAAATCAAGGAAATTTTAGAGGTACACTTACCTTTACATCCATAGTAATATTGAATGGGGATGAAGGCAAAGGTAGATTTGTAAAGGTAAAAATATGTTAAATGGGCCTTAGTGGCCTTACTAATGCAAGGGGACCAATAGCAAGTGATGCACTTATTATGGCATCCTGAGAAAGAGTGGAACCTACATCCTAACTAGCACTAGTGCATTGGGAACCTGATGAAGATTTAATATTATTAGTGGTATGAGAAATTAATTAGGTAAAGATAAATCCCAAGGAACTACTAGATTGGACCATGCTAGTGTTGATTAAAGGTTGAGAAGTGGTAGTTATAGAGGTTGATGCTATTGTAACTAATGGGGAAATAATGGTGGGAGGAGAAAACATAGAAGCAAAATTAGGATTAGATGTACTTGTAATTTGGAAAGAAGGTAGTGGAAATTTACTTACATTGGTAACCTATGCTCCAAGGCTAGCCTATGATGTGATAATTGGAACAACAACAATATTAGTCTTAGATTCCCTTTTCCTCTTGTAGACCTTCTCAATGTTTTTGCCTTTTAGTGCTTGCAATTCTTCCATAAAGAGCTCAATGCCTTATTGCAATTATTCAAGGTCAATAATAGAAAGGTTAGGTTGACCTATGTTTTCAAGAATGTCTCCCATAGTGGATGAAAAAAATATTTTGTACCCTTGGGAGGGGCTAAGTTGACTACTAGATCCTCCTTATTTAAAGCTTGGAGGCAATTCCTAACCGCTTGAAGTGGCAAGTAGTGGAGGTTTAGATGGCTTGTTTCTAAAAAGAGGAATTTTTTCTTCTTATTCCTCATCTTGCCCTTCCTCATTATCAACATCAAACATGCTCTCATGGGTTGGTGGTGGTTGATACCTAGAAATATCTTCCTTTTTTTTCTTTATTCAATCTCATTTCTAGCTCAATGTTCTTTGCAGCATTTTAAAGCACCACCTCATCATTCAGAGCATCTTTATATATCCAATCATGAACTTATTTTTTATTCTTGTACTCCATTGCTACATATTTCTTGAATTTTAAAATATGTTTAGCAATGACATTATTGGGATCCTATGATTTGAAGTCATATTTAGATAATAGGTATGAATCCCTATGCCTAGAATCTACAATAATGTCATTCCACTTTATAATCTTGGTCCTCCCTAGTTTTTAGGGAATCTTATGAGGGGTTGTTTTCTTCTTGTTCTTGAAGAGTCCATCAACTCCATGTAGAATTTTATAGGTCATTTATTCTTAAACCAAATTCATTGACACATACCTTAGAAATCTAAGAGGGGCTACCATCACTCCTTCTATTCTAATGATTAGGCAATCTGAGTATAACCAATAGTTACCCATGTCCCTTAAGGTTTGCCTATATTTAGGGGGAACCCTCTATATCTTTCATTCAGTGATTGATTTATAAACCATTGGGTATAATTCTTCTACAATCACTCTTATGTTGTGTCTAAACTAATGAATGTGCATTAGAGAGAAAACTTGAGGCACAACCTCTTATCACATAGGAGACCATGAATTCTAACCTAGCTGAGTAATTGCACATATTTAATCTATCAAGTAACTCATCATGAAAAAGGGGGCACTATTATTGTAAATGTCTTGAATTTCATATACCAAATTATTATTGATAATTTCCCCAACTAGGGGAATTTGATAGTCTTCTAATATGATCTAGCAATGGAATAGCCCTTATGTCTACATAGGTAATGTGTGGATTACCAAATATTATGTTCAAGAGGGCCAGACCAATCTTAACTCATTATTTGAATTATTGGATGGGAAAGTTTCCTTGATCATCCATGAGAAAAATCTTGTTGGGTTAGTCACCCATGAAGCCAATACCTTCTCCAGGGAGTGCACTTCATACCATTTATTGATAATGACCTAGTTTTGCTCTATCTATGGGGAGGGAAGGTCACAATACTTATTAAATCTTATCCCTACTATGAAATCAATATAGATCCCTTAGTATATTGACTTAATCAACCCATCTTCGCATGGTTATAGCCTTGTAGATACCAACTACATTAATGGAAAGGATGTTGAAAGCTAGTTAGATTATATGAGGCATGGTTTCATCCTCATCAATATCTCTAGTTATTTATACAATGAAGTAAATGCTACTTTATTACATGTCACTAGATTTTATGGCCTCTAGAATAAACTTAGTGTCTTTGAAGATGTTAGAAGTACCATTCTAGAATTAAAAGTCATCATTCCCAAAATAACTGCTCTTACCTAGAATAGAAGGACCTATTTGTGCCATATTTTTCAATACTCTAGGTAGCAATCAACATCTTATGGTATCCTTATACAACTTTCAAGCTCAAATAATGGCATTTGAAGTGCAATTTACAAATGGCTGGAGATTTTTCATACTATGAGAGCGCACATAGTGGAAAAAGCAAACATGTATAGTTTTGAAGTGCCAATATAAATATCCTTGATTTTTTATCCTTTTAAAAGATCACTTTGATTAATGCAATGTTGATGGTGATCTTGGTTCATGTCATATTAATGATAAACTTGTCAAATTTTTATATATTTGAAACAATCCTCAAACTATTGCTTTTGGCAATTAATTTCTCTAGAATTCAAATTTAACTTTAATTCTTATTTGATTCACCATCAATTTTATCTCTAAATATAAATCTTTCCACTTTTTGACATGTGGCTACTACCTAAGATCTAGCTAGGTACTCATAAGGAACCTAGTTGGCTCAAAATATAGACATTTAGAACCTTTTGATTGCCTCATAGACTCTTAGAATGTAGATTTGAGTGATGTATTATCTGTATCTTGCCACATAGCATATTTAAATTTTTATTGAGATCTAGGGTGGTGTTATCCAATTCTAATTGGTTATAGGAATACCACACATTGCTCTTGTGGGCAATCATCATTTTTTTTCTAGGTATCTCCTTTCGAAGGCTTTTGTATAACTATCAAAAACTTGGCATTGATTAGATAGATTGGGTGGATACACACATCCATCTCATAGGTGATCTTATGGATATTGGATAGAAACAACATAGGAATGACACACAGTGCCATCGTGTGGGCCCAAAGGGGGCATACATCACTTTGTCAAGCTATTGTTTATTCTTTTTCCAAGTGTCACTCTCATAATGTGCCTCAAATAGATGTATATCATCAAACCTTAATTAGATAGCTCAAGTGTAACCCAGATGCCCACCTTTCAAGCTCATGAGTATTGGATGGATGTAACATAGTGCATACATGTGGTAACCTTGATTGAACCCAAGGGGGCATGCATCACCTTAAAAGGTTGCTCAAATATGGGTGATTGCCTTTGAGACATATAGTGACATCTTATAGGCTTCCACATTTTGGTAGGATGTATGGTGGATGTGTGGCAGCTTAGATTAGAGGGGATTACTCATGGGGGCTAAGATCTAGACACATCCTCAAGATTTGAATTTTAATGGCTAACTTCTTCATGATCTCTCTAAATGATGCCACGTAGCTCACAAATTTGGTAAATTTGCTCTAGGTGTCTTGCATAGGATGTAATAAATCCTAAATTCATTATGAATATTGATGAGGTAGACACCTATCCTTTTAGGCCATGGTCTAAATTTTGATGTTCTATGAGGTTTTATAAATTACAACTTTAATTTGACATCCTATGAGGTCAAGCAAGAAACTAAATTAGCTTCTCAAAGATGTCATTTCCCATCTTAGGAAAATTTAAACAAGTTTAAATAAATACTTTGCAAGTAAATGATTTAAACACAATATAATGTTAGTTTAATAAGGCCTAGTGAAGCTTGCTACATTCATGTCTTTTAGAAATCTAGGTCGCACTTCCTTAGCAAAAGCTGCAAAAGCTTGTCTACACATCATTGAACCATCAATGGTTAATAATTCATTGTTGAATAAAATTTGAAGAATAATTTCAATAATTTGAATATTTATAAGTGCTTATAATTATTTCAAAATTAATGATTAATTGAAAATACAAAAGCATAAGTAATGGTAAATTCTATCAAAGCCATGTAGCAACAAAATTATTTAATATGCTTAGCATCTTAGGCATTTTCAAAAATTGAAGAAAGGAGGGTCCCCACTCTGAGAATAGGGGAATATTTATCATCAAAAATTATGATAGTTTTTCTTTGAGTTACAATTTTGAATTGACTTGATTATTATCATGAAATATTCACTATGAATTTCTTTAATAAACTCTTGAATATTGGATAAGATTTCATTACCTCTTTATTTGATGTTATAAAGTTTTACTTTCACATTTTGGAGCATTTATATTTAAAAGTTGACAACATTGGACCACTTGACATGTACACTGTTATGTTGACTCTTAAGAATTCCATTGGTAATAGGTAAAGAGGAACCTAATTAAATCATGTTGTGAACTTTGGGGAAGAATGATTCAATGAATGACATATCCCAAACAAATATTAAATCAAATATTTTATCATATTCAATCCTATTTGAACCTTGTTAACTATCCTCATGATGTCATCTATCAACTTTAAATCCATGCAGCAACATATTTTATGACCATGTCTTCATCACTTTGCCCAAGTTCTCAATTTCTCTTCACATAGGAATCATGTATGTATCTATTAACAATATCACTAAAGGTACTAGAACCAAAAAAGATCCTAATGGATTAAAAAAATTCAAACATATGCCACCAATTATTGATTTTCCTCCTTGTATCATATTGCTTGATATTTTTACTTTTCCATGCATTGAATGATCATGTTTAATAATTATTGTGCATTTGATTTTCTCCTTCCATTTTTCGTCTTCTCACCATCACTATATAAAGTAGATAGTCTTCAATTCACATGTCCTCTTTATTTTTGTTGGTGATGGGTATCATAATATCCACAAATCTAATTCCTTATTCATTCATGGTGCCCTTTGAAGTCACTTTGGGATTATTCATAGGAGGAGGAGGAACTAATAAGGGCGTGACTACTTTAAAATCAATAGTTATCGATTTGATGACTCTTTTCATTTTATTGAATACTCCATAGAACAATGTCAATGTGTCAATGGTGGGAGGATAATTATGGTTTGTTGAATATACTTAAATCTAGATTTGAACTAAAAATGATATTTAACTATACCTGGTATAAGTTGAGTAGGTCCTACTTACTAAGAGATTTTAGGAGAATGTTGGGACCTCAATTTTGAATCAATTTTAGCTAATTAATTTTTGAAGACAAGCAATGTAAAAGGAAGGGTAGGTATAGGAGAGACATGGCATAAAATACCATGGCATGGAAGAGGCAAGTCACATGGAAAAAATAAGCATCAAACATGGAGAACCTGAGAACTTAGCACTTAGATATTATTAAAAGACTTGGTAAAGGCATGAAAAGTGGAGATGGTTAGGAAATGGTTTACATGAATTCTGAGAAGCATAGTCAAACATGAAATAACACTAGTCTATAGAAAGATAGGTTCATAGTGATGAGGATATAGCATAGAGATCATATAGGGGCAGTTAGGCTCAGGTCCCTAGGAATTTAATGTAACTGGATTGTCATGACTCATTATTGTTAATGGTCATTGACAAATCATATTTTTTTTAATTACTTTTTAAAATGAATGGTTGAGGCAAACCATATATAAATACCCCCTTTTTTTACTTAGTGTTGTTTTTTATCATTATAATCTTGGATATGACATATGAATGTAATGAAAGGAAGATTATGTGTTGATGAAAGACTTATGTAATATGTTCATGAATATAATGGAGTTATTATTATTTTGTTGTTATTTTTCACTCAATTTATTTTTCTTTGGTTAGTTAAGTAGGAAAGGAATAGTTAAAGAAATAGACATGGAACTAAATGTGAATTTATAACTAAGTGTTTGATCAAGCACCCTAGCTTAGGAAAGTAAATAAATACACCTTCATAAAAAAAACCAATAAGAATTAGTCTCAAGATGTGTGATTTGACTGATTGTGTGATAACCTTTTCTTTCATGATATGCTAATGTACTAGCTCATTGGAACTCTTGTTTTCTTAGGCATGTAATTAGGTAAAAGATATGTTAGACTAAAGGAAAAGAGTTGAACATTTTGGTTTCATTATCAGGACCCATTGTGTTTTTTTCATGATGGTGGGAATATGGCAAGATGTTTGAATGGTTATCACTATAAAATTTCAAATATTAGGTTACTACTATATAAAATAACTTTACACTTTAGTATATTTAACCAAGAGTTTATGTGCAAGTATGAGTAGAAAAACACCTTTATGACTCACTTTATGAATATCTATTTGTAGAATTATTGGTTCACTTGCATACTTGGATTTTGGTGTACATGAAATACCATTTAAAAAACTATAGATAGAATATCTCCTAGTCATTAGAGCATCAGTTGGACTTGGTAAGATTGGGATCACCCTAGATGCATGTAGTTGATATTTAGTGGCAAGGAATACTGAGTAGCTTAATTTTGTAATATGAAATTTCTACATACTCTTATCTATCAGAAGCTTAGTTTAAATTCCTCTAAGATCAATGCATAAAGTATCTTAGGTAGTTTTCATTAGAGATTAAGAACCTTATAGTTAAATATAGACTTGAAGACTTCCACATGGATGGCTAAACTCTATCTCAAAGGGGCACACTTTGATATAATATTATTGGTTCATCATGGTATCCAATTAGTGAGATTTGTGTAACTGTAAGTATGATGAGGTTAGGAAAAGGGATATGATTGGATACAATCTAGAGAGGGGTTGAGAGGACTTTGGAAGTGTTGTGAGGATCCATGGGGAGGAAAAAAGGCATAATAAGGACTCCCCAACTATAGGACCACACCCAACACTAACACAAGTATGTGTGGGAGAAATAAGGCAAGCATTAGTGACTAAAGAACCTAATATAGATAGGCCCAATTCCCCACCCATACTGCATGCTTGTGATTTTTAGTTAGATGAAGTTGTTATAATAAATTGGGATACAAATAGTGTAGATTCATAATTTAAAACTGTTGAATGAAAATTTTATAGTACAGGATCAAGATAATAGTTTGTTATTAATTCTTTTTCCATTACAAGTGAACCCTATGGCTCAATTTGGAATGAAAGATGGACTAATTATATCTAGTGGGTAGAGTATCATCCCATCCATAATTTATCATCCTAATTATGTGCCCAACATATCGTGTGTTTATATTTCCATAGGAGGTATGGGAGGTGATACTAGTGGTGGTTTGGTTGGAGGATCCATAGGTGGTGTAGTAGGCATTAGTGGACCTCTCCCACAAGGTCCAAGAGAGACTAGAAGTATGTCATAATAATATCCATTGCCAACACCTGGTTTACCTATAGTTTATTATGAGATGACACTCCATCTACCTAAATATCATGGTGTGGAAAATTTAGTAGAACATGTTTATAAGTGTGAACTTATTTGGTGGGTGTATGGAATTACTTTTACTAAATGAAAGGTGACTCAATTTTTCAATACCTTATTAGATCATGTGCATAATTGGTATTATAAATTTGATACTCAACAAGTTATGTTAAAATATGAGTAGTTAAAGGTAGATTTTCTTCAAGAATTTTACATTCTAGAGTTTAAAAAATAGAGTATTTATAATCTAAAGGATATTAAATAAGAACTCACTCAGAGTGTGTGTGAGTATGATGCACATTTTAAAATGCTCCTTTCCAAGCTATCATTTGAGATAAACACAACTCAATATGCCTAGTGGTTTGTCTGAGGATTGTTACTTCCATTCTGATGCACATTGTCCCATAATACCTTTACTAACCCATGTGAGGAATTAGAATATTCCCTTCACATCGAATCTATTATAAGTATAGACATAGGGATTAGTCCCCTTATGGAAGACAAAATTATTGTAATGGAATCTCAGTTGGATAATTTCACTATGAATAGTAATCATGATAATCACATTAGATAGTGGTGTGTTGACTATAAAATTGAATGTCATAATAAGAATAATTATCCAAAAAAGAGTATTCATACTATGGTGAAGCAGTCCTATGAGATCTACCAACAAGACCATGATGTAAGAGATTTCCCCCTAATTCAACATGTTACTCAATAAAAGGTATCATGATATTGTAAAATATGTGATGCATATACTCATGATACCAATGATTGCCAAATTATTAGTGAGATTCATGAAACACTCATGTGTGGTACTCATTAGACCTATGTTTCCAACAACCAAGACAATGGTGGAGGTTGGTCCTATAGAGGTCATAGTCATGGATACATATGTGGATTTTTATACCTAGAACCTACTATAATTGTGGATCTCTACAGCATTATTAGTGTGAATACCTAGTTCACCCAGCTTGTCCCTTTTGTAAAAATGAGAATCATCTAGAGGAAGGCCCATATTTGTATAACACCATCACTAGGGAGTAGAATGAGAAGGGTGTTAGAATGATATGGATTGAAAATACTCCAAATTCTCAAGGGATACCATGCCCTACTACTCTAACTAGTCCCAAGATAAATATTACTACATGAAGTGGTGTTCCTTCCTGGTCTATTTCAAATCCACCTGTTAACAAGGTTCAATGGGGGATCCTCATGTAAATAGCTACCTGGATGCTCAAAAATATAAAAAAAACATTACATGACACAATAAATTTGGTGTGGGAGCTAAAAGGTGAAATTCATTTCCTTAAGGATAGATATGTTGCTATGTGAGCTAAAATATAAAAACATTCAAATTTTCAAGACTCAGCATATGATGAGTTTCATGAATTATATAGATGACTTGTTGACAAAGACATCATTACCATTTTTAGGAATTATTTGATTCATAAAGTACCAAAGCCTAAAAAGTATCATCAGTTAAACCATGCACAATGACAAGAGGCTCATGTCCAACCTAGTATAGAGTGTGATAAATAAATCTTAGTAAACATAATTATTGATGGTTAGATCATTTAGGATATACTATTTGACACTGGCATGGAGGTTAATTTACTCACCAAGGATGTTTGGATAAATATTGTGAGCCCTCTTTTGTAGCCCTCTCTTCATGTATTTTTCATGTCCAATAAGACTAGTACACTTCCCATAGGATTTATTAAGGATGCCATTATAGACATTTTAGGTATCACTTTGAAGGTTGAATTTAAAGTAATTGAGTTTTTTGAAGTTGATTATTTTCTATTTTTTTGGGTCATCCATGGTGTTATGAAAATAATGCTAAATTAAAATTCAAAAAGTGTTACATCAATTTTGAAAATGACAATCAACAAGTTATAATTCCCATAGACCATGCTCAAGTACCTTTTTTTGTTGAACTAGTTAATGTTGATGAGGGCATCAATCATATCTATAATGGCATAACTTAGGGAACTAAGCATCTTGATCCTAGTTTGGATGGTATATTATGTTGGGTAGATACACAATCTATTTCTAACACTACCATCAATGTTTACAACCATTAGGCTCATAGAGAGTATGATATTACTAGATAATTTTTTGGCTCCATTGGTAGTTGAGAGTATGCTCTCTACAACCTACTTAAGTTCCTTAAGTTTTTTTGCACTATTCATGGATGTATGATGGCTAGACCACCCTTTCGATTTGATGAATCACGTAGGTTTTACAGTCAAATGGAAGTATAGAAATATGTAAAATATTTGTAATCTTTATATGTGTTTAAAGATGAATGGATGCACTCACTTAGCTATATTTTCAAGGAATAGTTATTCCATGGTGGGAAACTCATCATCATAATTTGTTCACTTGGGACTGATTATGCAGTACTATGAACTATCATTTTCATCATAATAATTTTGTTCGTGCCACTCTAATTGATGATTGTATTAGTGCTCTAGAACCTCATCTCAAGGCCTATGAAAACCTTTGAAATTTGGATGAGTCATCTTTTAATGACTATATTTGGGTTCATGCATTATATTATATTCTATACACCTAGGTTAGAATATGGTATATACATCAAGAATAATGCTTGGACATGATTTATTAGATTACCATTTGAAGTAACATGATTTTAGCACAATCTTACTCATATCCTCACATGGATTTATGATTGTCCCTACAATTAATGCATCATTCTATTACATGTGATCTAATACTAGTTGAAGAGTGTATACAACATATACATGGCATTTATGAGGATATCTTGTCCATTTTATAATATTTTGATACTATTTCTTCATCTTATTCACTAATTGACTATCAACTAGAAAATGTATTAAGGGACTAGATACAAAAAGTCGAATAGAAGGTTATGTACCAAGTTGATGCAGGTACAAGTTAAAACTTCTTAGATCTATCCATTATTCACTTATATTTACATACTAAGTGTGGATTGTGCAATGTCTGAGACACCATATAGAATGACCAAAAACTATATTAATATCCACTATAGATGGTTCATCATAATATTGGCATAGAGGACGTGCCCAAGATGGCCATTATAGGGAATTATTGATCTGATACTAAGATCACTAAGGTTTTTGAGCTCTTAAAAAAATATCAAAAAGCTTTCCCACATAATTACATCGATATGAAAGGAGTACATCCTTAATTGGTTAAGATGCACATCAATTTATTTAAGGGTTCTTGACCAATCATAAAGAGACCTTATCAAATAAATCTTAATATGTGAACTTAGATTAAAGAGGATATTGATAGTATGTTATACACTAAAGTTATCACTCATATTGATGAATTCACATAGTAGAGGTTAGTGACTACTATCACAAACCCTTCCCTTCCCACCCCATAACAGTAGGGTGTGCTAGAAAAGGACTTGTATATGTGGTAATATTTCTCCAAAAAGGACTCAACCAAGTAGACTCAATGATATCTTTATTTTTTTAATAATATATATAATGAAGAGTGTCATTTTGAATTTCCCTTGGATAGAATTATTTTGGCACTAGGAAAGGTGAAACTACCTAATATAATTTAGGTGGATCCCCAATAGTGTATAACATCTCAAACAAACATGGCCCTCTTGAAATTTACTTGCAAATTGAAAAGGTAGAATGCCTTATAGTAATTTGATGTGAAACAACTCAAAAAGAATCATCAAGAGGTCATTTCTCTCTATTAAAATGAGTGCACCAAAAATATAAATCTTGAAGAGGAGTTAGGATAAATCAAGCACTAATTGGAAACAAAAATGGTAGCTAGAGTGAAGACCCTAACACTCTACAAGTCTATTTTGGAGTGGGAATTGGCCCTTATGGATGGAGTTATTTTCACCAAATATGATATTGATAAAATGGGAACCCTAATAGAGCTAGTGTTTAAAAAATGTAAAAACTAGCCCAATCCTTAGAAAGAGAAAATTTGGGCTATGGAGTAGTTTATTAAGGCTATTAAATTATGTAAGATCTTTTGTAATAGAGTTGGTAATATGGTTCCCATATTTTATGG
Source organism: Torreya grandis (assembly GCA_037957365.1). Lineage (NCBI taxonomy): Eukaryota > Viridiplantae > Streptophyta > Pinopsida > Cupressales > Taxaceae > Torreya > Torreya grandis. The sequence goes on along the minus strand of JARHVA010005110.1, from coordinate 757,992 downwards.
GGATATTGTTAAACTATTTCATCTTGGTAAAATTTTTGAAGCAAGGCTTCCCATAAAATAATTATAGTGTTAATAATTGGCCAAGAGTGCATTAAAAATAAAAGATAGATCTGAGCACACCAAAGCATTTAAAGATGTGGAGGCCTTAGAAAATAAAATAAGCACTTACTATTAAGAGTTGAACACCATTTTTTTTATAACTTCAAAGATAGGTTTTGATATAAGTCACTTCATTAGAGGATATTCATAAGGATGTTTTTGTATCACATGATCATTTAACCATCCAAGTGGGTGACATTCTAGAAAAAATCAAGGAAACTAAGTAGCTTAAGGAAGTAGTTGATGAAATGACTTCTAAGCTCCATAATGAATTAAATCATTGGGAAGAAGTTAAGTGGAAAGTTTAATAGATGGGACCTAAGTTTTTACCAGTAGAGGGACTTGAACATAATTCATAGTCTGAGATGGAATAATAAATTAGAGTGGGGTGATGTTGGGACCTTAATTTTGAATCAATTTTGGTTAAATACTTTTTTAAGACAAGCAGCATGGAATAAATTGTAGGCATGTGAGAGACATGGGGTAAAATTAGATGGCACAAAATACCATGGCATGAAAGAGGCAAGTTAAGTGGAATAAATAATCATGAATAATAGAAAACCTAAGAATGTAGGACTCACATATTAGCAAAAGACTTAGGAAAGGTGAGAAAAGTGGAGATGGTTAGAGAATGTTTCACATGAATGTCAAAAAATAATAGTCAAGCATGAATCCGACACTAGTTCATAGAAATATAAGTTCATGGTGATGAGGATATAGCATAGAGAGAGCATAGAGGTTAAGTTAGGCCTAGGTCCTTAGGAATTCATTTTAAATAGATTACCATGACTCATTTTAATTAATGGTCATTGGTGCATTATCCTTTTGTAATTACTTTTATAACTGAATGATTAGGGTAAACCATGTATAAATACCCCCTTATTTTACTTGGTGTTGATGTTGATCATTGTAATATTAGATATGATATATGAATGTAATGAAAGGAATATTATGTGTTTATGAAAGACATATGTAATCTTTTCATGAATATAATGGAGTTTTTACTATTTTGTTCTCAATTTATGTTCAACTTCATTTTTTATCTAGTTAAGTAAGAAAGGAATAGTTAAGAGTTAGATATGGAACTAAGTGTGATTTTAAAACTAAGTGATTTTTCAAGATCCCTCTCTTATAAAATTTAATTAATATACCTTCACATGATAAAAATAATGGGAACTAGTCTTAAGCTATGTGTTTTAGGTGAGCACATGAGAACCTTTTCTTGGGTGATATTTCAGTGTGCTAGCTCATTGAAACTCTTGTTTTCTTAAAATCACAACTAGGGAAAATATATGTTAGACTAAAGGAAAATATCTCAATAGATAATCTAAGGAGATGATAATTGTGGCTTGATTGTGATCATAGACCATGAATCTTTCTTGTCTATTATCCACATTCATCTAAAATGTTAGCACAATGTCGAATCACTTTTAGGATGATTTCCTTAGTTGTGATCTTTGGGAAGTGAGTTTTGTGGCTCTTTATGTAAGGTTAGTATGATCTTCTTGAGTGGATTTATTTAATTCAAGACATACTTAGAGGATAGGTGCCATGTTTGCATAAATTTTCATATTAAATTTTTACTATTGGAATGTATGATAAAGTTGATAACTTCTTATTATATGTATTCTTATATAAATTTCAATAATTAGTTTAGAAATAAAAACATGATATTATTCATAATTTAATTCAATTTAAACTCTTTAAAATTGACCGTGGCTTTTTCTAATATCCTAGGAAAACTGTCAGAGATTAGTGGCAATCTTTAATTGTGTGGCTTAAAACCTATCAATTTTATGTTGATGAACTAGACCTTGACCTATCAATAATGTCATTTCTTGGCTCATGAGTTTCTTATGCAACCCTATGAGTAGTTGAATTGGTTTTATTTTGTTTAAAAAATTCTTTTGCCACTTTTTTCACAATCTACTTCTTGATTTAATATAACTAAAATTATTTCGAACTGAGCAACATAGACTTTATCACATTCCCAAAAATGCTATCTAATATTAGATGCAATGTCTAATTGTGTAGATTATTCTTAATCCAATTTAGGTTATATGAAATGGACCTTGATTTTATGTTAAAATCATGTGGACTAAGATGTCAATTCATAGTCTCTAGGTCCACCCTTTACAAAGACAAATTTTGCTTAATCAAGTTATTTTAAAAGAGAGCACCTTGTGGAAAATAATTCTAGAAATTGGGTCAGGTTTGAAGAAACTACCTTTACACATATTTTTGAGATATCTAGAAATGAATATTAGAAAATCTCAAAAACTACAAGAACATTGACATTATAATTAAGGTTTGGAGCTTTCTTGATTTTCTTCAAAATCATCATCTTTCTTTCTTGTTTCTTGAAAATATTCTTGTTTCTAGATTTTCTTGAAAATTCATTTGAAGATTGTTTTGGAATTATTGGAAATTAGTTGAAAATTCAATAAACATGTTTAACCTCTTCTTGCAATTATGAGTTAACACATAATTCTTAAAAAATACTTGATAAATTATTCTAAAATCTTCTTGAAAATATTTAAACTAGCTGTTTCTTGAAAATAATTATATTGTTTTATTATTTTAAGGAAATTAAGTGTTTAATTCCTCAATAATAAAGGGTCTAGAGTATGATAAAATAAATAAATAATATGCCTGATTAAGCTAATAATTTGTGTGATTTAATTTTATTTTATATTTTTCTAAAAATATTAGTAATTTTCCGATTCTATGATGTTTTGAATGAGACAACGCTTGGAAATTTGTGTGCAGGCTTAGGAGACTATCGTAAACAAGAATATAGAGTTAATTTATTGATTGGATAGGGGAATAAAAAGTGGGATACCCTAGGTTATGGAACTATAGTCCTATCTTGTCATTATTGTCTTGGTGATCTAAGCTTTCTAGGTTTTGTATGTCAAGTCTATGTGACCTTGCCTATGAAATATTGAAGCTTGAAATTCTATAGAGTTTACTATGTGATTTATTTAGTCTTAAATACCCTAGGTATTATTTATGCTTGAATTTGAATTTAAAATTTGGATAAAGGAGAGGAGATGTTAGTGTGTAAAGGATACATTAGATACACTTCATACCCCATGTGTGGGCATGTTGCCTACATAGTAATACTCTGAGGAGGGATCAAGCTATATGTAGTTCTCCTATTGAAGTGCTTGGTGTAATAGTGTGATGAAAATGAAATAAAATATGAAACTAAGTGTACTTTAAATGACTAGGGATTTTTGTAAAGATTTGAATAAGCTTTAGTTATTATTGGATGGTTATATGCAGAGAATAGGGAAAAGTGATTGAGTCATCTTGCTTGTATTCTTGCTTCTCTCTTGTAAATGAGTGTCAACCCTTATAAATAGAATTTTAATGTAATTTTATAAGGGATTTAATGATTATGGGTTAAATTAATTTTTCTTACGATAACATGAATTAGGATAATGAGTTAGACTAATTTGACTGTTACAAGCCAAAATGTACTTGGACAACAATGCTAGAAATAGGATACCCTAGATTTCAGCATTGTAGTCCAAGTTTAGGCATTATTGTCCATGGTTGATGAGACTTTGGGGATGCATTAAGCATGTAAATAAAAATACATGTTTTCAAGGGTTCGGTCTATGAGGCTATAGATGACTAGGAATTAGTGAAAACATTCCTATGAGGGTCGTGAGAGTAAGCAAGATTGACCTATGGATCAAGTGTCATTAGCCACACTCAAGTTACCAAATTTTGCATATTATATGACTAAATTTCCCCCCCCCCTTTATTCTAGTGATGCAACAAAGTGAAATACTAAGATAAAATAAAAATAGAAAGTATACCTAAACTTACCTATAAAGATGAAGCTCATGAGGCTGTGTGATGCTAGATGTGCATAAAGAGAGCATAGTGTGAAGTGTGAATCTACAATAAAAAAAATATAAAGTAAATTAGTCCTTAATAGATATTTTATATCTAAAATAATAACATATAAAAGTTGGTAAAAGAGAGAGGAATAGAAAGGAATGAATACACCTCACCAGGTATATGAACCAATACAAAACATGTTATGATGTTGGGTTGTGATGGGTATGTGTTGTACCAAAAGTAATATTATGAATGGATCTGAGTGTTTAATTCCTTAAAATTGGTTCAAGATTGAAAAGGTAGGCCCTTTGGCTCTATCATAACTTATTAAGTGAAGATAATGAATCATGTGTGTGTCAATTAATGTTTGGACTATGTGTCCAATCCCTCTAAATAGGTGGCTCAAGAATACAAAAGTTGGACCTTTAACTCCATCATTTCCCCATGAATTGAAGCTATGAAGTAATACTGATACAAAATAGATGCCATATGAGATGGATCCTGAATCCCATGAATGCATAATGATCTAACAATGTTGGCATGGATAGCTAAATGTGTGTTGGAAACTAGGCCACTCTTGGCCATTTCAAAATATGAAGATTAGGCTTGTATGAAATCCACTTCAAAACTATTGCAATAGGCTTATGTCGAAGCCAACTCAGGTACTTAGGAAGTCAATATTATATGAATGACAAACTTGAAAAAGTATGTTAACCACTTGTAGATGGAGTAAGTCACATAACTACTAAGAAATGCTATAAAATAAACTAAACTCAAAAAAAGGGGAGGATCAATGTGCCACACACATTACCCCCAATCACTAGTGTTTAAAACATGTATTCTAATCTATAAATTATATCAACTACCTAATATGAAACTAGAAGTGAGAGACATAATGCCCCTATATATAGATTCTTTGAGCAAAAACTATACTAAAATATGCTAAATCTAGACTACACTGAGCTAACAAACCTATGATTGAACTCACTTTTTTATCTATTTCTAGAAAAACTAATTTTTCTATTATCTAGAAAGGATCACCAAAAATAGGATACTCTACTATCTGGTGTTGTAGTTCAACTTTGGTGCTATTATCTAGGGATAAATTTGGTAACTATTCTAGTATCTCTATTGTCTGCTTGGTCTGTTTTGCCTGGTCTAATGTTTGGATTTTATTTTGAGTGTTGTAATAACTCATTTTTCAACTATTAATAGATCTGATCTCTATGAAAAAACCCCTATTTTTCCCCCTCTTTTGAGGGTAGGAATGATGATGTTGTAATGACTACCCTCAAAAGAAATAGTCCTTCAAGTGTGTTAATTTGCATAGATATATGATATAGTAATGATAATTGAAAAGATCTCTCAAGATCTAGCAAGGTTTGTATTGAGAGATTGTTAAATTAATAAGGATATTCTTAGATATATATAACAATATAATAACATGTGAAATGTACTGAAATAGAATCAAATGTGTTAGTTGTTAGCAATGAGGGATGGAACATGATGTCCATTATGGCATCCAAGAAAGCAAGGAAAAATTCATGATATGGATCATGGAATTATAAGTAATCAAAATCAATCAAGCAACAAGCACATAAATTAAGAAGAAATAATCATACAAGAGTTTCCAAGGGGCCAAGTAATCAAGGGACATGGGCACATGTCACTCAAATTGGAAAGCAAACATACAAGGTGTATGCAAATGCCACATATAAATAAAATTAAAATAAGAAAATTGGTGTGGAAGCCACAATCACATAGAGGATTAAAGGTAAAGGACATTATAAAATTTCCTAAGGAACACACATGAATAGAAGAGAAGGACATTGGTAAATGTCTTAAGGCACATACAAGAGACAAGCAAGAATTGAAAATGCAATCCAACAAGTTATGCTAAAAAAAAAGAGAAATAATGTAATAATTAGAAATATATATTCAAATCTAAATAATCAAAGCAAGAGTGAAATTATGTAAAACATGTTTAGTACAAGATTAGGTATATGCTAAGAGATACACAAGTGCTAGATACTAGTGAAATGTTGACATAGTAATCTATGTAATTGAGTAAGTAATGTACATCATCATGAAATGTTGACATAGTAATCAATGTAATTGAGTAATTAATGTACATTAGCATGATAACTTGGAGTATGTAGTGTAGAAATGACATAACCTGGATGGTGTAGTCATGTAGAAGATGCCCCCAGTGGGTATGTATATCAATGTTGTCTTGAATGTAGAAGTAGGATGCCCCCTCAATGGGTAGAGTGAAGTAATCAAGGATCTAGATGCCACTAAACACACTCAAAAAAAATCAAGTGAAGCATGTTAATGTAGATAAATTAACAAAAAAAAAACATAGAATAGCAAATGTAAGTATAGCATAGTAGTAGCACATATAAAACATGGATGGTGCATACAATCTAAATGTTTTTGTGTTTTAGATATTTTTGACTATTTTTGGTATTTTTGAAATAAGATATGTATAAGAAAGGTTGAGAAGAAAATTATACTAACCAATGAGTCTCAGATGAGACTCCCTATCATGGTGTCCTTTATCAAACAAAGGTATCATGCGTGATCATGGAGTGCAATGGAAAGGCTGAGACTATGATTCTAAAAGTTGTGTGCATTATAAATGTTCTAAAAATTTTGAAGTAGAAACTAACTATGGGGTCCCTCTATAACTTTGAGAATTGGATACAATTTTAGGGCTCTTAAGGACCCATCAAAAAGTAGGAGAATCTATCTAAACATGTGCTTTATGTGTAGACACATAAGGTCTCAATGAAACTACTTTAGGTGTGAATACTATAGCTGAAAGCTATCTAAAATATCAAAGCTATGGAGGTGTATGAACCCTTTATATTGGTGATGGATGCCTCAACTATGTCTAAATATATATCAAAGGAAGAACTGTAACTGGTGGGGAAACTAAAACTGGTGGAGAAATTGGAACTAGTGATTGCAAAGGAGATGGCTATAAAGTGGGTAGTGGTAACTCATATGAAACTCCACTAATTATAATAACCTAATTAGTGTGAATGAATTTCATGCATTTGTGAATAGTAGATGGTACTGCTCAAATTTTCTAAATCCATGGGTGAGCAAGTAACATATCAAAAACTCCTACACTGGGAACTATGGTGAAATGTGTGGTCACATGTGTTAGACCAGTTTATAAAATAAGTACAGTCTCACCCAATGAACTCTATATATGTCCATTGAATCTATTGATAATTGTATCTATTGGAGTGATATCCTACTTTGAATAGCCTAAATGCTATAATAATTTAATGTGCACATATTGACCCTGGAATCATTATCGATGAGAACACTATAAATGGGTTGATTATGAATATGTGCTCTAATAAAGAGTGTATTATAATCCAAATTATCCTTAATAATCTCTTGATATGTGAAGGATATCAAAGGTCTAGTTGTAACCCTAGACTCATACACACTTATCATACCACTCAAAGGATGTGATTCAATTGAAGGTGTCTGGTATGTAACTAATGGAGTGGTGAACACTTGATGTGTTCCATTTCTCTTATTTAGAATGATATATAAATGGATCTTAGAAGATTTTAAAAGCTTTATCCTATCTTTCATTAGCCTATGGAGGCTTAATTAAAGTGCCAAGATCAAGTAGGTTGTCATCTATCAAGTCATGTATCTTATGTCTCAAATTGATGCATCTATTTGTAGTGTGGCCTAATGCCCTATGAAAGTCACAAAATACATGTTGATAGTATCCCCATAGAAGAGGATTTGTTAGGTCAACTCCTAAATAAGAGGGAGAATGATGATGTTATATTCTAATAACTATTATAAAACTCTGGTTGGAGAAACTAGAAGATTTATAAATGCACAATGAGGAAGTACTGATACAACCACATGTTAAGGGGGTTTTGAAGTTGCATTGACTATTGGTTGATTCTGATTCTTGTTATCATTAACTTTGACCTTTTATGGGACTTTTATATTACTCTTGTTTTTTTTGTCTAGGATGATTTTATACTTGAGTTTTCCCATTGAAATAAGTTTTACTTCTCTTTCCTTTAGTGTATGACACAATTCAGTGAAGGAAGAGAATCTTTTGAACATAATAGATTCATGCAATGATAATAGAAGGCTCTATTCAAAGAGATCCTATAATTCATGATCTACCATGGGGTTAGTCATCTTAGCCAAGATGGTCTTATATTAGAGCACATAGTCTATGAGATGCTCATTTGATTTATGTTTATATTATGCAATTTGTGCATCAAAGACATTATCACCAATGTTGATACTAAAATGTGCTAGGAACATGTTAGTTAAATGATTGAATGTATTAACCAAATGATTTGGTAGAATATAAAACCATTGTAAAGAATAATCCTTTAAATTTTAGGGAAATAACTTCCTAAGTAGCTAGTCATTTGGTACATAATCTAAGCATGCTACATGATTTCTCTCAAATGTGTCTCTGGATCACCTTTGCCATCATAAAAAGTAAGCTTAGGTTGAACAAAACCTTATGGAAAGGGTGTAGAAGAAATGTGATGTGCTAATGGTGTATGTAAAAGAGAAAAAGAATCCAAATCATGGGTAGGTCTAGTGGCACCTTGCTCAAGATGTAGCACCTTGGATTGAAGAGATATTATCTCTTGCACAAGGGCTACCACATTAGGAGATAGGGATGTACTAGATTTAACTAGTAGCATAGAGGTATATTGGGATACTATAGGGGGTTATTGGGATATAGTTACCCCCATAGTGTCATTTTCAATCGATTGCTCTATAGGAATGGAAAACTCAACTTGTTTAGCCTTTTTGATTTTCATGAGAGATTGTAATGTAAGAGTATGATCTTGAGATTGTTCCCTAAGTATTTCTCTAAACCTTTAGAGGATCAAATATTTTTTTATTATAACTTCATTATCAATAATGGGTGGTAGTGGATCAGTAGTCTAATATGGCGGAGCATAAGCATCGGTATGTACATCATCATTGGTATTTTCATATTGTTCATTTTTTGAATCATTCTAATTAAAATTGGTGTAATCTGGATGTGTAGAATCTATAGCTGGAGTATGAACTAGTTATTTATCCATAGTATATGGTCAAGTTGAAGGAATTTTGGTGAATTTAATAGGATTACCACTAAGTCTTGTACTTTGTCTTGAAGGAAGATATGTAAGGAACTTAGGTGGCATAAGGAAAATAACTTGGACAATAGTAGAAAGTATTAAACTAATATAATCTAAACAAGGAACTGAAATATACATAGAAAGGATACAAAGCTCCCAAACATGTAAGGTGATACCTCAAAAATAAAAATAAGAGCTATTATATGCAACTAGGGATTTTTCAAAAATATTTTTGTAAAATACTATGAATTTTTGAAATTTAAATTGAATTTTTTAGTTAAGTATTCAAGAAAAAATTAAAAATTCAAGGTAAAGTGTTTAATTTAATGGGACCTAATAGATGCAACTAAATTTTTGAGAAAAATAAAAAAAATGAAATTACTATAAATTTTTGAAATTTGAAGTGGTTTTCTAATTTTTATATGCAATCAAAAATTCAAAAAATGATTGGAAAATTACTAGAAAATTACTGGGAGCTAGTTGATGTAACTAGGGTTTGAAATAAATTTACTTTAAAATTTAATACAAAATATTAAAATTTTAGAGGAGTTTTTTATTTTAATATTCAATAAAAAATTTATAAATTCATGAAAAAACTAGGAATTTACCCTAGGGTTTGTAGGGTTTTTATGCGAAATTCAAAGTAAGTCAAGTTCACCAAATGTACTATTATTTTTGGGAAATTAAGTGTTTAATTCCTAAATAATAAAGGGTCTAGATTATTATAAAATTAGTAAATAATATGCCTAATTAAGCTACTAATTTGTGTGATTTAATTGTATTTTTGATTTTTCTAAAAATAGTAGTGAGAGAGAGAAAAATTAAACTTATCTAATTCTATGTTATTCTGACTGAGACATCTAAAAATCTATGTGCATGCTTGGGAGACTGTCGCAAACAAGAATTTGGATTTTATTTATTAATTGGATAGGAGCACCAAAAGTAGGACAGCCTAGGTTATAACACTATAATTCTATCTTAGTGTTGTTGTCATGGTGATCTAATCTTTCTAGGTTTTGTGCATTAGGTCTGTGTGACCCTGCTTATGAAATATCAAAGCCTAAAAGTCCATGGAGATTATTGTGTGCCTAGTTTAATATTTAATTCCCTAAGTCCTCTTTTTGCTTGAACTTGAATGTAAAATTTAGAGAAAGGAGAGGAGGAGTTATTTTTTAAAGGACATGCTAGATGCACTTCACACCCTATGTGTGGGAATGTTACCTACATACCAATACTCTGAGGAAGGATCAATCTACATTTAGTTCTCCCATTGAAGTGCTTGGTGAAATAGTGTGATAAAAATGAAATTAAATGTAAAATTGGGTTTACATGGAATGCCTAGGGACTAGTGTAAAGGTTTGAATAAGATTGAAATACTATTGGATGGTTGTGTGTAGAGAATAGGGAAAAGTGCTTGAGTGGTCTTGCTTGTATTCTTTCTTCTCTCTTGTAAATGAGTGCCAACCCTTATAAATGGACTTTGAATGGCATTTTATATGGGATTTATTTATTTTGGGTTAAATCAATTCATGTTAGGCTAACATGAATCAAGATAAAGATTCAGAAGAATATGGTCATTAGAAGCCAAAATGCACTTAGACAATAATATCAGAAACAAGACACCCTAGGTTTCAGCATTATAGTCAAAAATTTTGCACTATTATCCATGGATGATGGGACCTAAGGGGATGGATTAAGCATGGAAATATAAATCTAGGTTTGCAAGGGTTCAGTTTGGGAGGTTACAAATCACTAGGAATTAGTGAAAACATGCCTATGAGGATCGTGAGAGCAAGCAAGATGGAATTATAGATCGGGTGTCATTAGCCACACTCAAGTTACCAAATTTTGCATTTTATATGACTCCATATAATATTTTTTGTAAACATTTATTAAATTTCAAGAAAATAATTCTTGAATATTATCTTGGAGTTCTTAAAAATTATCTTGGAGTTTTCTTGGAATTATTTGAAATTATCTTGGATTTGTTTAACAACCAAATTTGATTTATTGAAAACCACATTGAAATTTTGAAGCTTATTTGAAAATATTAAAAAATGTGCAACTTCTTCAAGAAATTTAATAGTTAATTGAAACTCTTAAAAAATAACACCATAGTTGGTGATTTAGAATTTCTTGAAAACTCTGATGCATGCATTATTTTTTGATTTCTAAGCTTCAAATATACTTATACAACCTTGATTGACTTATTGAATATTAAAAAATAGACAAGAATTTTCATAAAACAATTTCTTACTTGCTATTAAAAAAATTTAATCTTCTTGCATGGAAATCTTGAAAATTAGCTTAGAGAAGGAGATCAAAACACTTTCTTGTTCTTATTATTAAATTTCATATATCTTCTTATTTTTCTCAACAACTCATTCTTTATTTTCTTGAAAACTCTTATTTCTTGATTTTATTGATTTATTTAAAATCTCCTTCTTTCTTGATTTTCTTAAAAATCTTCTTCTTGAAAACCTTTTCTTTTTAAAATTTGTTAATATTTTTTATATTAATAAAGACAACTAAAATATTTAAAAATGCATCCATGCAAAAGGTGAATGAAATAACAAGAAAATATTATCTTCTTAAAGTATGGTGTTGGAATTGTAATTAATCTTTTTAGGGTAATAAAAGACAAAAAAACCTTTAAAAACCAATTGAAATTATTTGCACATCTTGGAATGGCATGCCATAGTAGATATATTGGAGCTTCTTGAAGATATAAAGCATGCATATTTTCTTGTGTTAAAAAATCTTGAAGTAATTTTGTGTTCCTGAATAAGATTTTAGAAGTTTCATAAAGATTCTTTTATGGATTCTTTAGTGTTTTCTTCATTACTTATGCATAGCTTCTTTATGGCTTCTCCATGTATTTCTTTGATCCTTATTTGTGGCATTTTCATGTATTTCTTCACTATTTTTTATGGATTCTCAGATGTGTTTTGGATTTATTTTGCTTCTTCTATTTATTTTGATTATTTTATTTATTATGCTTCTTCATGGTTTCATGTATTTTTTCACTACTTTTTATATCTTTTCTATGTATTTATTCACTACTTCTTTATGGCTTCTCCATGCAATTCTTCAATGATGTGTTCAAGATTGCTTCACTTATTATATTTCTTCTCTTCTTCAATTTATTATTATTCTACACAACTTCTCATTGATGTGAGGTTGGTTTTTCACATCCAAGTAGTATGTTCAAGGAGTTATCATCTTATTTGTCATTAAGAAGATCAATTGATCATCACATCAAGTTGGTTATAGAGGAGAGTTCTTCATTAAGGGTTTCCTTCTTGCTATTTGGACCTAAGATGGTTAGTCTAAAGAGTTGTATTCATCTATTATTCTTTTATCATGGATCATCAGTACTATTGTGGAGGAAGTTTTATGGTTCACTTAGCTTTATAGGTTTTATAGAGTCTTGAATAGGTTGTTCATCAAGAACCATTTTCCTCTACCCCTCACTAAGGGTTGTCAATATTGGGTTAATTTTGTGAAGATATATTTATTGGTTATGGCTTGTGTAGGCAAGCTTGTCTACATGCTAATGTTATTAGAGATTTAGTTTGTTTCTTAGTTGTAACTAATTGAAACATTTAGTCATTTATGAAGCTGAACTAGTTTGGTTCCTACCTAAGCATCCTTTTACATACATGATGGGTAAACTAGATTAGCAATTGGAATAGTTTGTTGAGGTGTATATAGTGGGTTATATGTCAATATGAATCACAAGGAGTTTCTAGTGTGTTGGAATGGTGGTCTTTCAAAAATCTAGGAGTAGTAAGAAACCCTTAGGATCTATAAGGATAAGGTCAGGGAGTTGGCCTATAATATCTTGGCTCTGTGTTGATTTTGAATAGGGGACATTTTGATCTCTTGGATCTAGGTTGAGTATAAAAATGGGATGTGTTTATATCTTAGCTCTAGATAGAGTCTAAATAGGGGATATGTTGTTCTCTTGGATCTGTGTTGAGTTTGAATAAGAGATCACCTCTAGGTTACTGATGGAGGAGTTGTACTAGTATCTAGATCATCACCAATTTTAAGTGGGTGAGTATATGATGTATGTATGTCTTTGAAATCCATCACCCACATTCATGATATTATCTATGTTAATCAAGTGATTCATTATTATTTTTTTTAGTGATTCGAGTGAATGTAAATCGAGACTAGAAAAGTGTTGGAAAGTGAAGTGTTATGAATTTTGTCCTAAGTTATTGTAGGTAGGGGGTACGTATTTGTGTAGCATCATGTGGGTTTTTATGGGTAGTTATTTTGGTCTTAGATTTCATTAAGTAGGGGCTAGGTTATCCTAGGTAGAGAGTAATTAGACCTTGGGATGGAATTGTTTATTATAATCATCTGAGTAGTTTTGAGCATTATCAATTGAGCCCAACTTGATCATTATTATGTATGTGGTTGTTTTGATTGATTATTTTAATTTGGACCATATTGTCCTATAAGAGTAAATAAAGTAAAAATTCTTCCATTCTTTCTAAATCCTCATAGGACTAGGTAGAAGTTGGAGAAGTTCTCTTAACAATTGATGCTCAAGTTTATCTTACTGACAGATCAAACAAAAGTGAACAAACTCATCCACATCCTTGTTCATCCTCAGCTAGTATAAGGCACTTTCCAAAAGATACAAAGTGTGTTTCTACCTAGGGTGGCCTTCCCACATAGAATCATGACATTTTTTTATCAATTATCTACACAATATCCCCCACTTGAGATCATAGACATGACTCTCATCAAATGACAACATCCCATCTAAAATGTTGAACTTATATTTCCTACCCAATAGAGTCTTTCCCTCTTATATCTTTACCAATGTAGTAGCTTGAGGATATTCGACCAATACCTCTCAAATCATCTCCATCAACTCTTTTGTCAATTCTACTTTACTCTCCCCCTAAGTAAACACTGGAAAAGTAGATGTTGTTACAATAACTGCTAATTATTTATTTATGTTGAGTGCATCTACAACCACATTTTCCTTACCCACATTATGCATAATATTTATATATAACTTAGATATAAATTCATGTGCCATCTTTCCTACTTTGTTTTTAACTTAATTTGTGTTAAAAAAAATTGTACACATTATCCTTCTTGATGATGAAGTGCACACCCAACAAGTCGTGCCTCTACCTTCTCAAATAATATACCACAACCATCATATCCTTCTCATGGATATGATATATCCTATCTACATCCTTGAGGTTCCTTGACTAAAAATCAATTATATGTTTATCTTGAATTAGTAACCTACCAATGGAAAAATTAGATGCATTTGTGTGCACCTCAAAAGGCTTACTAAAGTCCACCAAGGAAAGCATAGGTGATGTAGTCAATTTCTCCTTTAAGATCTTAAATGCCTCCTAACACTTTGTAGACCAAAACCACTTAACCTCCTTCTTTATTAACTATATCAATGGACTTTCAAGATTAGAATACTAACTAACAAACCTTCTATAATAATTCATCAAACCCAAAACTGATGCACACCATATACATCTCTAGGTAGCTCCGAGTCTCTAATTGTTTTAAGTTTCCTTAGGCCAAGCCTGATCTTTCCTCTCTTGATCACATTTCCAAGGAATTAATAGTATTCCTAGGTAAAGGAACACTTTTCCTTCTTCATAAATAAATCATGCTCCTTCAATAGCTTGAAAACCTTTATAAGATGCACCTTGTGTTCTTCTTAGTTCTTGGAAAACACCAAGATATCATCAAGGTAGATGACCACAAATTTGTCTAATAGGGAATTAAACACATTATTCATGAGTGTGAAAAAAAACCTAGGTGTATTTCATAACCCAAATGGAATCACAATAAAATCATACAACCCATATCTAGTGACAATGGTCATTTTCTCTTCATCTCTAGGAGTAATTCTGCCCTTATAGTAACCCAACCTCAAGTCCAACTTTGTAAGGAATTTATCCCTAGAAAGGTGATTGAAAAAATCCTCAATAAGGGGTATATGATACTTGTTATTGATGGTTAAATTTTTTAAGTCCCTATAATCCATGCAAATCTTAAGTGACCCATCAACCTTCTTCTAAAGTAGTACTAGTGTTCCATAAGGGGAGCATAACAAAAAAAGATAACTAGCATTTAAAAACTCTTACAACTGCTTCTTTAACTTAACCATATTAGGCCCAGATAATTGATATAGATCCCTTGCTATAGGACTCACCCTAGAACCAATTTAATGTGATGGTCAATTACTCTTATTTGTGGTAAATAGGGTGGTATTTAGTTGGGCATATGATCTTAGTAATCATGAAGAACCTTATTAACTTCAACTAGAATAGGAACCTCCTATCCCTCTTCATCATCCCAACCACCAAAAAGAGCTACTAAATACATTGGTTATGACTTATTCTATGTAGCCTTATGCATACTCATCACTGAACATACTTGCATCTTCTCCATATGTCTTGTCTACAATATCTTCACCATATAGTCTACATTGGATCCAACATAAAGAGAGTTTCAAGATGAGGAACTATTTCCAATTTTCCCTTTCAAGTAAACTCTTATCCTAGCACTAGCTTTAAATCATCCATTTTGATCATGTATAAGTCTAGCTTTCCTTTCCACTCACCAAATTTCACTTCCACACCCTGTGTAGAGATGAGAGTTTCCTCAGATAGAGAGTTCACTAATTTAAACCTTTGGGTACCTCTCGATGAATAGAGTCACATCTCTTTGGATTTCCAAATTGTAATGTATTTGTGGGTCACACCCATGTCCACAAGTCTCATGATGATATTTCCCTTGATCATCACCTCCAAAATATTCAACCCATGCAGATTACTTGTACCATATCTTGTCTTGGGCTCAAGCTTTTCCATCACATTGAGCCCCTTGAGTATACACATTATTTTCTCAATTTTTTCATATAGATGCATTATCTGAACTATTGACACTCTCTACTATTGTGGATAATATTTATTGTAATGATCACCACTACATGTCTAATACTTCAAATAGAAAGACTTCCCTCCCAATTCTCCACTCTATGACTTATTCCCATCACCTTTGGATGTGTTACTAGATTTCTAAGATCCCACTAATGACTATTGAATATCCTTCCCACCTTGGCTACCCACTAGCTTACCTAAAGACTTATTTGAACTCTTCTCAATGCCCTTTCCCTTTGGCACATTAGTGTTATGGGTGTTCTTGGATGAAGAATCCTCTCTAAAATTGAAGAGACAATTCATTATGGTAATAGATTCACTGACTTATGACATATCACAGTGATGGAGCTTAACCTTAGCCCATGACTGAAGACCATTTGTAAACTTAAATAGCTTATCTACCTCAAACATGTCTTTTAATTCTAACATAAGGCTTTGTAAAGACTTGATGTACTCTCTCATCTTCCCAATCTATTTCAATTGACTCAACTTGATCCTAGCCATCCATGTTGCATTCCTAAGATAAAACTGATCCCCAAGGAATTTCTTCATATCCACCTAGGATTTAAACCTCTTTGTAGAACCCCCTAATGCAATTTCATTTTCCAAGGTTTTGTACCAAAACTTCATCATACCCATGAGGTACCTTACCACAACATGCATGTCCTATGCATCTAAAAGTCCTCCCAAACTTGTTAGGTACTCCTCCATATCCTAGAATAAATTTTCCAAAAGATGATCATCTCTAGCACTATCATAATAATCTAGTTCTTTAAACTTGGGGAGATTTGAAATTGTTAAAGAACTAGACCCAAAGGCCTTTTCTAAACTCAGTATCATTGTTTAACATATATTCACTTCATCCTATAGCCTAGTTTATGATGCCAAGCTCTCTTCCAACCTTATTGTAAGTTTCATGATATTCTAATCTTTGGACTCCACCTTCTCCTCAAACTCACTGAACCTTGTGTCCACCAACTCCTCCAACTCCTAGAACTAGCCACCAACTTTCTTAATAAATTTTTTATCCACATCAAGCCTCAACTTGTCAACCTTTATCCTTACCCCACCTTTATACCTCACCTTTATCCTTACCCCAACCTCTACACATCATATCATCAAGTAGAATTTTGAATTGATCTCCTATCATACTAAATCAGACTCTACATAATAGATTGACTTGATAAGGGAAGGTATACAACATAAAAACCAACCTAGGTAAACACAACCCAAATAAGATAAAAAAATTGTGCTCTAATACTATGTGATTTCTCTTGTGTTAGGGTAGTTTTATGTTTCATTGCAAGCATTTATAATCTTCTACATCTAATATAATAATCACTTCTTCATAAAAAGTGTGTCTCGAGATGATGGACAAACAAATATGAGGAATCAAGAAAGGGTAGTCAAGTGTCATTTTTATAGCTTCTTCCATTTTTTATAAAATTTCTTCAAATTCCCTGTATACAGGTATGTGGAATAAATTACCAATTTTTTCATTTTGAAAATAGCTTCAATAAGTCCTTAAATTTTATAAACTTGCATACATTTATACACATTTACATGAAAAATAATTTATTTTCCCTCTTTTTAATAATAATTTTTTTTTAAATAATTATTACAAGGAAAAATAATTAAAACTCTTTTATTTATTTTATTTCTCTTTCTTTTGTAATAAATAAAATGTTTTAATAACCTCCATGAGACCTAGTGGGTGAGGGAAGCAAAAATCTTAATTGTGGCACATGACTCAAGAATTCAAGTGTTTTATTATAAATTAAGCAACCAATTACATTATCAAAGTTTTCAAAGGGTGTTTTAAATTACCAGTTTAAAATTTTCATTATAGGGGTGTCAAAAATTTTGCACAAAATTTTGGGTACAATAGTTGGCTCTAGTTGGGGATGTGGACTGCTTAGGACATAACTCAAACTTTAGAATCTTTAGTTTTATAGATCAAATGCCTTCTTTATTTTTATCTAGCCAACTAAAAATCATTCTACTAATCTCAATCATCTGATACATGAACACACATTATTAGTCTAGATCACTTGCCTTGTCCATTAGGTTATAAAATCATATCACTTCTTGGAAAAATATTGATAGAGCATAATCTTGGAACTTCAAGCAAGGAGAGATTAGGGAAAATAAAGAATGAAAAAAAGTAAAGGGAAAGAAAAATCAAATAAAGGGAAAAAGGAACAGGAAAGCAAACAAATAAAAATAGGGAAATCATAATTATTTATAGGAGATAAAGGAAAATACTAAGACTATTCAAAACCATTAATTAGTTGGGATAAGTACCTACCTTTTTAAAATAATTGTTTTGACTTATGAGGCATAAACACATTTAAAAATAGTGACCAAGAAAGTAGGAGGATAATTTTAAAATTGTGATCCATGCCGAGATAGTCATGAATGAATAGGTCAACAGTGTTTTTAGGATTTGAAATGGAATCATTGTAAGTTTCCTAATATTTTGTGAGTATTTTTTAGTAGTATTAGACTTCTTAAATATCTTATTAAATAGTTTTTATTATATTTATGTTATATATAGGACCTAAATTAGAGAATAATGTGTCACACATATTTTCTTGATCTATGTTACTTTCCACCACATAGACAAATTCATCATTGAATGAGTCATCATCATCTTCACCAATTTATTCAATCTTGGCAGTTTCCATTCTGCTTGAAATGAATATTGGGAACCATTATTATTATTTCATCTTCATCTCTTTTATGATTTTAACCTTAAAAATACTATGATATTTAAACTATGTCATCTTGATTTCTTTGGTTTTGAAGCCCTTCAAAAAACTCTTCTATAGTGGAGCATGAAAAGGAAGCTCTAGAAAAAAAAATCTTTTGATTGTCAAGTCTTCCATTTTGATACAAGAAGGATATTCATCTTTACAAATAATTGGCTCAATGTTATCTTCTTCATCAAAAGACAAAACATCACATTCTGGATTATGATCCCTTTCTATTTGTGGCTTAATCAATTCTCTTAGATAACTCATTTTCTCCCAAGACTATGAGACTTAAGCAATCTTCTAAAATAGGCATAATTAAGTCTTCTTCACTGAGGGGGAAGCTAAATTCTTTATTTTTTCCTAATCAATCATTTGTTCTTATAAATATTCACTTTATTCCATGATTGTGGAATTAAAGCAATCATTTATAGTAGAAAGCACTTTCGTTTCTTTTTTTCAAATTTTTGACATGTTTAATCAAGTATTTTCTTAATGAAACTCTATTTTGAATGCTGAGAGATTTTGATTGTATTAGATTCCATGATTTCTTCACCACTTAAGTTATTTATAACATATTTTGAAACTTATTTCTTTAACACCTCAAATATAGTCATGTCATATTTAATTTTAATAATTTCTTATTGTCTAAGTTCTATATCATTCACTTTGTTTCTCATCAATGAAAATTTGAGTTTTGGATGTAGAGAACCCATGAAGACACATAGTAAATTTTTGGGACTTGGTTGATCACCCTGAGGAGATAGTCTCAATAATTTTTTGAAGCATGATACAACTCTATCATCTACTCATCTCCTTACTTATATATTTGAAATAAAACTAACAAATATGCAGACATGTATATAGTTGGTTTGAATCTATTTAGGAACATTTTATTCAAGGATTCCTAGTTCATAATACATCCATATTTTAGGTGCCAGAACCATTTAGTAACATATTTGATGGGAGTTTCAAAAAATATTCTCACAAATATATCCTTATGCATAACTGCTAAGATGCTATAAGACAATGTGAAATTAAGGATATGGTTATCTGCATCTTTAAAATTTTCTCATCATAAAATTGAAGTATTTTCCTTGAGCCTGAAGGTAATTCATTATATTTGGATAAAGCCAATATTCTAAAACATTTTCCCCATGGGACATGAAGAACATTTGGGTTGGGGTGAACCAATGCCATTTCTTTATTTAAAAATATGTAGGCATTAGGTACTTCATTTCAATGGAGTTTCCAACCTTTATTCTAGGGGAGGTTCCTTGAAATGTCTAAAACCTACATGTACAAAGCACCTTGATCCCCAGTGGATTCACCAAAACCTTTGGCTATAAACTTTGTCAGGGGGAAATGTTGACTTTCATTCAACAACATGGAGATAAAGTCTTTCTCTTATTATTAGGTAGAGCTACCTTTATTGAAATCAAATGGAATGTGGGAAATAAATATATTTATAACTATTTATATAAAAATATTTTCTATGAAGGTCATACTTTTAACCAAAAATTACATAAAGGTACTAGAAATTATAAATGAAGGAGAATAATGGAAAGGATAAAAATAAAAGAGAATGGTAAAATTTTATCCAGTTAAATAAATAAATTTCTTATAATAATCCCAGGGAATAAAAAGCATAACTCTAGGTGGTTAAACGTAGAAACTCACTAGAATAATCTAAGAATTGAGATTTTAACATAGAAAACATTTATCATGAAAATGAGATGGGAAAGACATATTCTAAACATATTAACATGATTCATACACCAATGATATTGAATATAATTACAAATAAATATATATAATAACCGCATATTTTCCAATGAAAAATAGACACAAATCCTAATTTCAATCTCACCAAGGTTTCACAATGGTAAAAGTTCCTAATTTAGAGTCAAAATGATGTATACACTAAAAATAAAGAATAAGAATCAATTGTATAATGATAGTATTTTAGCAAATTTAAAAAATAATAATCTAAATAGATTGACATACTCATGCACATCACTTATCCATAATAATTCATGGCACAAAGTCTTGTAAATCATTTTCATATTAATCCTTTGTGGGGATGTAGATATAGACTCCTTTCCATCTTTCCAAAAATTATTTCTCCTCTATCAAAAATTCCCTTTAAAATGACCCAATAACTCTTTTTTATAACTTCTCAAGGTAGTTATAAAATTTAGTTAGGGTTTTACAAGAAAATAGGACCTAGAAAGTGAATTTATGAAAAATAGAAAAAGTTAATTTATTACATCATCACTTTTATTGATAAAATAAAGTACTTTATAAAAATAAATCAACATTATAAAATAAACTAACTTTATTAAATAAAATAAACTTGATTGAATGACCTAAATTTAGATAATGTGGGGCCCTTTCAAACTTATGACTTTGCTTACATGATCCATTAAATGGTATAACAAGAGTAGGCTCTAGGTTTTGTTTATAACTAGTATTTTATCTAATTTGATCTAGCCAAATGATATCTAATTAACCTATCCTAATCATATAATATGTGTTGTCAAGCCAGATCACATCTTTCCATGTTCATTCCTTGAGGATCATATTTCTTTGAAACACTTTATTACCTTCTTGATGTCTTATGCTTCCAAAAGTTCTTGGGTTATGAAATAAACTTCACAAACCATCTATACTTCAGAAAGATATCAAGAATGCAATGTCATTAAGTCTACTTATTTTTTGTTTCTTAAAATAGGATTTGGAGTTTTTTTAACTTTTCAATTGAGTAAATGTTAAAACTTGAATACCTAGAAGATTCATTCTTGACTAATTTTGATAGTTGTTTTTTGAGTCACAATATGGAATTAACTTGATTATCATTATGAAATAAATCTTAAGGTATTTCTTCAATGAACTATTAGATGTTGGATATTATTTTATTACCTCTCTCTTTGACATTATCAAGTTTTCCTTTTGCATTATTGAGCATCTATCTTTTTAAGTTGACAATATTAGACCACTTGACATGTAGACTGTAATCTTGACTCTTGATAATTTCATTGGTAATAGGTGAAGAGCAACCCAAGTAGATCATGTCATGAAAGTTGAGGAGAAATGATTTAATGAATGAAATATCATGATCAAATTCTAAATTGAATCCTTTCCACATATTCAATCCTATTTAAACCTTGTCAAATATCCTTGTGATATTGTCAAGCAACTTTTAATTTGTGCACCAACATATTATTTACCATGTCTTCATCATTTTACCCATGTTATTAATTTATCTTAACATTGGAATAAAGTATGTATATATTAATGTGATCACTGTAGGTACTGGGATCGAAGAAGATCCTACTATATTAACAAGATGTTGAATATATGCCACTAGTTACTAATTTTCCTCTTTATATCATATTGCTTGAGATTTGTACTTCTCCATGCATTGAATGTTCATGTTTAATAATTTTTGTACATTTTATTTGTTTTCCATTGTTTGTCTTCCTATCATCACTATAAAAGTTTATAGTCTTGAATTGACGTGTCCTCTTTATTTTTATTGGTGATGGGTATTGCAATCTCCATAAATCTTATTCCTTGTTCATTCATAGTGACTTTAGAATTCAATTTGGGCTTCTTCATAGGAGGAGGAATTGATACGGATGCAACCACTTCAAAATAAATAGTGATTGGTTTGATGACTCTTTTCCTTTTTTAACAACTTCATAAAACCATATCAATATGTCTGTGGTGGGAGGATCACTCTAAATTTAATGTACTTCAATTTTAGTTTGAACTAGAGAAGGAAATTTAACTTAAATTGGTACAAGATGAGTAGGTCCTACTTCCTAAGAAATTTTAGGATAATATGAGGATATGATAATTAGGTCTTGATTATGATTATAGACCATGAATATTTATTATTTGTTGTCCATGTTTGTCTAAATATTAACATAAGTTGAGTCACTTCGAGGATGCTTTACTTAGTTGTTCTCTTTGGGAAGTGAATGTTATGGCTCTTTATGTAGGGAAAATATGATCTTATTGAGTGATTAATTTTCAATAAATACATGATTGGAGGATAGGTTCATTTTTGCATAAATTATCATATGAAAGTTTTATTATTGGGATTTATGATAAATTTTTGGTCTTATTCTTATCTATCTTCTTGTGAAAATTTTCATTATTAGTTGAGAAATAGAAGCATAGTCTTCTTCATAATTTAATTTAGTTACAACTCTTGAAAATTGAGCATGTCTTATTTTTATATCCCAAGCAAACTATAAGAGGTCAATGGAAATTTTTAATTGTACAGATTCAAACCAATCAAGTTCAAGTTGATGAACTAATCCTTAAATTATTGGCAATGTCAGTTATTGTCTCATGAGTTACTTGTTCATCCTTATGATTAATTGAACAAGTTTTCATTCATTTAAAAATTATTTGAACACATTTCACATGGTCTACCTATTAATTAAATATAGCTAAAATTATTTAGAACTAAACAACACTGACTCCAACACATTCCCAAAAATACCATCTAATATTAGAGGTAATGTCTAATTATGTAGATTGTTCCCAATCCAATTCAGGTTAATGAAATAGAACTTAATTTTATGGTAAAGTCATGTGGTCTGAGGTGTTAGTTTAAAGTATCTAGGTCTACCCTTTAAAAATACAATTTGTGTGTAATTAATCAATTTTAAAAGAGAGGGCCTTATGGAAAATAATTTTAGAAATTAGGTTAGGTTTGAGGAAACTGCCTTTACATGTATTTTTGAACTATTTAAAAATGAAATTTTAAAAACTCTCCAAAACTGCAAGGACATTAGCATTTTAATTGAGTTTTGGAGCTTTCTTGATTTTTTTTTTAAAATCATATTCTTTTTTCTTGTTTCTTTAAAATCTTCTTCTTTCTTGATTTGCTTCAAAATCCTTTTAAAGACTATTTTGGAATTCTTAAAAATTGTTTTAGAATTCAAGAAATGCGTTGAACCTCTTATTTCAACTGAGTTAACACATATTTCTTGAAAAATACTTCTTAATATATT
Source organism: Torreya grandis (assembly GCA_037957365.1). Classification (NCBI taxonomy): domain Eukaryota; kingdom Viridiplantae; phylum Streptophyta; class Pinopsida; order Cupressales; family Taxaceae; genus Torreya; species Torreya grandis. Next base: position 734,173 of record JARHVA010005110.1, on the reverse strand, counting down.
ATTCTAAAATCTTCTTGAAAATAATTATTTTCTATTTCTTGAAAAATATTTCTTGAATTTCAAGAAAATAATTATTTTCTTGAAGATTATCTTGGAGTTCTTGAAAATTGTCTTGGATTTGTATTGGATTTATTTGAGATAGTCTTGGATTTCTTTAAGCTGTAATTTTGAAGCTTCTTTGAAAATATTAAAAATATGTGACTTCTTCAAGAAATTTAATATTTACTTGAATCTCTTGAAAAGGGATGCCATAGTTGGTGATTTGGAAATTCTTGAAAACACTAATGCACACATTATTTTATGATTTTAAATCTTCATATATGATTATGAAACCTTTAATGAGTTATTGGAGCTTAAAAAATATCCAAGAATCTTCACAAAATAACTTTTTACTTTCTATTTAAAAATGTTGATTTTACATAGAAATCCTTAAAATTACCTTGGAGAAGGAGACCAAACCACTTTATATTTCTCATTCTTTAAATTCATATATCTTCTTGATTTTCTTGAAAACCCATTATTGATTTTCTTGAAAACTCTTCTTGATTTTTTTGATTTCTTGAAAATCTTCATTTTTCTTGATTTTATTGAAAATCATCTTCTTAAAAACCTCAAAAAATTGTAATTTTTTTTTAATTTAATAAAGACCACTAAAATATTTAAAATAATCTCCATGAAAAAGGTGAATAAAATATCAATAAAATATTATCTTATTGAAGTATGGAGTTTGAATTAAAATTAATCTTTTTGGGGTAATAAAAGACAAGAAAACCTTTGAAAACTAATTGAAGTTTTTTGTACTTCTTGGAATAATACACCATAGTAGATATATTGGAGCTTCTTAAATATATGGATGCATGCATATTTTCTTGTGTTTAAATATATTAGAGTAATGTTGTGGTCCTGAATGAGCTTTTAGAATTTTTACAAATTTTATTGTATGGATTCTTCAATACTTTATTCATTAATTCTTCACTTTTTATTTATGACTTCTCCATGTATTTCTTCATTATTTATTTACAAATTATTTTTATGGCTTCTTAAATGTTTTCTTCATTACTAATTCACTGATTATTTATGTCTTATTCATGTATTTATTCACTTCCTTTTTATGCCTTCTCAGAGGTGTTAGGTATTTCTTCACTTCTTTTATTTCTTTTGTTTTTTCAATTTATTTTGCTTCTTCACTACTTCTTCATGACTCGCTTCTTTTTTATGGCTTCTCAGAGGTGTTAAGTATTTCTTCACTTCTTTTATTTATTTTGTTTCTTCAATTTATTTTTCTTCTTCATGACTTATTTATATTTTTTTAACATATGAAATAATATAATAACAACTTCTCTATAAAATGTGTGCCTCAAGATGATGGAGGAATAAATACAAGGAATTGGGAAAGGAAAGTGAAGTTTTATTTTTATAACTTCTTCCATTTTTTGTAAAAGCTCTTTAAATTCTTCATATGTGGGTATGTGGAATAAATTACCAATTTTCCCATTTTAAAAATTAGTTTAAAGAAGTCTATACTTTTAAAAAACTTGCATTCATTTGTACACATTTATAGGTAAATCTATTTAGTTTCCCTCTTTTTTAATAATAATCTTTTTTAAATAATTATTAAAGGGAAAATTAATTAAAAATATTTTATTTATTTTTTTATTTTATGTTTTTTAATAAATAAAATGTTTTAATAATCTCCATGAGACTAAGCGAATGAGGGAAGCAAGAAGCCTAATAGTCGAACATGACTCAAGAATTCAAGTGTTGTAGCAGAGAGAATATTTGTGTAATAATGAAGAGAAGTGTCATAGTAAAAATTAGGTAAGCAATTGTATTGGCAAAGTTTCTAAAGGGTGTTTTAAATGACCGATGTGAAATTTTCATTATAGGTGTGCCAAAAAAATTGTTTAAAATTTTAGGTACAACATAATTATAATATAATAGTGTTATCTAGAGATAAAATGTCTAAAATCAAGAACTAAACATTTAGATTTTAAAATATGTAAACTTCATCTAGACTTCCTTTACTCTCTCAAAGAATGGTGTAAATAACCATTCTATGGATATGATATGTTTATTCTATCTAGGAAAGTTTAACACATTAAGAAAAAACTCAAAATCTATAATAAAGATGTGTTTGGGAACATCTTTATATAAAAAAATATTATTAATAACTATAGAATATTGAGTAATTAGTCAATGTGAATGGGTTAAATGAATAGTCCCTCAAAAAATAAAAGGACCTTCTTAGCACCTTTAATAATCTAGAAGCAAAAGAAGAGGTCTTTTGGAGATAAAATTATTGATGTTTGTGGTTAAAATAAGGGGATAAAAATAGTAAGTTATTCCACCAATCAGCCTATAAAATTATAAATATTAATAGAATCAGTGAACTGATGAAGGAAAATGGTAGGGTGTGTACAAAAGAAGTTGATATAAAAAAGGAGATTATCCTCTACTTCAATAATATTTTGTCTGGTATCACCCTCTTAGATCCTACCAAAGAATAAAAAATAATAGGGTTCCTCCTTGAGGTCATTATTTAGGTATAAAATTCAAACCTACTCAAACCTCCTTCTCTCGAAGAGGTTAAATATGTTACTTTCTCCATGGAAGGGGACAAATCCTCAGGTCTGAATGGGTTTCCCTCTTTTGCTTTTGATATATTTTAGAGATTATCTAACTTGAGGTGGTGGGAGTTTAAATTTTTAATTGTAGGAACTATTCTCAAGGAATTTAATAACACATTCCTGGTTCTTATTTTCAAGAAAGTGGGAGCCAACTAGTTGAAGGACTTTGGACCTATTAGCCTTAGTAAAACATTTTACAAAATTTGCACAAAAATTCTTATTTTTTAGATTCATCCCCTCCTGGAAAAGATTATAATTGAGCAGTAGGGTGTCTTTGTATTTAAGAGATAAATTATTTTTGGAATCATTATTTCTCATGAAGTTATTCATTATATAACCAATTCTTCAATACAAGGTATGTTCTTGAAATTGGATGAATAAATCTCATGACAGGGTCTCTTAGAGGTTTTTAGACAAGGTCCTTAATAGATTTGGCTTTAGTTTAGCAATCAGAGGTTTGTTCTAAGCCTTCATTACTTCCCCCATGTCCTCCATTATTATTTATGGAACTCCCAAAGGATTTTTTTAGACTAGAAGAGGGCTGAGACAAGGGGACCCTCTCTCCCCTTACCTTTTCATCATGTTGGTCAAGACCCTTAGAATAAGTTGATGCAAGTACACTCTTTAAGTCTCTTGTTCTATATCTTCTAGGTCTGTATTTAAGTCTTTATAGCCTTATTGGTCCTAAAACACTATCAATACCTTCCAAAACTAATTTCCAACTTGATCTTCAACCAATATTGATGTAAACAAACTCATTATAGGCTTTTTACCTTGTTTAGTTTCATTGGTCTCTTGGTGACCTTATAACCTTCTTATACTCTACTTATTACTCCTTGAAGAGATATTTAACTGTATCATAACTCTTCTTATTTATCAAGGTTCTTTATAGTCCTCTTTTCTTTGAAAACTTATCCAAAACTTTCCCTTCACTCTAATCTTGGTTTCACAAACACACTCAAATAAATTAGAAAACAGGCTTAAGGAAAACAACCTTCTTTAATAGATTCTAGTCCTCAACATGAATCTTGACCTCATATTAAATTTCCTATGGTTACAAAGAGTCTTAATAGACTGATTTGATGTTATATAACTTAATTTAAGGCTTTACTACCTCATTATACAAGTTTATAAACATAATACCCAAAAAGTCTACAAGACCAAACTAGGATTAAACAAAACTTTTCAAGATATGGGGCCTAATTCAACATTGAGATCACTTTTCTAGGTTTAATATATCATAATAAACATGATAAAATACAACTTACATTGTCCTTATCTTTGTTTAGTCTAAATATACATCAAAAGTGGCTAGGCCTAATTGGGCCTAATTCAATTTGAAGACAAGAAAATTCACAAATCCTTAGATTTTAATGATTATTAGGATTTGATTCATTGTATTCCTTGTATCCACACATAAATCAACAATTTTTATCCTTCACTTGACCTTAAAACATACCCAACGCAACTTAAGAGGGTTTTAGGCCTTATTTCCCAACATAGATGGACTATATTTTGTAAAAAAAATTGTTTTATAAATCCAATAATGATGAAAATTTATTAAACCTTTAAATTACCTTAAAACAAACATTATCTTAAAAAATCATGATATTTTTACATTTTAATAAAAATTTATTCAATTTTATCTAAAATCAGAAACCCTAGGTCTATATATAGGCCAAGAGTACTAAAAAATATTTTTTGAGTTTTTGGAAATGTTTAAAAGTAACCGAAGGCATTTTTTTTTTTTTGCCTACCTCCATACACCCTCAAAAATTCTCAAAAATCTTTGTATAACATGAAAACAATTATAAAATGAGTGTTTTCCATCATCTCATAACCTTATTTTACACTATTCAAGATTGCAACTTATAACATGTTCCAATGGTATAAACATGTTAAATAATATTCAACCACATCAATAACATTCAATTAATTTTGAAAACATGATTCAAGGATCTTGTATAAGTATTTATTTAAAATACATTCAAACATACAAGGTTACATATGCAATTTAATACCTTCTTTTCTCATGCATGGATTCTTCTAACGATCACAATACTTTATTAATTATACAACTCCCTTCATTATGTATACAAATACAATCTTAAAATAGATTAAAAATACTTACACACCATATTCATATTTGTAAAATCCTAATAAAGGCATAAAAACCTACTAACACATTCACAATTCCTTTAAGAACCTTACAAAAACCTACAATAACCTTTGAAAGACTGTAGATTTTAGACTTTTATCCTTTCATTAATTACATTACTATGTCATATTATTCATTAATTTAATAATATCACTTAAAAATATATGTACTAAACTTAGTTTCTTGTTGTCTTATATCACAAATATCTCTCCACCACCTTAGAACTTGTTTTAAACATCCTTCATGCATAGCATACAACTTATCATGAATTAATTACATGTTTGAAGACTTCTACCATGGGGAAAAATGTTACAATATAATTAAAATGTACATTTTACTATACCTTATAGATCCTTTATAAATGTATCAAGAGCATCAAATCATAATAAAACCTTTACAAACCTTATAATTCAAATTTAGATATTCAAATTTGTCATTTTGGTGGGAAAATACCAAATTGCTCTAAATATCCATTTCATGAGACCTCTACTAACTTCAATGTCTCCAAATAGTCCTAATTGACATTTCAATGGATAATTATGATTTTTCTAATACCAAATGAAGTATGGCATGGCTTCTTAGTGACCTTCGAGACCAAACATAGACTTATCAACATCAAATTTACATAAATTTAATGATGTTCATACATCATACTCCCAAATGGGGATATTTGAGCTCCTACTAAAATGTATTTGAGTACTTTTTAATTTTCTTATAGTTTCTTTACATCTTTAGCTTCTCTCTAGCATCTTCTCTAACTTTAACATGATTGTTCTTCCATCTTCTTTTTTATATTTTTACCCTCCAAGATGAGGATGTCAACTTGTACCTTCTTTGTTTGAATTCTCTTAAGAGTTTATTTCTCTATGGTTTCCACCTCATTATCTATTTAACCTAAATATACACATTTCTACAAACCATTAGATTTAAATTATAGAGAGTTTTGAGTCTCATTATGTTTTATTTGCCACCATACTTGTCCATTCAGCTTGCAGTCCTTCTCAAACTCTATGAGCTTCTCAACCTACTCTTCCTCAATTTTTGGAAAAAAATTATCCTATTATTTAAATTTCATTACATTTTTTATAGCATTCACTAATATTAATATCTCATCCTCTAAATATTGTGAACTAACATAAACAAATGAATCATTAAATTTATAATTTTGTGTCCTTTCCAATGACACTTTTGTTTCAAATATTCCTCTTCTAAGTCAGCTATATCCTTCATATGGTCTTATTCATGAGGAATTATGACACTCTTCTCTTCTTCTTTATCTATATTTCGCTGATGTGTTTGACCATCTTGCTTTTTTATGGGATAATGGAGTATCTCTTGCCTTGGAAGCTCCATACTAGGTCCATGTCCTTCTTCCTTCTTGATTACTTCATGCAACCTAAATTTAACCTTATTATCATAATGTACCTATCCTTGGTATTGTTCTTAACTATATCCATCTCTCTCATCCTCTTGATTGAGGATCACCCTCTTCTTTTTCTCTTTATGTTGCACATTTGCAATCAGTTTTGTATGTTTCATTTATAGTTGACCATATTTGTTTTTTTCAAGGATTAAGACCTAAAATTTACCTTATATTAATCATCCTTTATACCTAAATTCACACATTCAAATAAATTATTAGAATAAAAATCTTGAGGCTTATTTACCTCTTCAAAATTCTTCTTCTTTAAGCCTTCACTTATTAGCTTGTCATTCTCTTCTATTTCATCTTCTCCCAACATAGGTCCTTCCTCTAGTTCACAAATGAAATATTTTTGTTAATTTATCACCAAAATCTATTATCTCCTTAAGTTAATTCTCATATTTTTCCTATTCCTTCTCTCCACTCTCTGTTTGATTTGCCACTTCACTTTCTTTCTCAATATCCAACCATACCATTAGCTTCTTCTTTTTACATGTACTCTATCATGACCCTCATCTTCTCTATCATTTATCTTAACTTATTTACTTCATCTTCCTTAATTTAATTATTTCTTCTTAGACTCCCCTCCATTTATTTTTTTCTCTCTTGTGCCTCACCCAAAGCCTTTTTGGTCTTTTGACACTCTCTCATTCTCACCCAAGTCTTTTCACCTTGGTCTTTTGACTTGTAAAAATTTTCACCTTGGATCTACTTCTTGAGCCTCAGTATGCTCTTACCTTCCTTTCAATCCTAAATGTTAAATATAATTACATGCACCTTCAAACTCTTATCTTTCTTTTCTCTCACACTTTCTACAATACTTTCCCAAGCTATGATACCACTATGATGCAATTAGACTCTTTAAGTCTCTTGATTTATATATTTTAGGTCTATATTTAAGGATTTATCATCTTATTAGTCATTAAAAACTATTAATACCTTAAAAAACTGATTTCCAACTTGATTTTAAATGAATATTGATGTGAACAAACTTATAAGAGGCTTCTTGCCTTGTTTAGTTTCCTTGGTCTCTTGGTGACCTTGTAGCCTTCTTGCACTCTACATATTCCTTCTCAAAGAGATATATAACTCCATCATAAATCTTATTATTTATCAAGGTGTTTTATATTCCTATTTTCCTTTAAAACTTATCCAAATCCTTCCCTTCACTTTGATCTTGGTTTCACAAACATACTCAAACAAATTAATAAATAGGCTTAAGGAAAACAATCTTATTCAATATATTCTAGTCCTCAACATAAGTATTGACCTCATATTTAATGATTATAACCTTATTAGGGTTAAAACTAGTCTTAATATATTAATTTAATTTTAGATAACTTAATTTAAGGCTCCACTCCATCATTAGAAAATTTTACAAACACATTACCCCAAAAGGCTACAAAACCAAACTAGGCTTAAATAGCTCTTTTCAATATATAGGGATTAAATAAACATTAAGAGAAATTTTACAAGTTTATTATATCATAATAAACATGATACAATACAAATTTCATTGTCCTTCTCTCTATTTGGTATGAATATACATCAAATGCCTCAAAGTGCTAGTAGGTCTCATTAGGCCTAATTGGACTCCAAGACAATAAATTTCACAAATCCTTGGATTTTAATTATTATTAGGATTTTATTCATAATATTACTTGTATCCACACACAAATAAATATTTTTTATCCTTTAATTGACCCTAAAACTTACCCAACACAACTTAAGAGGATTTTAGGCCTTATTTCTCAACATACATGGACTGCATTTTTGTAAAAACAATTGTTGTATAACTCAAATCATTATGAAAATTTATTAATAATTTAAATTACCTTAAAATATACTTTATCCAAAAATATCATGATATTTGTATAGTTGACTCGAATGTTATTCAATTTTCTCTAAAATCAAAAACCCTAGGTCTGTTTATAGGTCGAGAGTATTAAAAAATATTTTTTTAAATTTATAAAGGTTTAAAATAAACATAATTCCAATTTTTTGTCTATAATAATTATATACACCCTTATAAAGTCTAAAAATTATTCTTTAAACATGAAATGATAATAAAATGAGTGTTTTCCATCATCCCATAACCATGTTTTACACTATTCAATCCTGTAACTTATAAATGCATTTTCTAATGGTATAAAAACTTAAAATAATATTCAACCACATAAATAAAATTAACTTAATTATTATAACATGATTCAAGGATCTTATAGAGGTAATTATTCAATATGCATTCAAACATACAAGATTACATATGGAGTTCAACACCTTCTTTCCTTATGCATAGATTCTTCTAATAATCACAATAATTCAATATTTCTACAAATCCCTTCCTTAATTATTCAAATACAATCCAAAAATACTTAAAAACAATTACACACCATATTCATATTTACAAAATCCTAATAAATGCCTAAAAACCTACTAATATCTTCACAATTCCTTCAAGAACCTTACAAAAACTTGCAACAACCTTTTGAAAGACTATAGATTTTAGACTTTTATCCTTTCCTTCATTACATTATTATCTTATATTATTCATGAAAAAAATCTTATCACTTACAATTAAATGTCTTAAACTTAGTTTCTTTCTATTTTATATCCCAAATATCCCTCCACCACCTTAGAACTTGTTTTAAACATCCTTCCTACATAACATACACCTTATCATGAATACAGTGCATGTTTACAAATTTTTACCATGGGGTAAAATGTCAAAAGATAATTACTACCTTTTACTATACCCTATAGATCCTTTAAAAATAGATCAATACCATCAAATCATAATAAATCCTTTACAAACCTTGTAATTCAAAATTGTCATTTTGGTGGGAAAATGCCAAATTGTTCTAAAGAGCCATTTATTGAGACCTCTATTGACTTCAATGCCTCTAAATATTCATAAATGACATTTCAACACACAATTATGATTGTTATAATCCAAAATGAGCATGGCATGGCTTCTTATTTACCTTCAAGACCAAACATAGACTTGTCAACATCAAATTTACATAAAGTTGATGATGCTCCTACATCAAATCTTTAGAAAGTGTTATAATTGATGGAGTTATCAAATGCATTAAATTCACCCATAAAACATACCTTAATACCCACCATTAGTTTGTTGATGACACTTTTTTATAGGTGAATCCATGGTGGGAGAAGCTAAGGCTTTAAAGAGTACCCTTTTGGATTATGAAATGGTATATGGACAATGTATTAATTATTTCAATACTTCATTCTTATGGGGTCTGCATAAGAATTTTTATAGAATTTTGGGTTTCTAAATTATAAATGTACATTCTACTTATTTAGGTATGTCATTATTCAACAAAATAATGTTAGCAAATTTCTTGAATCCCTTGTTCAATAGAATTTATAATAAATTGGTAGACTAGAAAGGTTGACTATTATCCTAGATAGAGAAACTCCAAATCCTTATAAATATCCTTCAAATCATTCTATTCTACATGATGTCCTTCTTCTACATCCCTATCAAATTTATAATTAAAGTAGAGTAACTTCAAAAAATCTTCCTTTAGAAAGGTACAGAGGACAGATTCAAGTTTCCCCTAGTAGCTTGGGCAAAAAACTTTTTTCTTAAGGGAAGTGGAGGCCTTGGCCTTATATGGGTAAAGAGGATGAACCAAGCCTTAATCACCAATCTAGGTTGTAAATTCATCAAAAAATATTATTTATGGATCAACATTATTAAATCCAAATATATTAAAGGTAGGGAATAAGATATTCTTCTACTTAAGGGGCCTAAACACTAACTCATCATTTTGGAAAGTTATAACTAGAAGCAAATATATATTTAGGAAAGGAAGCAAATGGAAGGTAGGAAATGGGAGCAAGGTGGAATTTTGGGATGACCCATGGTTAGTCAAGTACCCCCTTAGTTATAAGGCCCCTTGGTCTAAAGTTAGTAATTTATTCAAGGAATTTTATGGTCCTAAATTTAAAGACAACTGGAATGACAATAATGGAATAAGAACCTGAAATTTAATATAAATAGATTTAGCTATCAAGGTCATCTCTTAGAGAATGAGATAACTAAACCTAAAATTGCAGCAAACCCATGTTAACATATTTCCTTAAGAATATAAACTGGTTTATAAATTATATGTTAGTGAATATTTCTTGGTAATTTTTCTATATTTTTTTATGGATCTTAACCTAGAAGAAGATGGGCATGATTGGAAGGATTTATGGATAAGTAACCTTATGCCAAAATTTAAATATTTTCCTAGCTAGTAGCTCATAAAAAAATAATCACTATAGATGGTATAGTCAATTGAGGTTTGATCATCCCTAATAAGTGTGTTTTATGTAAATTTAAAGAGAAAATAGTTAATCATTTGTTCTTGTATTTCCATTTGCATCTAAAATAATTGATTTCCTTCTCAAAAAGCTTAATCTTGATTGGGTAAAACCAAATTCACTACTAAATCTCATTAAATAATGGAATCCACCATTCAAGTTGCCACCCTTAGGCTTTTTAAGGCAACTAACTTTACCCCATATTTTATGGGGATATAGAAGGAAATAAATGTGTGTATATTCAAATATAATAGAATCTTCTAGAGGTATACAAATCGCAGGGTCTTAGGTACTATTAAGAAAAATTGGAATGCATTTACCCCTAAAGAAAAACCTTCCATCTTTGAATATGATTCTACCATTCTTAACAATTGGAATATTAATCCTTTAGTGAAATATTATCCTTTGGATGTCGACAGAAGTCATGTTATTTGGACCAAACCTTTAAGGTCATGGTTTAAACTAAACTTTGATGGTGCTACCAAAGGCAATCCTAGAAATGTAAGAGGAAAGGGAGTAATTAGGGACTTATATAGTATACTTATGGTTGTTTATTCAAGACTTATGGGGTTTCAAACTAACCATGTGGTAGAAACTAGAGCTTCCTTTGGGTTATATAAATGATGGTGAATTTGAAACTTGATAATCTTGTTATGGAAGGGGGATCCTTGAAAATTCTCAATTGATTATCTAGTAAATCCAAACCCACCTAGGCATTTCAATGGAAAATTGAGGATGAAAAATCCTTCTTCAATTAGTTTAAAGAGTTTAGGATAATGATAACTCATATTTATAGGGAAACAAATGAAGGGGTATATGTAATGGATAACTTATAAATTGGTAGTCCCTATTATAATTCATGGCATAAGGTTGAGGACATTCCTAGCCACATCATTCAAATTATCATACCTTACATGTCAAAAGGCCTAACTCTTAGAAGGGAGTGCACACTAATGATTAAAAATAATTAATGAGTAGACACACTAATGTAAATTACATTACAATGATGTCCTCATTTAGTTCATGGTATGGATAATAGGTTCAAAGTATGCAAATGAAGGTCTAATCAAGTTTCTAATTAATCTCTTTATCACTTCAAACACTACTGGTATCATAGGGGATAATCTTTAAAATGGTGTGAACGAGTAAAAATATATAGTCATGGGAGGAGATCATGATAGGATTAAACCTATTTATTGTGCCAAAGTTAAAGATAATCCCTCCATCTAGAAAATTTTTATGAAGGGAGGATTGACAAACTTCATGTTACATATTTTTGGTTTTAACCTCATAATATCAAAGGATTTTACCATGGGCTAGGAGGATAGGGTGGTTACAATGAATGTCTAGCACATTAAAATCACATAGGAGGTTATTGGTAAAGTTAATAGTATGTAATGTGAAGGTATGAAGGCCTAAGTGAGTTAATTAACAAAAAAATTAAGATCGATGAGGTGATTCAAATAGGGGAGAAGGTTTATTTTAGAATGGGTTTATCATGGCCATGGCTAGTTATCTATCTTTAATTCATGAAGTACTTGACCCTATAAGTCGAGTACAAGATCCTACACTCCCACTATTTCTTGTTGATAAATCACTTCAAAGGCTAATGTAAAACTATCTTACCTTACTTCCTTCTAAGGTATTTGTAAATCTTTGTCATTTTTTATCAATCAAACTTGGCAAATGATATCACTCATCAGGATTTGAATTTACTTATAGTAAATAAGGGTGATCCTTTGTGTGCTAAATATATTTTTCATGTCATTACAGTGGGAATCAAGGAGGATTATAAGGAGACACTGAGGACTACAAAAGATGAATCCATAAAACATATATTCCCTATTCAGTAGAGTGAAGAGGAAAAGGAGAAACTCAAAGGTAAGGTGATAACTTGATAATTAATTATGAATAAATATAATTATAATAAGGTATACCTAAAGACTACTCTAGTTTCTCCCCATGTTAGAGGTGATAAGAAAGGTAAAATTAATAATAAATGGAATGGGGAGGAAAGGATAGCATGGAATTTCCCATGGTAATGAAAATCAAGGCTCTAGAACTCAAAGCCAAAATTAATTAAATGAAACTCAAAATTTCAAATCAATTATAGATTTAGAGTGAGATTAACGGTGAAATAAAATTTGAGGGAAAATATGGATATAATTCAAACTGAGGGTGTTGGAAAATGTGGTGGTGACATATGGAAAAATCCCAAAAGTTTCCTTAATATAGATTTGGAGAAGGCTCTATAAATGGAACGTGTTAAGATAATTTAGGAAGAAAATAATAAGAAGTCTAAAGGTAAACCTAAGGTTGTGAATAAGGGAAAAAAGGAGAAGAAGCCCCTATCAAGAATAGAGTTGGAAGCTAGCATGGAAGGACCAAGTAAACAAACCAAGAGGAGCCTCAAAAAAGAGAACAAGAAGAAGACTAATGAGGGTACCAAGATAGCTACACTAGTATATTACTTAGTATCTAAGGAACCTTCCTCCTAGTCCCTTGCTATTTATTTTACTTGATTTTCATCCATGTATGAGCTTTAGGGTTTTTACTAAAGTTTAGTGGTTTTCTTGTGTAGCCTAAGGGGTTTTTGTTGAAGTTTTGTAGATTGTTGGTGGATCCTAAGGGATCTTGTTTATTTTTTTTCTTATATATGGTATTTATTACATATCTTTCATTCTCTATATTTGTTACATAATCCATTAAAACCCATTTATTTACCCTATCAAATCAAAAAGATATAACTAACTTTTAGTTAGCTATTAATTAAAGTCAATTAACTTTAATAAAGTTAACCACTTTTTAAATTTGTAATAAGTTCATAATTTTAACTCATTAAATAATAAGTTCATAATAACTTTGAGATTCAAGAATAATAATATTTTTAAAATAAATACCAATGATTATTTCTAATGGGTGGGGGGGCTCACTTGGTTTAATAATAAATTAACAAATCATTAATAATTTATCATGTAATTTAAACAATCATTACGACTAAGCTTAATGTTTTTTTTCCATATTTTGCATTTCATAACTTTCTACTACAATACAAAATAATACTCAAAACATGCTTTCCTTCAAGATATTTCCTTCGTCCATAGGATGTGCTCTGTTAGATAGGATAAATAACATATTTTAATTTGATTCAAGATTGAAAATACATTGAAGAAATCAATTTATATCTCAATGATTAAGTTTGATTTGACTTTCTATTGAACTTATCTATTCCCAAAACTATAAAATACCATTTACACAGCTTAAAAATAATCTTCAACCCATATATCCCTACAATTAAACTTGTATGATTCCATATTGATCTTCACGATAGGCAAATATATTGATTTACTAATGTGAAAATTTTCACCATCAACAAGTACCAATAGTTAATACGAAGTGTAAATATCAAAACTAACATGAGCATTAACAGACTCCAAGGGTGACATGGATGGATATAAATATTTATAATATGTTGTGTGAAGTTGGTTATGATGGGGTAAATGGGTCACACAGACAAATAAGACCAATAAGACAATAAAAATATCAAGATAAGTGTGCCACTAAGTACTTAGTTCATAGTTTGAGGTCTATATATTCAAAGCTACTAAAAATTATTATAAAACAAGATTTGTACCAAATATGGGTATCTACATTTCCCCCCTTTAATCTAGAATTTTTGTGTAACTAAAAATAATAGATTAAAGGAGAAAAGATAATGCCAACCTATGTGGGTGATTGTGAATCTAGATTTATTGTTTGTTCTCGTGTTCCTTAAAAATTTGATGTGTGGGATTAGATAGATTTATACTCATATAAATAAAAATATAACTATAATTAAGAAACATATTAAAATAATAATTACACATGTATGTATTTTATATGGTATACCTCATGGAGTATGCCTATAGAGTCTATTATTGTCATAAAGAGTGGGGATGTCAAAGGTCAACATTTGAACCACTCACTATGGAGAAGAATAGGGAACTTGTATTCTTATTTATTTCTTGGTTAGGGAAATGAACAAGCTTACAAGTATTTTCTTGAAGAAAATTTCTATTGGGACCTCAAAATACACCTACTAAATTAGGTACATTGAGAGACCAAATAAAAATTAAGGGACTTCCATCTTCTCATTTTAGGATTGATGTTGGGATAGTCTAGGGCAAAAATTATAGATATTGGGCTCCATTATATATCTTGCTTGGAATTAGTCTTCAATAGATGTGTTTTTACCACCAAAAGTTCAACATTGTCCACATATAAAATAACCTCGTATACCAGTTGATCCTCTCTAAAAAAATTCTACTTTAATAACATGGGATTTATAATTTGGGCTCAAGAAACTTGATTCAATATATCAATCAAAGAAACATAAAAAAGAGGGAAAGGGTAAGGTATAAAATCAAAATTTCTATGTGAATATGTAAACATTAATATTTAAGACCAAACAAAGCCTATCTATAGTTTCACCATTATATGTCAAGTTTCACATAAGCTTGAACTTTAGCTATACAAGTGAGGGAGTCAAAGGAAATATCATGTGCCCAATTCCTACAATATCATTCTATAGATAAACACTTACAATATTATAGTTAACATACACACAAACTTATAACTATTTTATAAAACAAAAAGAAATGTAAAAATAAACTATAATAACATGCAATTCATTCTTAATTAAACACATTATTACAAAAAAACTTTTATATCTTTTAACACTATTATTCTTGTATTTCACCACAATATTGGAATGCATTCATAAATCCTACATAGTATAATGTAAAAAAATAAATACATTAATTATATTTATTCTTAAACCAAAAAATGTCAACCTTAAAACAATACTAGAAAACAACATATATAGGAGTGAGATGGGATCCACCACCAATTTACACAAAATGCCACTCTGAGCCATCATGTAAAAATAGTTATAAAAATACAATAATGTGTCCCAAAAGAAATAGAAATAGGAGATAAATAGGAAAAACATGACAACAACTTTCCCTTTCAAAATCACAAAAGGAATGATAGTATCATTATCTAGAGCCTTGAGGGGGACCACTACCCAATTGCATCTGAGTGCATTAATGATTTATCAGTGCCTACACAATGAGATTTTCCTCTCTATAAAAATTGGGTAGGTTAACAAGTGGTTCCTTAAATATAACCTTATACTATCTTAGTAATTTAGCATGTGCCTTAAGAGGGGCCTCAAGAGAGACCTTCACTAAATTGACTTGGCTAATGCCAGTGGTGGATTATGTGAAAAGTTCCAAAATAGACCAAGTTTCATCTCTAATGACTTTTTCCATCTTTTATATTGATATCTTAAAATATTTTAGGTTGACTCTAAATTCATCGATGTTGAGTAAAGTGTCATTGTGGTGGAAGAGCACAATAATGTTGACTATTGATGATTTGCTTAACACGTAATAAATAATTAAGCAAAGGGGTTGTTAATCCCTTACCTCTCCTAAAATGAGAATTGTGTGAACAAATCTCCCCAAGGTCTCAATTACCAGGTCTTGGTATGCAGGGTTACCTAGTGGGCTCATTGTGACCATACCATGTCAAGGGTCTTTGGTGTGTATTTTAACTAGATCAATATGCATCAAATGAGAAGAGATTACACATTAAAAACTAGTAAAATGATTTAACTATGAATAAACACCTTATTTGAAATGAAAATGTATATTTATTATAAGTTCAATAATGTGTAAATAATTTCTCTATAAAATAGCATGCAATCAAATTAAGTGTTAGATTCATATTTAAACTAAGCTAATTTAAACTAGTAGACTAATTAAAAAAGTGAAAAAGAGAGAAGGGCAGGGAGAAATAGAAAAGGAGACTTCTATCTAATGTCATCTAGCCTAATTCTATTGAGCAGATGAATATTTACATAGACCAGACCTTAATTGAGCCAAACTTAGCACAACTCTAACTTAGGATGGTACAAGAGTCCATGGAATGAATTAACAAAGTCAAAGATAAAAATAGGGTCACTATATATATATGTGTAGACCAAGTTTATCACATAAAAATATTTCAAATAAATATTATTTTATTAAAGATCATTTAGGATTAATCAAATTCTTAGTGAGATATATACTCGGATTCTAAAAAGTCTTGACTCAAAAAACTATTCCATAAAATAGGGAAAATGCATGAAATAAATGACTAGTCCACTACTCTAAGTTCCAAGCTAAAAGGATCCAACCAAGCAAAATATTCTCTAATCTTAAAGGGACATCCTAAGCATAATTATCTTAGTCCTAAAAAATACTAGCCTAAGCATATATTTAGTCCATCAAACATATGCATGAATATTTCATTATATTCTATCTCATACTAGAAATAATGATTACAAATGTACCACCTGGGTAAACATAAAATTTAACTATACAATTCAAATAATCTAATTGGTTTTGAGTTATCTACATCTTATGGCAACCCATATTACCATAGTCCAATGTTCTAAGACTTGATTACTAGTTTTCCATAATCAAACATATAAAATAGTCTCAAATACATAGAAACACAAGCATTATACAAGTAACTATATATAATAGAGTAAGTCATTATCCCATGGAACACAATAACATATTAACACAACATTTTTTAAATTCTTAGAGTTTGGCATGCACACATACACAAGCCTACCAACTATAAAAACACATGTTATCCAAAATAAATACTAGTATATATATAATATACTAATAAATATATGTATGATTTAGATAGAAATATTATAGTGAGTACCACCTAGGTATAATATACTTCTATATTATAGTACCTTATGATATCCCATACTATCATAGGTTCCCAGCTACTTAACAACATACAATCCAAACTTATGATTATAAAGACTCAACCAAACTATAATAACAAGCATATAATAAATAGTAAGGTATTATACTACCAAGGTGATGGGTATTTGAAAATACAAACATAGAATTAATGCATGCATAGTATAATACACATAGTCACACAAACAAATTTTAATACAAATCATTTGTACACTCTGAATTCTCTCATTAATATATAGTAATACATTCTATGAATAATACAAATATATAAGAAATATATTTCCTATAATTTCTCCCCAATATTCTCTCACCTATAAAACTATATTTAATCAAACCTATTATGATATATTATTATAACAAATAACAATATATTAATAATATAATATTCTAAAAAACTGATTGTATTAACAATATAGTTACAAACAACTAGTAACTAATATTTACCTCTTGGTAAATCAACCTTACTATTTACTATTTACCTTTCCATAAATACCTAATTTCACCTAATGTGAAAACTATTCCTAACATTCCCCCCCCCATAGTTTTTACATGGTACAACTTATCTCTATTTTCTAATTATATTGTGTTCCACCTCCATGTGCTCATGAACTTCTCTGCATACATGTGCCATCACACATCTCTTCTATCACACTCATCTGCAATTGGTTTTTTAGGTTCACCAATAACCTTCTAAAATGGTTTTCACAGGTTCACCAATAACCTTAAAAAATGGTTTTCACAGGTTCACCACTAACCTTATAAAATGGGTTTCTTAGGTTTACCACTAATCTTACAACATGGTTTTAACAGGTTTACCACTAACCTTTCATCATGATTACTATAATGATTTTTTTAGATCAACATTCTCAAATGTAAATATATAAAAGGGTTACATGGGAATATTTTTCACATGTGAACAGGTACATACTTTGGTTCCTATTTGCAACACATAGTAGAAATGTAATACACACCATATTGAAAATAAATAAAAGTAACACACCACACACATCACCAAAACATTAATGCAACCCCATCATTGGCTCCTGATGAGAGGTGATTGAAAGACCTCCATCCTCCATGTAGCATCTAACCTCTAGTATGTTTCTTCTCATTCAGTACATGTGTCGAAGAAGTGTATATTTTTTTGAGGGAAATCCCCCCCACAATATAAACATCATGTACAAGCAAAAATATGTTCATAAGGTAATTTTTTTATTTTTACAATTTTAACTTTTGACTTAATATGACATATAAACCTAAATAGCTTTGGCTTTTGACAAAAAATGATATTGACACTTTTATTTTTGATAGACATACACTTGACATAAAAATGAAATATGACTAAAAACTATATACAAAATTAGATTTGTATTGAAAATTTAATTACAAATCTATTTACTTAGACATTATAACTAATAATAAACCAAAATATAAAACTAAATATTAAAAACTAGAACTCAACAAAATAAAATAAAACCTAATATATGACACATAACTTTATCAAAACTCAATGACTAAAAAACTTAATAAAATCTTAACTAAAGACATTTGATCAACACTAAGATTTAAACTCATAAAAATGAAACTTGACTATTATTAATGACATTCCTTTTAACCAAGACTTAAATCACCTAATCTAATAAAAATACTATAGTCACAACATATTTGAAAAGACTAAAGACATAAACTAAAGTGAATCACATACTTTGTTATTTTCACTATCATTATTCTTGTGCAAAGGCTGATTCCACACTTTGACTATGGAGAATGAAGTGTTCTAGATGTGAACCAATGCAAAACTATTGACACTATAGGCTGAGATTAATGTTGAGGTCACCATTGGAATTTTACAACATACAAAATTCCTTTGTGTATGACACCATGCATAAGGAAATATCATTTATTTTATGGAAAATGTGATAAACTAATAGAACTAAACTTAATTACAGTGGTTGGTTATTAAGAGGCCAATACTATGGATTGAATATAATGCAAAAGTAGTGAGATGACATGGATATCAAAAGATAGTGAAGACTACTTTACATGTTGAACTAAATGTCAAAACCATCGACTAATACACAAAATGTAGGATGGCATTTGAGCGATGAAAACAAGCTCATAGGTTAGATTCATAGCCGAAGATCTGATCATGCCAAACAAAGATTGATCTAAATAAAATGTAGAAGATATCAATTTGTGATTGCATGCATAACTAATTCAAATATCTAGATCTACTCAAGTTTATAACACCTCAGAATGTAATCTCTTGCATATGCAAGTATTAACATGATAGTCTTCAAATGTTTATAGGGTGAATATCGACCATTTTGAACAGATTACACTCTAGAAAACACATGCTCCTCTTGGTGGTATTACATCTTAGAAAAGATATGTTTATGTGATTCTCCACATTTTGCATAGACCAACTTAAAATTGAATCTGAGTCTAAAGACTAGCTTAGCAATTATAGGAAGATATGGCTAAAATAGAAATAAACACTAAATAATTCTTAGTCAAAAAATCTATTATATGGTGTGTTACTCATAAGGCCTTCATCATCTTGTGTAATTTGGGTATTTGAAAATCCGAACACAAAATTAATACATGCACAGTATAATGGAGTTGATCACATAGACAAATTTTAATACAAATAATATGCACATTCTAAATTCTCTGATTAATCTAAAATAATACATTCTAGAAATAATATAAATATATAGGAAACATATTTCTTATAAATTCTCCCCAATATTCTCTCACCTATAAAACTATATTTAAGCAAACTTATTATGATATATTGTTATAACAAATAAAAATATATCGACAATATAATATTCTAACAAAATTACCATATTAACCATATGAATATAAAAAACTAGTAACTAATATTTATCTCTTGGTTAATCAACCGTAATATTTAACTTTCCATAAATACCTAATTTCACCTAATGTGAAAAATATTCCCAACACTAGGTATACTCCTCATAAAAAATTCTAAGGTATCTTAACCTAAAAACATGCATCACAATACATAATTATTTATTAATTATAACTATATATTAAACACACTCATAGTATGTAATTCACACAAGTATTCCAATTCAAAAACATATGACTAATAGTCCTTCACATTACTAATAGTGGGTCAGATAAACCTATCATCCTATTGACTCATTTACTTATAGGAGATTGTTCCAAAGGTTAGTTCCTGATTCTTATTAAGCTTAATGACTTATTTTAATCATCTAATAAATTATAAGTAAAATCCATTTATACCAATACTTGCACATCTTAATGTGTACCACATGTAATTATTCCAATGTTATACAATTTATAAACCATGGTTCAATATTTTAATCAAAAATTACTAAGCATAGAAATTAACAAATGTAGTCTAGAACTTCAATTTCCCAAAATATAAGTAGTCTAGTTTCACCATCAATTTACATTGGGGGTTTATGATAAATCATTTACTAGACCAATTTTTAATCAATCCTTTAAATATTTCACCTGAGAATATTAACTTAAGAAAAATGCCCTAGTTTTCCTAATTATGCTAATAGTTATAAACATGTAACTCAATGTCAATTTTCATAAGATGGTTTTTCATGTTTTAAGGAGTCTAGAAGCTCCACTAGTTTTATCTCACAAATAAATGGCTTTAATTACCTATTCAATTCCTTTTACATACTGATACAATTTTATATATAGTAAAGGCTAATAAATCATATTTTAATTGTTACTTTCACTATATGGTTATTAATACAAGGTTCATGCTCACCGAGCAATATAACTCCATTACCGATTTAAGAGTTTAAATTAAAATCCCAGATTCTATCCCTTACATAAATTGAGTTTAAGAATATTTTCCAAGTTTTTATAAAATAATATGAACATTTAAATACTTAATCTAAAATATTTTTATTGGTAAAAATTGATGCTTATGTATTAGAGGTATAATTATCTATGTTGGAATAACTATCTTATTCTATATTGGGTGATGCCTCAAGTAGAAGTTCCTTGGCTGAATACACACACACACACACACACACACAATGAGATATACAATGACCCTATAAAAAATAATGGTTGTTTATTTAATTTCTTAGTCCATGATTCATTAATATGACATTAAGGTTTCTACCATATACCATTATTATTATCATATTTTAATATAACTTAATAAATAGTCGAAAATAAATTTTGACTCTATTTTTTAGGATGATGCCTATAATCCTCAACATGATGCTCAATAAAACATCGCTTACTTAAAACATAATTTAGCATATTTTAAACATAATAATTTAGAAATAGTAATGTTTATCTCATCTAGCTTTAAACCTAAGAGAAAATGGAAGACATTCCCTACCTCTAAATTTCTCTAATACATGATATTTGTTCCTCCTTGTCTATGTCATTTCTCTCCTTTGCCAAATTTCTCCTTCTCCTCTTTTCTACCCCTTCTTCCTTAGCATAGCCCAGATTTATAACCACTCCTTTTCTATTATCGTTCCCTCAATGGCAGACAAGCATTCTTAAAATAATGATTATTTTCCCAATAAAAGCAATGGAGGACAATTGGCTGGAGGTTGGTGGAGATAATGACATGGATGGATAAAACAAAAAGCTTTAATTTATTTTATATTATAACTTTTTTATATTATAACATTTTATTTTATTATTAAAATATTCCTAAAGTGGGATTTATCTTTTCATCTAGTTATTATTTTTTTAATCTTTTAATTTTTTACATTATATTTTATTTTATGAAAAATAATTAAAATCATTATTTAATTATTTATTTAACTTCCAAATAATACAAAATTTAAGACAAACATATTTGGCAACTTGAACCAAAATAATGCTTACATGACTATGTTCGTATTTAGCATTTAAAAATCTTGAGTTAATTTAATAGCAATTTCTAAAATCATAAATACTCTGTATTTTAATTTATTGCCTTTATGTGCATTAATGTTATAACATTTACTTATATTATAAAACCATAGAAAATGACATTTTAAGTAGAATTAAACACATGATGAATCAATTAAATGTATTTCTACATGACTAATTACTATGTGTGTAGGGTTTTTGTTAGCTCTCTATCGATCTATGATGTCTCCATCTACAGTATCCTCCATGATGATGTTCTCCCTCTTACATGGTCTAGGGATGGATTCTTCTACATCCACCTCATAACATGCAAGTCATTAGATCACATCACATGATAATCATAAATTAGTAATATAATTGAATCAATACATTAATATCCTTTAAAAATGTAAACACATACATTATCCAGTTCAATATAAGCAATCATATACTATCATCAAACTAAGAAACATTTTATCATCCTAAAATAACATAAATCTCAAGCTTAATCAGAAATATAACCAAATCCTAAATCAATACATTAATATCTTTTAAAAATGTAAACACATACATTATCTAGTTCAATATAAGCAATCATGTACTATCATCTAACTAAGAAACATTCTATCATCCTAAAATAACATAAATCTCAAGCTTAATCAGAAATATAACCAAATCCAAATTTGTTAACTACAGATATTCATAGATAATCTAATGAATTTGTTTGGTGAGGAATTAAGATGTAACATCCTTCCCCCTAAATCTATTCATCACCCTTGATGATGCTTATTCAAAGATAAGCTATCAATAAAAAAAATTCTAAGCATAGTAATAACATGATATACAATATCAAACTAAGTAAATAAATTGGAAATTACCTATAGAACTCATTGTAGTTCCTCCAAGTTATACTATTTCTAAAGTATTGGTCTCGTAAGACTCTACTCAATAACATCTCCTAATTTGAGGAAACACAGTTATATATATTATTTACTCTGACAAATTCTATCATGACCACCCTAGAGTCTAAAATCATCAAGACAAGACTCTATACTATAGGAATGACCACTTTTGTTACCTTTAAGGGTCTTATATGACTTAATGCAAGTTCACTGATTTCTCAAAACAATAAGATCATCATACAAGTCAAAATAAATGACCAGTGAGAGTTTCACACAATATTTTAGCCCTCAACACATCTCTCTATCTTCGAGATTATTTTTCTCATTCTAGAGAAAATAACCAGCAACAATAATATGTATATGTTAATACTATCACTACTCTATGTAGCTTCATATAAGTATTACATGTCAATATTGTCACTACTCCATGGAGCTTCTGAAAAGTATGATGATGAATAGGAATGGTAAATATAAGTATATAAAAATCATAAAATACTCATCCATATGGAATCTCTATCCACTGTATCCATATGTATGGCCATATAATTGAATTTGATAAGTTTTGCCTATCAAAACCTAGATTCAATAAGTCTGTTTATCGATCCAACTCAGTACCAAAAATTTGAGTTAATGTGAGGCTAAGTAGGATACCATCCTATTGCTTAGAACTCACATTCCCAATTCACCACTCTTACCTTAGGTGACCTAATGATCTCTAAAATGTGCACAAAGTTTCCAAAGAATCACAATTTTATGTTATCAAATCATTGAAAGCAAAGCTTTATGCTAAATGATTCTAGATGTATTCTCATATGTACAAAAGAAATCATACAATACTTCTATAATTATATTAAGATACTACTACTCACACATAACTAGTATCATATTTCATAGCCTTAACTTATATATTTATATTCATATTTAATAAAAATTAAAAATTAACATAACATACATAGGTATTTTTAACATGACATACATAGCTCAAGAATCACATCATTATTTTAACCTTTTAAGGAAATAAACAAAACAATATCTCCTTACTTGCTCAACTAGCACATAACAAGTTGAAAGTTTATCCCAACCTCTAGATTAACAAGATGTTCCACACCTCCTATACCTTACTTCTGGTGAAAGGTATAGAATATCTCTTTAAAATAACATGAATTTAGCAAAAGAGATCAGTATCAATCTATGCAAGGGTGAATCATGGTATACTAATTATAATTAACTTATACTTCTTATACTTTTAAAAGTTGGTACTGTCCCTCTAAGAATCCTGATGTTCTTTTTTTATGTAAACTAACTCTTCCCCATAGTTGGTGGGGAATATGGAAAGAAAGAAATAACCATATTTTCAGAAGTAAAGAACTTTCAGGATGGATAGTGGGGCAGAACATCATTAGAGCTATCAAGGAGAATTTTTCATTGTAAAGGGATCCTAATCCTACCTTTAAAATTGATAATCCTTTAAGATCAGAAAAGTCTAATGTAAAAAATGAAAATCCTAGACTTGGTGTAACTTGGAATGTCCCCCCTCATGGGTGGATCAAAGGGAACTTTGATGGAGCTGCTAAAGGGAACCCGGGGAATGCAGGATGTGGAGGAGTCTTGAGAAACCATATGGGAAACATAATCAATGCTATTGCAATTCCCATTGGTAAGTCAAACTGTCATATTGTTGAAGCTTGTGCTGCCCTCCAAACCATTAAGCTAGCTATTGAATCAAGATATTCTAAATTATGGTTGGAAGGGGACTCCTTGAATATCATAAATATCTTAAATAATAAAAATTCTGTCTCATGGTCAATAGAGGCTATGGTGATGGAAATGAAAACTTTAATCAAAAAATTTGAGAAAGTCACTATTACCCATACTTATCATGAAGCAAACAGAGTTGCTGATTGGATAGAAAATTATGCAGTTCGAGTAGGACACAAGGTGAGTTGGTAGGAGACATTAAACAAGAATGTGGATCTTAGAGCGCTCATTCATCATGATGCAATTCATGCTAAGGAGGGAGAGATCAGATTGGAATAAAAAACTAATAATTTGGGGGAGTGGATCCATGGAGGAAGATATACACTCATTAAATAGAAATGTTCTGGAGTACATGAGGAGGATTCAAAATGTGCCAAAAGATAGGCGAGTTCTGGTGCAAATTGGTAATAGCCGGGTTCATTGTTTAGCTGACAGGGTTAGGGCGTTAAAGGAGATTCGTATGGCTCATAATAGGAAAGGAGAACCAAGGAAGCAGGAACCCAAATATTGCAAAGAGTGGAAAGCAAAAGAAGATGTCTAGAAGATCCTACAGAGAGGAAAGGTTGTGAGTTACATGGAATGGCTTCATGGCTCAAAACCCCATATTACAATGACTTTTTTCAAAAACTGGACTGATGATAGGGTTACCTTGCATGGCATTACGGTGAATCTCACTGAGGAATTCATAGCGGAGGTGACAGGGCTTCCAATGGAGGGAATAAAATTTTCAAAGTAGATAAGCATTTCCAATGAGGCTTTTTGCAAATTCCCTAAAACGGATGCTGAGGAGCAGCAACTAGAAAAAAGTGGAGATTTTTTTGAATTGGAGCAGATTAAGGGCATCTGGAGGGACGTCTTATGCTACATCCATGAGTACTTCATACTTGATGGAAGAAGCAAAAGAATCCACAAATTTCACTTTGTATTTCTCAATCTCTTCAGACACAAAGTAAGAATCTCCTTTCCTTTTTATTTGCATTTTTCCTTGCTCAAAAGTCTATTCGCTCATAGGAAAAAGGAATCTCGTCCCATCCTGCATGAGGCGTTAATTCTTATAATTTAAGGGCATTACAAGAATAAGGCCATCGTAAAATATCCTTATTCAAGAAAATACAAGGACCTATGGAGTAATAAGAAATAAATAGTAAAAGGGAATGAAAAAGCTAAATTCAAACTCCCAAGCGTCAATAAATAGACTAATGATGAGGAAACAGAGTGGGAAAGTTCTGAAAACACTGGGGAGGAGAGTCTGGAGGAAGAAGGAGGAACAGAAAGTGGGCATTCAAGTTCCAGTGAGGAAGAAGAAGTGCAAGATAAGAATGAGAAAGAAGGAGTCACTATAGAGGAAAAGTTTGAAAATAGCAACCATGAGTCTAAGGAAAACCAGCAAGTGTTTGAGGAAATTGATAAAGATCTAGATGATCCTGCAGTGGACCCTGATCTGATTAATGAAAAGGAAAATCTAGTTCAGGTTGCTAACCAAATATTGGAAATGGGAGCTCAAGTAAAGGAAGTAAGTAACAAAAATGTAAGCCCTGCTGAAATAAAGGAACAGAAACAAATGGAAACGGAGGACTATATTGAAGAAGTAGGAAGCAGTCCTAAAAAGAACACAGAAGATTGGAGTGACAAAAGGCAGAATGACAAACCTACTAGATTGGCCAATTGTAAAGCTGATGCTACTCTTCAATTCGATTTATGGACGTATAAGGAGATAATGGAAATCAATAGGAAAATGGAAATAATGGAGGGTAAACAGGAGGCAGTTTGGAACAAAATCAATAACATGGAAAAGCAGATGAGGGATATTCCCATAAAACTCAAAGATTATGAGAACAACCTAAGGGAACTCATAAAGGAAAGTAGAATAAAGATGGAGGAGGTAACCTCTAGCATTTGTGCTGCTGCTGTAAACATTGGAAAAAGAGCAAATGAGGAAATAAAAACTTTGGAGGGGCCTAGCAAGAGAACTAGACAAAGCTCAAGAAAGAAAGCAATGCAAGAGGGATCTACGCAGGCGACTACTACCATCCAGGACACTGTTGTGAAAGGTAAGGAAGCAGTGAAGATGATATTGGAACTAGAAGAATAGTTCCTTGTTCTTTTAATTGGTTCTATTAGTTGGTTGTGTTTTTTGGTCTTGGTACCTAGTTTTTTGAACTTTTACTATGGAGTTTCTAGGTCTCTGTAAAACCTGTGGTCTATCTTTGGTTGTTCGTTTGTTAGCTTCAGGTCTTTGTATCTTGGTTTTGTTACTTCGGTGAAGTAGGCTTTAGGCTTGCCTGTGGACGTTACTATTTTATCTTTCTCCTTTTGTTCAAGGTTTCGGGGTCCCTTCAAAACCTGTTTTTACCTTAATCTAAAACTTATACTTCTTAGTATATAATTTAATTTATAAATCAAGGTTTACCACTTTACATGGTCTAAAAATCATAATTTAGATCAAGTAGTGATGCTAAAAGAGTCAAAATTTAAAATAAGAAAGTTATCATCTCAAAATATCCTATTTACCCTCCCAAGGTAGAAAGAAAATACCACAACTCAATGTTGCCCAAACACTACCTACTTACTCAATTTTGTAAGTATGGTGTCTCAATCTACTTCCATAACCAGGAGAGATATATGCCATCATAAATATGTGTCCATCCATCCAATATTAAAACTTCTCTCTCACCAAGAGTATAAAACATTATCCCACAAATTTTAAGGAAGCACAATCAAACAATGCTCAAAAATAATTCCAATTTAAGAGAATGCTAATCCAACATCATGTATATAAGACTCCTTTTAATGACATCATAATAATGTCAAAAGAGAAAAAAATAATAAAAATAATTCACCTCTATGATAACTTGAAGAGATGACACTTCTTCCTAAACCACATATCTTAAGAGTGCAAATTCTATAAAAAACTCCTAACATAATGGAATTTCCAAGCAAAATAGCAACACTCTACTAAGAAGCATTTCACTACTCTAGGTGGTACTAAAAGAAAAAATGGTCTTTACAAATTTTCCACTTCAAGGATTTATAAATATAGAATCAAAATAAAGCACATAAATTTATGATAAGCATCTTGAGATTACAACACAAATGGAAAAGGTGACTTGATAATCAAGAAGGTCATAATCATACTTGAGGTGTCTGATCTAAGTGATCAATGTTAGAATATTGTTCACATTATTAATATTGTGTAAGTAATATTTATCAAGAGGTAAATAGTTAATGGTAAAAATTAAATAGTAGTTTGTTAGTATTTAGTAACCGTATGATTAATACGGTGAGTTATAGTATTATTATGGTTGATATATATTGTTATTTTATATAAAAATATATCATATTTAGGTTTGCTTAGTTATAGGAGTTTTAGAGGAGATATATTATAGGGATTTGGGAATCCCTAGATATAGGAAATATTTTCCTATATATTTGTATTTGTTATGTATAATTATGTAATGAGAGTGAAAGAGAGCTAAATAATATTATTTGTGTGTTTGAAATATAATTCTTTGTATACTTTGTTTGGCTCTATGTGTAAGTGTATGAAGTAAATATTTATTAGATTGCTCTAATTTCTATCAATCAAACTAGGGGAGAAAGCTTTTGTTCATAACTCATGAACTATGTTATATACTCATCTACCTAAACCTCGAATATAACCATCACCAAAGGAAAACTTGATTTATCTATCTTCTAAAAACTCAAAGGAATACAAGTGCTCTAAAGGATACATGCTCAATGACCCACACACTTCTTATAAATGTCACAAAATTCTACTCATAGTGTAACATGGTCCCATAATGAGACACCACAAGTCCAAATTCTAGTTCAATACTTCATCAAAATAGGTTCACACCAATGAATAAAAGACACAAAAATGATAATGGACTCATTAGGTCCAAGAGTTTGAGCCACAGCTCTAATACCGCATGTAAAAACCCTATTGGGTTAGACAAAAAAATACGTGAACTTTTTTCTCAAAATAAATCATGTATATCCAAGTATAATACATCCTGAGAGTTTACATAGAGATCACATATTTACTCAAGTGATAATAGTAAGTACACATTAAATCTTATATCACAGATCTTTAATATCATGACAATACCTCAAAAATATATATAGAATGAAATGCAGTAACTCAACCATGGCTGATACAACTGTACAATCACCACTATCAATAAATAATAATAATTGATTATATTTTTTTAGGATAATACACAATATTAATATTAAATCTAATATAACATACATAATATAGATACCTGGCTCCTCGAAGCATGATTTTCCTAGACTCTCTAGTATCTGTGGCAATCTCAAGTGTTTGTCTCAATAGTAGTACTTTTATGGGAGGTAGAGCATCATCTAAGATATTTTATACACCAACCATGTATCAATGATCCCCCAAACTCATCCCATTATGATATGGCTCTCCCTTCATGGATGAGTAGATAGTGACAGCATGGGAATCTAGAGAGACAAGCTAGTACCTGTGTGTTGTATGATTTCTATCTAACTAAACATGTAGTGTATCATAGAAAAATTAATCTATTGAAAGATATGACACATACATGTAAACCATACTCATGAACTGATAATGTCTCGCTAAAACATGGTTTGGCCCAAAGTCTTTTATATATATATATATATATATATATATGTATGTATGTATGTATGTATGTATGCATGTATGTATGTATATATATATACATATATACATATATATATATACATATATATATATATGTATATATGTATACATATATATATATACATATATACATATATATATATATATATATATATGTATATATGTATATATGTATGTATATATATATGTATATATATATACATACATATATATATATATATATATATATATATATATATATAATTAATGATCTAGATCAATTAAGTTCATACACACCACTAGATTGGACCACCTTCATCTAACATTGAAATGTCACTATGCCAGTGAAATCCATCTCACTCTTTACTCCACATTAGTAATATAGATTGGTCAAATATAAATTCAACCATAAGATTCATCAACATAAATCCTACTAGCAAATGCATCACATGACACACTATACATAGGAGTAATACTAGCATATATTTAGTATGTCAAACATATGCATGAATATTTCATTATGTTCTATCCCATACTAGAAATAATGATTAAAAATATACCACCTAGGTAAACATACAATTTAGCTATACAATTCAAAAAATCTAATTGGTTTCGAGTTATCTACACCCTGTGGTAACCCATATTACTACAGTCCAGTGTTTTAAGACTTGACAACCATTTTTCCATAATCAAACATATAAAGTAGTCTCAAATACATAGAAACACAAGTGATATACAAGTAACTATATATAACAGAGTAAGTCATTATCCCATAGAACATAATAACATATTAACACAACATTTGTTAAATTCTTAGAGTTTGGCATGCACTCATACACAAACCTAACAACCATAAAAACACATGTTATCCATAATAAATACTAGTATATATATAATATACTGGCAAATGTATGTATGAGTTAGGTATAAATACTACATTGAGTACCACCTAAATACAATATACTTCTATACTGTAGTACCCTATGGTATCTCATACTATCATAGGTTCCCAACTACTTAACAACATACAATACAAATTTATGATTATCAAGACTCAATCGAACCATAATAACAATCATACAATAAATAATAAGGTATTATACCACCTAAGTATACTCTTCATATAAAATTCCAAGGTATCTCAACCTAAAAACATGCATCATGATACACAATTATTTACTAAGTATAACTATATATTAAACACACTCATAGTATGTAATTCACATAAGTATTCCAATTTGAAAACATATGACTAACAATCATTCACATTACTAATATTGAGTCAAATAAACTTGTTATCCTATTGACTCATTTGCTTCTAGGAGATTGTTCTAAACATTAGTTCTTGATTCCTATGAAGCTTAATGACTTATTTCAATCATCTAATAAATTATAGGTAAAATCCCTTTATACCGGTACTTTCACATCCTAATGTGCACCACATGTAAGTATTCCAATGCTATATGATTTCCAAACCATGGTTCATTATTTTAATCAAAAATTACCAAGCATAAAAATTAACAAATGTAGTACTTATAAAATATGTGGAAACACACTTTGCATACTATATTTAGAGAAACCTATAAATTCATTTTCTTGAAATATAAGTAGTCTATTTTAACCATTATTTTACACTTGGAGTTTACAAGCAATCATTTGATATACTAGTTTTTAATCAATCCTTTAAATATTTCACCAGAGAATATTAACTTAAGAAAACTACCCCAGTTCTCCTAATTATGTTAATAGTCATAAACATGTAACTCAATGTCAATTTATGTAAGATGGGTGTTCATTTTTTAAGGAATATAGAAGCTCCACTAGTTTTATCTCACAAATAAATTGCTTTAATTTACCTATTCAATTCCTTTTACATATTGATGCAGTTTTCTATACATTAAAGGATAATAAACCAGATTTGAATTGTTACTTTCACACTATGGTTATTAATTCAATATTCATGCTCACCAAGCAATATAACTCCATTACCAATTTAATAGTTTATATTAAAAACCTAGATTCTATCCCTTACATAAATTGAGTTTAAGAATATTTTCTAAGTTTTGATAAAATAAAATTAACATTTAAAGACTTCCTCTAAAATATTTCTATTGTCAAAACCCAATGCTTATGTATAAGAGGTATAATTATCTATGCTCAAGTTTTGCATATATGGACTTATATAGAAATATTATTCTATTAAATAAATATGACTTTATTAATCCCATAACTATTTCTCTAACATCTTGGCTATTATTTTAGGTGATTGTCACTCTATTTCCAATATCAACCTAATTTCCCAGTGACATAAAATTGTTATTTACTTGTTCTATATTAATACCTAACACCATTATATTTCTAAAAACCTTATGAGATGGATTTTAACTCCTTGTGGGTGCAATCACTCAAATAGCTAGCAAGAATGGGATGACACCTCTATTTCATAAGTGGTTATCTCAATTACATACATATTTGGCTAATTAAAATACATCTTGGTTTTATACTATTATATGGCAAAAAAATAGTTTACTTTATTATTTTTATTATAGAATATTGTATATTGAATTTTCCATATCTAGTTGGTTATACAGATTGAGATATTCACCCAATACCTCTCTGGTAATTTATTAATACATATGGGGTGATTGATTCCCTATGAGGGAGGCTAAATCAAATTTTGTCACAAAGTTTTACATGTTGTAAATGTAGAAGTAAGATGCCCAACATATATCTAAATATTTTTATTACTAAACACAAACCCCATTAAAAAATTTATTTTATTCATCTAAATTATCCCTAGCCATGTAAGTATTATTAATTTACTTTACCTCTTATAAATATAATTATGAAAGGATTGAATTGATATGAAATCTTAGCTATAAGGTAAAGGGCAATGCCTCAAATAGCAACATAAGAGTATTAATAAAAAAAGATATATTAATTATTGTCAAAAAGCTCAGCTGCTAGAAACATAAGATAATAGAATGGTGTTAAGGTAAAATAATAAGACCAAAATTGAAATAACTTTTATATGGCTGGATCAAATTAAATAAGGCAATACCTATTAGGAGAAATTTTCTTTTTTTTAAACTAGATTACTATGTAAATAAGTCGATGCCTAAATCTATATATATATATATATATATATATATATATATATATATATATATATATATATATATATATATATATATATATATATATATATATATTAATAATAATAATTTTCACTACCAAATTAGTTTCATAATACAAAATTAGTATTCATGCTAGAATAACTATCTTATTCTATAATGGGGGATGCTTCAAGTAGAAGTTCCTTGGTTGAACAAATATATATATATATATATATATATATATATATATATAGGGAGATGCTTTGAGATATACAATGACCCTATAAAAAAATAATGGTTGTTTATTTAATTACTCAAACCATGATTCAATAATATGATGTTAAGGCTACTACCATAGACCATTATTATTACTGAATTTTAATATAACATAATAAATAGTCTAAAGCAAAATTTGATTATTATTTTTAGGATGACACCTATAATCCTCAGCATTCTTCTTGATAAAGCATTACTTCCTTAAGACATAATTTAACATATTCTAAACATAACAATTCAAAAATAGCAATGTTTATCTTAGCTAGATTTAAACCTAAAAGAAAATGGAAGACATTCCCTACCTCTAAATCTCTCTAGTACACAGTGTTTGTTCCTGCTTCGCTGTGTCATTTCTCCTCCTTGCCAAATTTCTCCTTCTCCTATTTTTGTCCCTTCTTCCTTAACATAGCCCAGATTTATAACAACTCATCTTCTATAGCCACTCCCTTAATGGTAGATAAGCATTCTTAAAATAATTATTATTTTCCTAATAAAAGTAATGGAGGACAACTAGGTGGAGTTTGGTGGACATAATGACATGGCCAGATTAAAAAAAAGCTTTAATTTATTTTATATTATAATTTTTTTATATTATAACCTTTTATTTTATCATTATTTTATTTTATTATTAAAATATTCCTAAAATGAGATTTAGCTTTTCATCCAGTTATTATTTTTCTAATCTTTTAATTTTTTGCTTTATATTTTATTTTATGAAAAATAATAAAAAACATTCTTTAATTATTTATTTAACTTTTGAATAATATGTAATTTAAGACAAATATATTTAACAACTTGACCCAAAATAATGCTTACATGATTATGCCCATATTTAGCATTTAAAAATATCAAGTTAATTTAATAGTAATTTCTAAAATCATAAATACTCCATATTTTAAATTATTACCTTTATGTGTATTAATGTTATGACATTTACCTATATTAAAAAACCATATTAAATGACATTTTAAGCAGAATTAAACACAAGATGAATCAATTAAATGCATTTCTACATGATTAATTACTATGTGTGTGTGCAGGGTTTTTGATAGCTCTCTATTGACCTATGATGTCTCCATTTACAACATCCTCCCTAATGATGCTCTCCCTTTGGTATGATCAAGGGATGGATTCTCATACATCTAACTCACAACATGCAAGTCATTATATCACATCACATGATAATCATAAATCAGTAATATAATTGAATTAATACATTAATATGCTTTAAAAATGTAAATGCATACATTATCCAATTTAATATAATAAATTATGTACTATCATCTAACTAAGCAACATTATATCATCCTAAAATAGCATAAATCTCAATACTAATAAAAAATATAACCAAATCCAAATTTGTTAACTACAGATATCCATAGATAATCTAGTGAGTTTGTCTGGTGAGGAATCAGTATGTAACATCCTTACCCCTAAAGCTAGTCATCAGCCCTGATGATGTTTATTCAAAGATAAGTTATCAATAAAAAAACATTTCTTAACATATCAATAACAAGATATAAAATATCAAACTAAGCAAATAAATGGGAAATTACCTATAGAACTCATTGTAGTTCCTCTAAATTGCATTATTTCTAGAGTATTGGTCCCATAAGACTCTACTCAACATCTCCCAATTTAAGAAAACATGGTTTCAAATATTATTTACTCAGACTGATTCTATCATGACCACCCTAGGGTCTAGAATCATCAAGATAAGGCTATATACTATGGTAATGACCAATTTTGTTATCTTGAAGGGTCCCATATGTATTAATGTAAGTTAACTGACTTCTCAAAACACATAAGACCATCATACAAGTCAAAATAAATGACTAGTGAGAGTTTCACACAATCTTCTAGCCCTCAACACATCTCTCTATCTTAGAGAGAGTTTTTCTCATTCTAGAGAAAATATTTATGGAATTTGGCAAGAATAATTTGTATATGTTAATATTATCAGTACTCTATGTAGCTTTAGATAAGTATAACATGTCAATTTTTTTACTACTCTACAAAGCTCATAACAAGTATGATGATGAATAGGAATGGTAAATATAAATATACAAAAATCATGTAATACTCATCCATATGGAATCTCTATCCATCGAATACATGCATATGGCCATATGACTAAATTTAATAAGTTTTTCCTATCAAACCCTAGATTTGACAAGTCCATCTATTGATCTAACTCAGTACCAAAAATATGAGTTAATGTGAGGTTAAGTAGGATACCACCCTATCACTTAGAACTCATGTTCCCAATTTACCACTCTTCTCTTAGGTGACCTAATGATATCTAAAGTGTACACAATATTTCCAAACAATCATAATTTTATGATATGAGATCATTGAAAGAAAATCTATATGCTAAATGATTATAGATGTATTCTCAATGTTTCCCAAACACTACCTACTTACTCAATTTTGTATGGTATCTCAATCTACTTCCATAATCAGGAGAGATATATGCCATCATAAAGATGTGTCCATCTATCCAATATTAAAACTTCTCTCTCACCAAGAGTAAAAACATTCTCCCATAAATTCTAAGGGAGTACAATTAAACAATGTTTAGAAACAATTCCCATTTAAGAGAATGATAATCCAACATCATGCATCTAAGGCTCCTTTCAGTAGCATTATAATAATGTCAAAAGAAAATAAGATAATAAAAATAATTCACCTCTATGCTAACTCAAATAGATGACACTTCTTCCTAAACCACATATCTTAAGAGTGCAAATTCTATAAACAAACTCCTAACATAATGGAATTTCCAAGCAATATTGAAAAACTCTAATATGAAGCCTTTTATCGCTATAGGTGGTACTAAAAGATAAAAAATGGTCTTAAGATATTTTTCACTCCTAGGATTTATAAATATAGACTCAAACTAAGGCACATAAATTTATTAGAAGCATCATGAACTTATGACACAAATGGCAAAGGTGACTTGATAATCAAGAAGGTTGTAATCATATTTGAGTTGTCTGATCTAAGTGATTAAAAGCTTTTGTTCATAACTCATGAACTATGCTATATACTCATCTACCCAAACCTCAAATACAACCATCACCAAAGTAACACTTGATTTATAGATCTTCTAAACAACTCAAAGGGATACAAGTTCTCTAAAGGATACATGTTCAATGACCCACACGCTTCTTATAAATGTCACAAAACTCCAATCATGATGTAACATGATCCCACACTGAGACACCACAAGTCCAAATTGTAGTGAAATACTTCATGAGACTAGGTTCACACCAATGAAAAAAATATGTGTAAATGTAAATGGACTCATTAGGTCCAAGATTTTGAGCCACAACTCTAATACCACATGTAATAACCCTATTAGGTTAGACAAAAAAATATCAAAACTTTTATAAAAAAAATAAATCGCATATATACAAGTAGACTACATCTCAAGAGTTTATGTAGAGATCATATATTTACTCAAGTGATAATAGTAAGTACATATTACATCTTATATCACAGATATCTAATATCATGACAATGTCTTGAAAATAGATATAGAATGAAATGCAGTAACTCAATCATGATTGATACAACTCTACAATCACTATTGTAGATAAATAATAATAAGTGATTATAATTCTTTAAGATATTAATCAATAATAATATTTAATCTAATATAGCATACATAATATAGATACTTGGCTCCCTAGAGCATGAATTTCCTAGACTCTCTAGTATCTATGATAATCTCAAGTGTTTGTCTCAATAGTAGTACTATTGTGAGGAGGGAGAGCATCATCTTAGTGATTTTCCATACCAACCATAGACCAACGATCCCTTGTAATAATCCTATTATGATATGGCCCTCCCTTCATAGATGAGTAGATAGTGATAGCATGGAAATATAGAGAGACAAGCTAATACCTATGTGTTGTATGATTTCTATCTAACTAAATATGTAGTGTATCATATAAAAATCAATCTATTGTAAGATATCACATATACATGTCATAAACTAATAATGTCTCACTAAAACATGCTTTATCCCAAAGTCTTACAAATAATGTGTGTGTGTGTGTGTGTGTGTGTGTGTGTGTGTGTGTGTGTGTGTGTGTGTGTGTGTGTGTGTGTGTGTGTGTGTGTGTGTGTGTGTGTATCAAGTTCATACACACCACTTGATCAGATCACCTTCATCTAACATTGAAATGCCAGTAATCCAATAAAGTCTATCTCACTCCTTAGTCCATATTAACAATGCATATTAGTCAAATATAAATTCAACCACACAATTCATCAACTTACATCTTACCAATAAATACATCACATGACATGCGATACATAAGAGTAATACCAACATATATTTAATCTTTAAAACTTATGCATGAATCTTTCATTATATTTTATCCCATAATAGAAATAATGATTACAAATATACCAACCAGGTAAACATAAAATTTAGCTATAGAATTCAAAAAATATAATTGGTTATGAGTTATCTACACCCTATGGCAACCCATATTACCATATTCTAGTGTTTTAAGCCTTGACTACCAATTTTCCATAATCAAACATATAAATTAGTCTCAAATACATAGAAACACAAGCATTATACAAGTAACTATATATAATAGATTAATTCATTGTTCCATAAAACACAATAACATGTAAACACAACATTTGTTAAATTCTTAGAGTTTGGCATGCATGCATACATAACCCTACCAACTGTAAAAACATATGTTATTCACAACAAATACTAGTATATATATAATATACTAATAAATGTATGTATGATTTAAGTATAAATACTACAGTGAGTACCACTTAGGTACAATACACTTCTATACTATAGTACCCTATAATATCCCATACTACCATAGGTTCCTAACTACTTAACAACATACAATACAAATTTATGATTATCAAGACTCAATCGAACCATAATAATAAGTATACAATAAATATTAAGGTATTATACTACCTAGGTATACTCTACATACAAAATTCCAAGGTATCTCAACATAAAAACATGCATCATGATACACAATTATTTACTAAGTATAAATATATATTAAACACACTCATAGTATGTAATTCACACAAGTATTCCAATTCAAAAATATATGACTGACAATCACTCACATTACTAATAGTGAGTCAGATAAACTTGTTATCTTATTGACTCATTTGCTTCTAGGAGATTATTCCAAAGGTTAGTTCCTAATTCCTATAAAGCTTAATGACTTATTTTAATTATCTAAATATTATAGGCAAAATCCCTTTATACTAGTACTTTCACATCCTAATGTGTATCACATGTAATTATCCCAATGCTATATGATTTCCAAACCATGGTTCAGTATTTTAATCAAAAAATTACCAACCATAGAAATTAACAAATGTAGTAGTTATAAAATACGTGGAAATACACTTTACATATTGTAGTTAGAGAAACCTAGAATTTCATTTTTTTGAAATATAAGTAGTCTAGTTTCACCATTATTTTACATTGGGGGTTTACAAGAAATCATTTTCTCTTCTAGTTTTTAATCAATCCTTTAAATATTTCACTCAAGAATATTAACTTAAGAAAACTACCCCAATTCTCCTAATTATGCTAATAGTCATAAACATGTAACTCAATGTCAATTTTCATAAGATGGGTTTTCATGTTTTAAGGAGTCTAAAAGCTCTACTACTTTTATCTCATAAATAAATGGCTTCAATTTACCCATTCCATTGATTGTACATACTAATGTAGTTTTCTATACAGTAAAGGCTAAGAAACCAGATTTGAATTATAACTTTCACACTATGGTTATTAATTCAAGGTTCATGCTCATCGAGCAATATAACTCCATTACCGATTTAAAGTTTATATTAAAAACCTAGATTTTATCCCTCACATAAATTGAGTTTAAGAATCTTTTTCAAGTTTTGATAAAATAAGATGAACATTTAAAGACTTCCTATAAAATATTTCTATTGGCAAAACATGATGCTTATGTATAAGAGGTATAATTATCTATGTTCAAGTTTTGCATCTATGGACTTATATAGAAATATTGTTCTATGAAATAAATATGACTTTGTTAATCTCATTAATGTTTATCTAAAACCTAAAATATTATTTTAGGTGAATGTCAATCTATTTCCAACCTCAACCTAATTTCCCAATGACACAAAATTGTTATTTACTTGTTTTATATTTATACCTAACACCGTTATATTGATAAAAACCTTGTGAGATGATTTTTAATTATTTGTGGATCCAATCACTCAAATAGATATCAAAAATTGGATGACACCTCCATTGCATAAGTTCCTATCTCAATTACATACATATTCAGCTAATTAAAATACATATTGGTTTTATAGTGTTATATGATATAAAAATAGTTTACTTTATTATTTTTATTATAGAATATTATATATTGAATTTTCCATATCCATTTGGTTGTATAGATTGAGATATTCACCCAATACCTCTTTGGTAATTTATTAATACATATAGGGGGTTTGATGCCCTATGAGGGAGGCCAAATTAAATTTGTCACAATGTTTTGCATGTTGGAAATGCAGAAGTAAGATGCCCAGCATATATCCAAATCTATTTATTACTAAACACAAACCCTAATAAAATTTTAATTTTATTCATCTAAATTATCCCCAACCATGTAATTATTATTAATTTACTTAACCTCTTATAAATGAAATTATGAATAGATCAAACTGGTCTAAAATCTCAGCTATAAGTTAAAGGGAAATACCTCAAATAGCGACATAAGAGTATTAATAAAAAAAGATATATTAATGATTGTCTAAAATCTTAGCTACTAGAAACATAAGACAATAGAATGGTGTTAAGGTAAAAAAAATAAGACCAGAATTGAAACACCATTTATATGGCTAGAGTAGTGAAATAAGGCGATGCCTATCAGGGGTAATGTTTTTTTTAAATGAGATCATTGTGTAAATAAGTTGAATCCTGAATCTATATATATATATATATATATATATATATATATATATATATCACTACTAGATTAATTTTAAAATACAAAATTACTATTCATGTTAGAATAATTATCTTATTCTATACTAGGTGACAGTTCAGGTAGAAGTTCCTTCGCTGAACAAATATATATATATATATATATATATATATATATATAAGGAGACACTTTAAGGTATACAACAACCATATAAAAAATAATGGTTGTTTATTTAGTTATTGAGCCCATGATTCAATAATATGATGTTAAGGCTGCTACCATGGACCATTATTATTATTGGATTTTAATATAACATAATATACAGTCTAAAACAAAACCTTATTCTTTTTTTTAGGATGACACCTATCATCCTCAGCATAATGCTCAATAAAACATTGCTTCCTTAAGACATAATTTAGAATATTTTAAACATAACAATTTCAAAATAGTAATGTTTATCTCAGCTAGTTTTAAACCTAAAAGAAAATGAAAGACATTCCCTACTTCTAAATTTTTTTGGTACATTGTATTTGTTCATCCTTGGCTATGCCATTTCTCTCCCTTTCCAAATTTCTCCTCCTCTTTTCTACCCCTTCTTCCTTAGCACAACCCAGATTTATAACCACTTCTCTTCTATTTCCACTCCCTCAATGGTAGACAAGCATTCTTAAAATAAAGATTATTTTCCCAATAAAAGTAATGGAGGATGGCTAGGTGGAGGTTGGTGGAGATAATGACATGGCTGAATAAAACAAAAAGCTTTAATTTATTTTATATTATAAATTTTTTTATATTATAACCTTTTATTTTATCATTATTTTATTTTATTATTATAATATTCCTAAAGTGGGATTTAGCTTTTCATCTAATTATTATTTTTTTAATATTTTAATTTTTTTCATTATATTTTATTTTATGAAAATAATTAAAATTATTATTTAATTATTTATTTAACTTCTAAATAATATAGAATTTAAGAAAAACATATTTGGCAACCTGAACCAAAATAATGCTTACACAACTATGTCCATATTTATCATTTAAAAATCTTGAGTTAATTTAACAGCAATTTCTAAAATCATTAATACTTTGTATTTTAAATTATTGCATTTACATGCATTATTGTTATGAAATTTACCTATATTATAAAACCATAGTAAATAAAATTTTAAGCAGAATTAAACACATGATGAATTAATTAAATGTATTTCTATATGACTAATTATTGTGTGTGTGTAAGGTTTTTGTTAGCTCTTTGTCGACCTACTTTGTCTCCATATACAACATCCTCCATGATGATGCTCTCTTTTTGGCACTATTGAGGGATCGATTCTCCTGGATCCACCTTATAATGTGAGTCATTAGATCACATCACATGATAATCATAAAGTAGTAATATAATTGAATCAATACATTAATATGCTTTAAAAATGTAAACTCATACATTATCCAGTTTAATATAAGCAATCATGTACTATCATCTAACTAATAAACATTATATCATCCAAAAATAACATAAATCTCAAACTTAATTAGAAATATAACCAAATCCAAATTTGTTAACTATGAATAATCTAGTAAGTTTGTATGGTGAAGAATTAGGATGTAATAATAATTATCTTAGTCTTGAAAAATACCATCCCTTAATACATAAATAAGTCAATATTATATAGGCACACAAACTTGGGGAGTTCAAACTCAATTGAATTCAAATGTAAATTCTAATTCACATTAGAATTCACTCATTAATGGGGCAGTTGCACCAATCAAGTGATTGAAAGAATCATCTAGTAGACTAAAGGCATGCCCAAAATTTATGTAATTAAACCATGCCTCAATTGAATTTTGGTAGCCAAAATTCATTAGGACTACATCATGATTTCCAGTTGTACAACTGAGACTATACCTCAAGGCAATATTTATCTTATGTTTTTCACTTGATGCTAATGTGCATGCCATGCTTATTACTCATATCTCATTCATGATCTACATCACCTTCTCAATCAATTGGCTATCTAGGACCATGTTATAATTGATTCTATGAATCAAATAGAACACAGTTAATTCTTGGCATCTAACTATTTTGATAGGTAGATGGGCTTTCAAATTTAAATTCTGACTTTATTTATTATGCACCCAAAATTTCATTCACTTTGGTAGGTTGTTACCACACAGGTTATTTTTGAAACTCCACCTATTTTCATTTTTATTACCCAAGGGCCTTGAGGGACCCACCTAAAAATGTGTACAAGTCTTCCAAATGGTGTTCTACATTACATCAAGATCCCCCTAGGATTTCTACCACATGGATATCCCCATGCTTCCTCTACCAATACGTGGCTTTGAATGCACATGCTAACTATTCTTTTCATTTTGAGGTAATATTTTACCATGTATCACAATATTGCTCATATAATTCCCTAATAAGGCTTCACCATTACACAGACCACCTTGGGGATATGGAGTAATTAGATTTCACCATGCATCATTATCTTACTCACCTATTTTCTTAGGCCTATAACATCATCATTAGGCCTACATAAAAATATCTAAGAGAGTGGGGTAGAAATATTATCCCATGTGGCATCATCCCACTCACCTGTAGGCTCTATGCTCTATATGAACATCTCTAAGATAGTAGAGTAGTGATATTTTTCCATGTGGTATCATCCTACTAATCCATTAACCTAAAGTCTTTACACTAGTATAGACATCGCTAAGAGAGTGAAGAAGTAGGTTTATGCCATGTGACATCATCATATTGATCCACTGACCTAGAGCATCATTTTTGTCATTTCCCCATCTAGTAACTTTGAATAAAATTGACTAAATCTTAAAATACCCTTTGGAATGGGCTCAGAATCATTGGGTGATCAACATATGGACACAAGACTTACCTTTCATAATCAAATAAGTCTTTTCAAGTAGTGGAAAAGTGTTGTGTGTCCCTAGGAAATTTTATGAAATTGGATAAGTCCCATTGAATGGGAAAATGGCATGTGGATTCAAGGAAAGAATAAAATTGACTAAGTTTTATAAGATTTATTGGATGGATTTAGGCCTCTGAGAGCTATGAAAATGTCCACATGGCTAAAACACATGTGAGTTAACAAAAAAAATCCCAATCAGTAGTCTTTGATTTAAAATTCAAAAAATAAGAAATTTAAATGAAAATGGCTAGGGCAAAATCCAAAAAATGACTAAGTATAAAATGAAATAATACACAGACTAAGTCAATTTAATCCATTTATATGAAAGTGACTAAATAATAAAATGAAACTATGTAAATGTTTAGTCATTTAGATAAAAATGAGAATTGAAATGGATTGAATTGATTAGGAAAAGAATCTATAAAACTCTATGATAGATATTTTACATAATTTTAAGACAAAATATTTTAAAAAGAAGTAAAATGTGTTTCAAAACACATGAAAACAAGTAGACTGGGACTTATTAAAATGATGCAAATTAAGATATTTAAATTAATGCCGCTCATATGTAAATTAGAAAAAAAAACTACCATGTAATCCTTGAAGATAATATCAGACATCAAATCAAAAATAGGGTTCCCATTTTTAGTCTTAAAATGTAGTATGTTATTCAATCAATAATAAATGATGACTCTTACTAGGAAATACTCTTGAGTATTTTGAGAATTTAGAATCTCTGATTTCACAAGAATATGAATCATTAGTTTTAAGTTATCACCTAGAACAAACCATGATTTAAAGGCACCAAAGTCTATGGTAACAAGTGACATACTAATCCATATTATTTCTAAAACAATTTGTGTGTGATTAAGTGATTTATTCATTTTATTTGCATTCCCACATAGTAATTTAGATTTGCATAAAGATAAACTGCTGAAGAAAATAGATTTTAAAATTTAGCTTGAGAGAAGTGGCTTGGGCATTACTCTGCTACCATCAGGAATTTATAGCCTTAATAGAGATACCTTTGGTTCCTTCCAAAGGCCTTGCTCTACTATCAACCAGACGAAAAAGCCTATTGTGGAGGCTGCCAAGATCACCCTTTCAAGAATTTTACATTTTAGCTCAGTTATTTTGAAAAAAAAATGTAATTCATCCATATTGGTTTGGGGACCAAGATAGGGGTAAAAGGAAATAGCAATTTCATGACAACTTAAGGCAAATCAAGATTGAAGTGATGCTACAATTTTCTCTAGATATTTCTTTAAGTGCATTAGATGGATTCAAACAATAAAATAGTTGTTTTAAATCCATGGGTTCTATTATTAATCATTAAACTTTGAAATTTATGGAATGAACTAAGTAACAATAGTAGTTGACACAATAAATTCAATTAAAATTATGATTAGGCTCTCTGAGTGCCATCCATATTACTCTTGTAACAACCTTTCATTTCATTTCTTTAATTAACAAGGGAAACATGAGGAAAAAATAGTTGGGATAAACCCAACAATGAAAATAGAGAAACAAACCAAAGAAAACCTAAACTAACAATAAGGGACAAGAAGGAAAGAAAAATAAAATAAAACAATGAAAAAAAATTATTAATAGAAAATGTTCAAGTAAGCACATGTTCGAACTAGTCAGACACCTAATTCTTCAAGATTTTGATATGGGTAGAGGAGACATATACTTGTGTCTATGTTGTTTTGTATGATGTAAAACACTATACCATATGTGTTTGTTAATGTTATTCTCATGAAACTTAAGCACACTAGGACTATAGAATACTGCATTATATTTTCATCTA
The DNA here is from genome assembly GCA_037957365.1 of Torreya grandis. Lineage (NCBI taxonomy): Eukaryota > Viridiplantae > Streptophyta > Pinopsida > Cupressales > Taxaceae > Torreya > Torreya grandis. The sequence continues at coordinate 689,544 of JARHVA010005110.1, read as the reverse complement.
GATTGCAAAAAGCATGAGGGATAGGATTTATAAAACACCTCAACCCATATAATATATTTTAATGAGGGATATGGATGAGCACTCATGCATACCAAACTATTTGGAAGACCCAATTTAAAAATGACATGCTTTTGGTAGAATACAAAAAATGAGTCACTTATCAGTCATTCTCTGGTATCAATGGATGCATGTATAGCATCCTCCTCATTATTCTTAGCATTCATAAGAAATGTGAGTGGTTTATATTCTTCCCATATAAAGGACATTCTAAATTTGTCATTAGTGGCCTAAATATTTGGAGAGTTGGGCTAAATTAGGTCATTCTCATCTTGAACCTCCATTGGCATGACTTATTCATTTAGGCCATGATGCTCATGACTTCCCATTTTGATTACCTCAACTACTGAGGGGACTGTTTGGGTATAACCAATTACTTTAAAGGTAAGGTTAAACTAAGGAGAGAGATCATCAATTTAAAACTCTTCCATCTTATTCTCCTCAAAGGGACATCCCCTTTCTTCTTAGTTATCTTCTTAGTGTAAGCACCTTAACTCAACACTACTTTCTTCTTTTATTTCATCCTATTCAAATGATGAAGGGGAATAAAAACCACTACCATAAGGCTATTTACCATCTTGTATTAGTTCTTCATATGAATACATGGAAACATAGGATAATAATGTTTCAGGTGTAAAGGATGCATCTTCCTCATCTAATAGCTCCAATTCCTCCAATTATTATTTTGACTAATTGCAAGAGATGTCATATTATTCATTTTGGGTGAGTATATTTTTATCAATTTATCTTTCAACTATCACGCTACCTTTTATAAATGCTACTTATTCATCTTTAGATTCATCATCATTACTATTGTAGCCTTAAAATAATGGATCATGCTTTCAATATGGGTTGTCCTCAATGTGCATGAATAGATTTATATTAACGATTCAACTAGATTCACAAACTATAGATTTTACATTAGATATGTATCTTGTATCTTAGATTGTGCATTGCCTTTTTATTATCTCCTATAACAAATGGCACTTGATTAGTAACAACACCTAAATATATTGAATCGCTAAAATTATAATAATAGTTTGTTGATTATACACAAAATTAACTAAGTTATATGCATTAAATAAATAATTATGACTCTCATTTATCATTAGAAGCATTCACTGGATACAATCTTGTGGCAATGCTTCATTATAAGGTGTATATCGGTCTATGAGCTGACTTATGGGCATGCTACTTAAAGTATTTTCGGTAGAAATGCCATGAGTCAATAATTATTGCTCTACATTTATAGCCTCTTAGTATACTGATGCTAATGAAGCTATAACATAGGAGTTCATCTTAATGAACATGGTAGTTAAAGGATCTAGCATTTGGATATATAACTTGATTTCCACATCCTCTAATTATAAGAAAGGATCCCTCTATCTAGTGTATAGTTGATGGAATCTATGATATAATATACTAGTTAGCTCATTAGGCCCTTTACTGACTATGGTAAATTGTTAGAATAAGATATAAGGGTCAATAGGCATGTTAAAATGGTTAAGGAATAGTCTCTCAAAGATGGCCTATGTTATGATGCACCCTTATAGTATACCAAGGTACCAAGAATAAGCAATTTAATCCAATGAAAAATGGGAATAGGTGATAGGACACATTATTATGTTTAATCTACTTTTCGATAAGAGATTTTCTAAACTCCCAAATGTGGTATTCAGTAGTTGAACTCCCACCATGGATGTACTTTGCACAAAATTTGTGGGGGTTCTTGTGCAAGGCATGGGAAGGTCATAGAATGTCTAAAGGAGAATTACATCTTTCTATTCAAGCTAAATCCATTAGAAGACTCAGATAAAAATTATTTCAATCTAAGCACCTATAAAACAACTAGGATAAGCTACTATAAACAAAAGAAAAGTCTAAAATACATCATTCAGGCCCTCTTTCTAGTTCCAATCTATTGTGATGTGTTTTAAGCACACAATGGGTTGGGAGAAGCATAAAGAAAAGGATTTGAATTTGAAAACTAATGATAATCCTAAAATACATTGGCTCAACCCACCTTTTAGTTGTATAAAATGTTGATGATGCATTTGACATGCAACCAATAATTAGGGAAAGGGGTTGGTAATCTCTTATCTTTCTTAAGAGGAGACTTGTGTGAAAAAATATTCCCAAGGACTTGGTTACTAGGTCTTGGTATGTAGGGTAAACTAGTCAGCTCATGTGACCATACTATGTCAAAGGTCTTCGATGTGTATTTCAGCTAGATCAATATACATTAAATGAGAAGATATTATGCCTAAAAAACTATCAAAATGAAAATGCCTATTGCTTATAAGTTCAATAGTGTGTAAACAACAATAGACAAAAGATCACACAATCAAAGTAAGCACTAGATTTATATTGTAACTTAGAAACTAAGCTAATCTAAACTAACAAATTGATTAAAAGGGTAAAAAAGAGAGAAGCATAGGGAGAAAGAGAAGAAGAGATTGATATCTAATGTTGGCCTAGTTTTGTTGATCAGATGAATCTTTACATAGAACAATCCTTAGTTGAGTTAGACTTAGCACAACTCCAACTAAGGTTGGTCTAATAGTTTGTGTAATGAAGTAACATAGCCAAAGAGGAAAATATGTCAACATATACATGTGTAAACCAATTTTATCACATGAAAAATCTTTCAAATAAATATCCTTATATTAAGGATCATTCGAGATTCATCAAATAATCAATGAGATATAGACTTGGCTTCCAAACAACCTTAACTCAAAAAACTATTTTAAAAAGCTAGGAAAATACATGAAAGAAATGACTGGTCCACTACTCTAAGTTGTAAGCTAAAATGAACTAACTAGGCATAGTCTCCTCTAATTCCAAAGGAATAAATTAAATATAACTCTCTCATTATTTAAAAATACCATCCCTTATTACATCGATAAGTCAATATTATATAGGCATGTAGGGGTGTTCAAACTCAATCAAATTCAAATTCACATTTGAATTCACCCACTAATGAGAAGTTGCATCAATCATCAACATGATCGAAAGAATTAAGTTGAGGGGGTAGCTTGATATCTCTGATAGACTTAAGGCATGAAAAGAATTTGTGAAATTAAATTATGCCTCAATTGAATTTTTGAAACCAAAATCCATTGGGATTGCATCATGATTGCTAGTTGTGCAATTGAGACCATGCCTCCTTAAGGAAATATTTATCTTATGTTCTTAATTTTATGCTAATGTGCATGACATTCTCATTTCTCCCATCTCATTAATTATTTGGGTTGCCTTCTCAACCACTTGTCTATCTAAAAACATGTTAAAATTTGTTCTATGAATCAAATCAAAGTCTCGGTTGATTCTTGACCTATGATAATTTTGACTAGTAGATGAGCCATCGAATTTAAACTCTTTCTTTATTAGATGCATAACCAATGCATCATTCATTTTTATGGGCTATTGACACATAGATTCTTTTTAAAGTGCCACCTATTTTCATACTGATCACCATAAGGACTTGGGGGCCCCACTTGTCAATGTGTATGGGTCTTCCACGTGGAACTTTTTAATATGTCAAGCTCCCCTTAGGCTCTAATATTTCTACCATGTGGATTTCCTCACTCTTCTATTGCTTAGACACAAATTTGAATGCATATGTTGACTATTGTTTTTGTTGTGAGGTGATATTTCACCATGATCATGATCTTGCTCACCCACTACCCTAATAAGGGTTCATCATTGTATGAACCACCCTGGGGCTATGGAGTAGTGAGATTTCACCATGTGTCATCATCTCACTCACCTATTTTTTTGGGCCTTTGACATCATAATTAGGCATAAAAAAATATTTGAGAGATTCAAGTAGAGATATTATGTCACATGGCATCATCTTATTCACCCACTCACCCATAACTCTACACTCTATACTAACATCTTTGAGATAGTGAAGTAGTGAGATTTCACCATGTGGTGTCATCTAACTAACCTACTGGACTTGAGGCATTACTTTGGTACAAACATATCTAAGAGAATGGGGTAGTGGGATTATACCACATGGCATAATCTCACTAACCCACTAACCTAGAGTATCATTGATGTCATTGCCTATCAAGAAACTTTGAATAAAATTGACTAAGTATTAAAAGACTTTTTAGAATGGGCCTAAGACTATCGAGTGATCAACACATGGAATCAAGACTTACCTTATATAATCAAATAATTCTTTTGAATCATCAAAAAAGTGTTACATGTCCCTAGGTAACTTTATTAAACTAACTAAGTCCTATTGAGTGGTAAAATGACATGTGGCTCCAAGAAAAGTATGAAATAGACTAAGTCCCAAAAGACTTCTTAGACAGATCTAGGCTATTAGTAGTTATGGAGAGGTGCCACATGGTTGTGGGTAACTTTAAAACACTTATGAGTTAGCTAAAGGAAGCCAACTCAATAGTCTTTGATTTAAAATTCAATGGCTAATAAATTCAAATGAAAATGACTAAGGCAAAAACTTATCCATTTTGATCTATTTGAAAGTTGATTTAATCCATTTATATGAAAGCAACTAACAAAATGAAATTACATGAATAATTAGTCATTTAGATTGAAATGAAAATCAAAATGGACCAAATTTCTCAAGAAAAGAATCTATAAAACTTTGAGACAGATAGCTTGTAAATATTAAGGAAAAATAGTTTAAAAGGAAACTGTAAAATGTGTTTCAAAACACAAGCAAACAAGCAAACTAGGACTTAGTAAAATGATGCAAATTCAAATATTTAAATTAATTCAACTTATATGTGAATTAGACAAGCAACCACCATGTACTCCTTGAAGTATAATGTTATACTTTAGAATAAAAATAGGGTCCCCATTTTTAGTCTGAATATGGAGCGTGTTGTATAAACAACAACACTAACCTCCTTGAATTAAGTGAGGATTTGGTTCTTATTTTTCTCCAAGGGTCTGGTCATATCTTGGATATCTCTGAATAAATATTCTATCATAATCCTCATTCTCCCAAAAAACATCTAGTATAAATTGAGGTTAATGAGGGACATGATTTTTAGCTTAAGGAACATCCCCTTATTAATGATCATTGTCATCTTCTTGCATTTATTATCAATTTTAATGATCTATCCTAAATACTTTTATTCTATTTGGAATATCACATTGATCTTTAAAATATATTTGGTCACCTTTCCTAAGGTTTTTAATAATTCTCTAAGTGTCATCTCCACCTTACCAATGAGGCCAACAAGGAATGAGCTCATGATGTGGGACTCCAAGGTCTTGACGTATTCCTTAAGATCCTCTATGGTCTTTTTTATCATCTCATTTTTGGAACCTACATGAAGGATAAGAGGTCCTAATTTTTAATCCACATAATGGGGTCTTCATCCTAGGTGAATATTTGGGTTATTACCCTCTTTATTATTTTAATATCTCTGTCAAATTATATATGGATGTTTAGTTCCCCATGGTAGACCATTTCAAGTCTCTATGATACTAAAGCCTCCATGGAACTAATACATCCTTATCCTCCCATTATTCCAAAAGTTTTTAAAGATGATGAAACAAATGAAGTGTATGGTGGAGGCATAAGCGAAGGAGGAAGGAATGAAGGAGAGACATAGAATTGGATGGATGATGAAGGGGATGCATGGGTGAAAATGGAGGAGTGACCATGGGATCAAGTGTGATCTCAAGTTTTCCTAAGTCATATATACTTTGGGATCAATTACACTTAGGATTTGGGTGTTCACTTAGAAAGAAGAGATGGGTTGGTTGAATCTAATTCCTAAGGAACTAGGTGTGTGTGTGAGAGAGAGAGAGAGGACCAAGATGATGCCACATGTGCAATAGTAAGTTGTGTTGATAGTCTATGGGAAATCAACTTTGGGTGCCTAGTATACTTCTATTGATGGCCCATTTGTTGTGTTCTACACTTGGAGGAGCATAATGGGAAGGAGCTTAAAGTGTAGAGAGGTTCTTTGTGTATACTTTATTTATGATTAAAGTTGGTTGGTTACCATAGGTTATTTTACTTAAAATTTTTGGAGCACTATAAGTTATAAGAGTATGGGAGGTTTACACACTTAAAATCAAAGTAAATTTATGGGTAGTTGGAATAGTGGGAGGGACCCAAGTTATAGGGGACACTATGATTATTGGGGTAAGAATTGGAGCACTAATAGGGACCATGCCAATCAAGGCTAGCCCAAGGATAATTATAGGCGTGGAATAGTTAGTGTAGCATAAACTTTAGTGTCATAGATATTTAGAGTACCAAGGGTTTCAAAAACCAATGGAGTAAGAGACCCTTGGGGAATAATTACAAGGGAAATAATATGGGAAGCTATGGGTGGGGAAGGCTGCACCTAGGGTAGATAATAAGAAGGGGTTGTAATCTACTTCCTAGATATGTCATAGGTGGGAGTTAAAATATCTAGGGATGCCAAAGGTTGGACCTGAGGGGACATACCCTAAGATTAAGAACTATTATAAATGTTAAGAACATGTGCAACATGAGTCTAGTTACCTAAGAAGTCCCTATAGATGAAGTGGAATCCAAACTTTATGGAGTTATTATTGAGATCCCTTACAAGAATAATTTATAAAGCCTCATCATACTAGTTTGGACCTCCATAATATGTTGTGAAGGAATGGGCCTGTATTATAATATGGGTTTGGGATACATTTTTTTGTTTGTACGAAGATGTATAGATTCCATATTTCAATCACCTTAGTATCATTGGTAGGATTGAGGTGTTAGATGTCATATAAGTGGCTTTCATGATGGTAATTTATTTTTAGCCTATCCTAATTCCACATGAGCCTTTACCTAAGAGCTAGATGGACCCACTATTTTTTCACATTAATATTGTTACTCACCTCATACATATGGTTAAGCAATATCATTCCCATTTGCACTCCCTCTCTGAAAGTCTTGATAGTGTAGGATTTGACATCCTTCTTATTAACGTAATGGTCAGTGTCCTTGTCCCAATATTTTATAATATCATGGATGTTATGGATCTTATTCCATTCAATAGTAACTTCCTTGTCATATAGGATGTCATAATCAAGGAGGTTATAATATTTAATGAAGGCAACCCTAGAGATGTCTACAATTTTGGAGCCCTCTATTTAGAGAATGGATGATATCATCACTACACTTGAACATCCATAATATATTGGAAAAGAGATCATTTCAAGGGAATACTTCAATATTGGTTTTATATTTATGAAGGATTGAGGCTATGAGAGATATTAGATCACCTACCAACTTGAAATCCTCCTCCTCTAGTTCATCATCACTAGTGGGTGTTTGAAAATATTTATTTATCTTGAATATTTCATTATAGTGCTCAAATCACATGACTCATTTCAATAATGTAATATCCTTGAACTCATTCTATGGATTAGGATTGGATGTGGATGTTTCCAGTGTTTAATTTTGCTCTTTTGTTCTATTAGACTTTTGTAGAGATGCACTTCAAGCTTTGGGAATAACTTAACAAAGGGATCTAAATAATATAAATAGTGTATAACAAATAATGGTGAGCTCAATTCAAATTGGACCTTATAGAACTTTGGGATATTTTAGTAGTAATGGAAATTAGGGATCATGGTATGCAAATTAATCTCTAAGTTGATGTCTTGATTTTTAAATACCCATTTTCTATCTTTTACTTAGATTTGATTTCATATAAAATCGGCCTTAATTGGATTGGTTGGTGGAAATGGTACCCTTCTAGGTGTCAAATCATGAACTACCCAAATGAGCCAATAAATTAAACCAGTGTGATGGGAACATGCCCAACTTTGGTCCTCATAGTGCCCACGATGCACTTCGAGTCTACCAAGTGTTGTGTGTACTATGGTGTAAAGGGGTGATGTTATGGGTTTGATGTAGTGGTTATTCTCCAAATGTATAACAACTCTAGATGTGTGAGTACATATGGAAATATCTAATTAGATTTGGCCTCCCTTGCCACTTAAAACTATAAAAACTTTAGGTGTAAAATTACATGTGGCTATATCTAATTGGATTGGTCATCCCAGGCCTTTGATAGCTCTAATGACTCTACGTGTATGAGTACACATGGTGATCTTTGATTGGATCAGGCTTTCCAAGATCTAACAAATATGATAAATCTAAGTGTATGAGTATACATTCTTATGTTTTACTAGATAAAGCCTCCTAGGATCTGGTAGCACTAAAAACTTTAGGTGTATTATTACACATTATGATCTTTAATTATATCAGGCCTCCCAAGATCTAATAGCTCTGATGACTTTGGGTGTACAAGTATATGTGGTGATATCTATTTGGATTAGGCCTCTTAGGCCTTAATAACTCTAAAAAATCTAGGTGTATGAGTACACATGTCAATCTTTGACTAGATCAAGCCTTATGTTCTCTGATAGCTTTGAAAACTCTAGTTATGTGAGTACATGTGGTGATCTCTAATTATATCAAGCCTCCCAAGCCTCTAATAACTCTGATGACTATGGGTATATGAGTACATGTGCTTATCTATTATTATATTGGGCCTAAAATGATCTTATAGATCTAATAATCCTTAGACATGTAAAATATACAAAATATTAAGTCATTCAAAAATTGTTTTACAAATAAAGGATTACCTACCTATTAGAAGAAAACCTCTAGGAGGGCATCAACTTAACTTTGGGACCTGCCTACTTTAAATATTTTTTGAGAGGAAAAAGGTTAGCACCTAGAAATAAATTAAGTATAAGATCACTTTAAAAGTACAACAGTATCCTTTTCAAAACAAACAACCCATGGAAGTTACTCAAATACAAGTAAACATGCTTTATCATAACTCAAACAAAATATTAAAGATTGGGATACAACAGGTGCCCAAGATCTTAAAATTAGATGGGGTTAGATAAAGGGCCAAATTTTTGATATTTCCGTCTTGTACGAATCCCCTTTTATTTTTCAAAAATGGATGTCTTGGTCACAACTTTTGAGATGAAATTAAAATTATAGTCTAGGTTAAGGAGTGGTGTACTAAGTGTTGTTGAACCTTAAAACATCACTAAAAATGAATCAACCACTGCAAATGGATTATATATTTAGTTTTAATAGTTTACTCTAGTTTGATCAAGTTTGATCCATGTAAAAACAATAATGCATGGTCATAAGTGAATGAAAAAATTTCATGCCTCCATCATGTACGTAAGTTTGATTATGTAGTTTCACTCAATGTATAGTATAATTCATAATCAAAAAAGAATGGATCATGTCCATGCTCCCATCATGACCACAAATATGATGAGTGTGAATTGGAATAACAACCATTCATCATTCAATTATAAATGGTATCATTATGTGTGTGTGATCATGATCCAACATCATGTCTCATAAATATGAAAGTGTGTATATGTTCATGAATTGGTATCATGCCCCTAAATTTATATGCTAAATTTGAGAACTTGTATCTAAAATGTATGTGTATGTGAAAACATGTAATTTTATTCCTGTAAATGGTATCAATATGCCAATATTTGTTATGTAATTAAACCATGTGATATATGCATCATATGGAATGAACCAATTTTGATAATTTATATCATGTTTGTTTTTCCAACTCTAAATCATGCCAAAATATGATAATATGAAAATATATAATAAGCCTAATGTATACCCCACTTTTGATGTGATGGATACAACTATTAGATTAATTTAATTGAAATATATATTTGATTATTAATTACATGTTTATGTTTTATTTAAAAATTAAATGTTATAAAAAATAGACTATTAAAAACTAATTTAGATTATATAATATACAAAACATAAATGCCCATTATAGTAATTAGAATTTGGAATGAGCTATAAATAGTAAATTGACAAATAGGTATGCAAACCTAGATCAAAGTGAATTTTTGATGACCATGGAGGTTTATTTTCATTAAAAACTAATTTTAATGATCCCTAAGCTATATTGTATCCAAAATTAGGATTTCAAATTTTGTTGGGACAATGTTGTATTAGGATGACAAGACCACATTATGACCTTGTCTACTCACTACAACCTCATACTAGTTTTGTATGTGATTAATCTATGTATGTGAAAATATGTAGCTATTTGTGATGACTTTTGGTTGATTCTATATCTTGATTTTATGCATGTAACATCTATCAAATAAAAATCATATCTCCTACATAATAAACCAAATATAGATCAAATATAAAGGGGGGAATCAAGCAAGGTGAATAGCTAAGTTATCCTCAAAAAACATTATGTAATATAAGTATTACCTACATAGCCCAAAAGGGCCTTAGGCCAATATATTTATCCCACCTAAGTGTATGTGTACAATAGGGTATGTAAGAGTAGATGTTATTTTTCCTATGATTACCCTTGACACAATCATTGAAATGACGTATTCAACCTTAAAACCTATAAGTAAATTAGTAATTTAGTAGAAATAAGAATATATAAACTTTGTATAGCTTTTGTGATAGATTGGAATTAATCCCTATCCTCTAGCAGGACCCTTGCTTATATATAATTCTTGAATTCAAATTTTGAGTCTTATTGGTGTGTGATAAAGATGACTTGAAAAGACCAATGGTACTAAAATAGACCATTACGACATAAAATTTTGAAAATATTATTATAGTTATACTAAGAAAAGTATGCATTTCTCAGATAGGGTCATAGTGTGACATTATCCATGAAGTGTGGCCTTATCTAAAATCCACAATACAAAGAGGTAAATATGTAGAATGTGACTTGGGATCCCTAATATATATTTTATGATATGAAATCAAAATATAAAATTTATTACAATGGTTAAACAAGAGACATGACTCTGGCTTACCTTAGAAGTCCCTGTAGGTGAAGTGGAAGCCAATTTGATGGAGTTACTATTGGGATCCATTGCAATACTAATTCAAAAAGGCTATTTGTAGTGGATAGGACCTCCATACTAGGTTATGTGAGAATGTACCTTTCCTCTAATATGGGTTTGAGCCATGGTTATTGGGATCCATAAATATGATTAGCTTCTAGCTTTGCAATCACCTCAGCATATTTGGTAGGGTTAAGGTGGTAGGCATCATCCACATAGATCTCATGATGGTAATTGATGTTCATCATATATCGGTAGATTTCCACATGAGTCTTTATCTTTTCCTAAGGATCCCACTGCATATCATCATCTTTGGTGATATTAAAGGATTCTTTATGTATGGCCATGGTCTAGAAGGAAAGGAAGATCTTATACTTATGGTGTTTTATGATGATGGGGAGTGAAAGATAGTACTTTTATCTTATATTAAGTTATAAACCATGAATGCCATTGATAAGTTAGAAAGTAATCTCCTACTCTACCAATTAGTCTAGGATGATGAGGCAAATTAAAATGATATCCATGGATGCCTTTAACCCCAATTACTATGTGGTCTTAGTGGTACCTACCTAGTCTCAATAGCACCAGTAGGCACTGATGTCTAAGGTGGAAGCTCTCATCTCCTTTGGTAGCCTTATCATGGTTTTCTCATTGATTTTCAAGTACACAAGGGGTAGAAGTGATCATAGATGTCTTAGATGTGGTGCCTAAAGTGGTCAATGTATAATTTAGTAAAGACCACATGAACCAAGGAACCTTTAGGTCTCCATTGGGGAATGTAGTGCTCTTGAAGTTAATGGTGGTATAGATGGCATCAACTAGATAAGACATCTTGTATAAATTTCCCTTGATGCCCCTTAAGGACCTACTATGATATATTGAAAGGGATGATATCCCCAAGAGATGGGATATGTTTCCCTTCTATAATTATGCTAATTATGGGACATAATATTTATTTAGATGCATGATATTATTTTCCCCATATAGATGGTTGAGAAACAACATGCCCATCCACACTTCCTCTCTAAAGCTTTTGATAGTGTAAGAGTCAAAATTTTCCTTATTAACCTAGTGGTCAATGTCCTTGGCCCAATAGTTTAGGCTATCATAGATGTTGTGGTTCTTCATCCACTCAGATAAAACCTCCTTGTCATATATAATGTTGTAATTAGGTAAGTTGTAATATTAATTCAAGGTAGCCCCAAAGATGTATGCAATTTTGATCCCTCTATTTTTAAAATGGATGATATCATTACTACATGTGGATTTTCATAGTATATTGGTGAAGATATATCCACAAGGTAATAATTTGGGCTTGGCATATATTTGTGTAGGCCTAACTCTCTTAGAGATAATAGTTTACCTACAAACTAGACATCATCCTCTAGTTCATTGTCACTACTAGACCTTTTAATATCTTCAATTATCTTAAAGATTCCATTATAGTAATTTGAGTGTATTATTCCCTATAAACATGTAGTATCCCTAAACTCCTACTCTATGTTGGGATTGGATGTGGATACCACCATTACTGAATGTTGTTCTTTTATTACATGAGAATTTTATAGAGATGTGCTTTGATCTTTGTAAATAACTTAGTAGCAGACTCTAGATATTTTGAATTGTATATAACAGATAATGGTGAGCTCAGTCTGAATGGGACATTATAGGGCTCTAGCATATTTCAATAGTAATGGTGCCTGGGGATCATGATATGTGAATTAATATCTAAGTTGATGGCTTGATTTTAAAATAACCATTTTTTTCCTTTTCTTTAGATTTGATTTCATACTTAATCAACCTTAATTAGATTTATTTTTTATGATGGAACCTTTCCAAGTGTCAAATTGCAAATTACCTAAATTGGCTAATAAACAAAGTATGTGGTGGGCACATGACAATATTTGGCCCTTATGCAACTTAAGATACACTTAATGTCTACCAAATGTCACATGTATTTTAGTGTAAATGAGTAGTGTTATGGGTTTGAATTAATGAGGATTTTCCAAATGTATGACAACTCTAAGTGTATGAGTACATGTGGTGATATCTAATTAGATCAAGCCTCTAATAACTCTAGTTTTATGAGTAAAAATGGTGATATCTAATTATATCAAGCCTTTTAGGCCTTTGACATTTCTAAAACTCTAAGTGTGTGAGTACACATGGCAATATCTAATTGGATTGGTTCTCAAGCCTCTAATAGCTCTAACAACTCCAGGTGTATGAGTACACATGGTAATATTTAATTGGATTGGGACTCTCAATCTTTGAAAACTCTCATAACTCTAGGTGTATGAGTATATGTGGTGATATCTATTTATATAGGACCTTATAAGATCTGATATCTCTAAATACTTTGGGTGTATGAGTACGCATGGTGATCTTTGATTGGATTGAGCCTCCCAAACTCTGACAACTATAGGTGTATGAGTACACATGAAGACCTTTGATTGGATCAGGCCTCCTAAACTCTAACAATTTTAATGAGTCTAGGTGTATTATTACCCATTGTGATATATGATTACATCAATCTTCCTAGGCTCTAACATATTTTTACTCCAAGTGTATGATTACATCAATCTTCTTAGGCTCTAACATATTTTGACTCCAAGTGTATGATTACACATGGCAATCTCTGATTGGATTAGCCTCCCAAGATCTGACAAATTTGATAACTCTAGATGTATGAGTACACATGGTTATTTATAATTAGATTAGGACACCTGAGCCTCTAATAGATCTGATGACTCCCATTGTACATGTACAGTAAATCTTTGATTGGATTATGCCTCCTAGGCTCTAAAAACTCTAAAAAATATGGAACCTATAAAATGTAAAAAATACTAAGTCATTCAAAAAGCATTTTACAAATGAAGTGTTGCCTACCTATCAAAAAAAACCTCTAAGAGGTCACTACTGATGCATGTAAATGTACTTTAGGTGTCCTTAGCATTTAAATAATACTTCTCATTTTAGAATTCAGAGTATGAGTAACAGATTTTGGAAACTTATGTTACTTGTGCTAAAATAGTAGTGGAACAATGTTCAGCTATCCTACAAAATTTATATTAATTGATGGTTGAGAGCCACCATGGACCAAATCTTTGAAAAGTGTAAGTATCTATGCTAATATTAGTTAATTATGATCAAATATTAAACTACAAACTAATTTAAATGGACATTTACAATGAAATCTAAACTAAAGTCATCTGGTTAAAAAAGAAGTAAAAGAGAAGGGTAAGGCAAAAAGAGAATAAGTGATTGTTGATAATAAACTCAAACATTATGACAAAGATTAAATTACAATTGAGTATACTTTTAACCAGTATATAGTGAAAAATAGCATAAGCTCAAATCTCACTACACACTAAGTAAACCTCCAAGGTTGATATAAAGAAGTACAAGTAAGAACTAAATTTACTTTAAAGATTTGCTACCACACTCAAATAGCATTTGCACATTCTAATACAGAATAAATAAAATGAATTAAATTCAAGACCATTTAACTAATCTAGTATAAGTACAAATTAGTAACAATGTAATCAAAGATGCAACTCAGAATTCATAGAAACTATTCAAGTTTAAAACTTAAGACTATCAATTGAGAGAAAATCCATGTAATAATTGACATAAACTTGGACATTCTTTTCAAAATTCCTTGATTGTATTAACTGCTCAAAGTATACAAATTTTGCTCAAAATTATTTCCCTTTACAAAATGGTAGTACTGCATTTTATAAGAGGATAAGGTAGTATACTAGTCAATCACAAGATACAAATGTACAATAAGTAAGGACAACTGTCCTTTTTCTACAAGGTTCTATAATACACTTGCATTTCTAAACTAAACTGACCTAGAGGTAAATATGCTAACAAACTTTTCAAAATGTTCATTACTATGTTCTAAATGGTTTTTAGGTTAATTATTTTGGGCTTGATTTGTAATTAGACTCTTTTTTAGCTCAATTATGATCAATATAAGCTCAAATTAGGGCTTTTATGAAAGTTTGAGGCTCTCCTAAAGCTTTAATTTTGATGGCTTACTTGGACTTTGGCTTATACGTGCCTTTTTTAGCATCCAAGATCTTCATTTTTGTCATTTTGTACCTACATGTGCTTATTTGGCATCTATCTGTTGGTTTTCATGGAATTTTTCATAAACATCTTCAAATCACTAGCCATTATTATTTAAAAATTTCCTTTTGCTTCACATCATTTAATCAAGATCCAAGGATCAAATTGGGCCATTGATCATGATCTGAGCCTTTGCATGTCATTGGCCATCTTTGCATCAAGCCCTGTGGTTGTGCCACTTGGAATCTCCATGGGATTTTTGAGCTCTATATCTTGCACCAGTCATATATTGAATGCATATTTTCCACATGTCAATATTATGGGCTCTTGTATAACCATTGAATAGTCATTGGTGATTTCACACCATTGGATCATTTGATCTTGATGAAATACAAGCCATTGATCTTATAAGGTACATTATCTTTAATCAATGCATGGTTATAGAAAAGAAATTATGTTAAAATGATTTAGATACATCTATTTCATATTAATTAACATGTCATAGACTTAGGTTAAAGCATTTTATGCTAAGTTTTAAAGTATAATATCAAATGACCCATCAAATGATATAAAACATGCCCCATTGTCTAGGCAAAATATTCAATGAGATTGAATTTGATAGCCTCACATACATCAATGATGACCTCATAGGCATTAAATGAAGTTCATTAAAAGTCAAATTTAATCTCATGAAGTTCTTTAAGTTTAATGGGCTTAAAATTGATAGTTGTGTGGATGTCAACGATGGCCTCACAGACATCAAATGATGGTTACATGATCATAAATTTTAAGATCATCAAGTTCTTGTATTCCATGGATCTTATATTTAATTCCCTCTATCTAATAAAGATCCATGATGAAGTGAGAGCCATCTAATCAATATCTAAGTGAGTGCATGCCATAGGTTCATTCTTGATGACTATGAGAGTGCCATGTGGTAGCTTTGTGGGGATTTCTAGGCCTTTTAACTTTTCAATGTTGTCTTTGCTCCATTTCATATAGATCCATGAGTGACCATGAACCATTGATCTTTATTTAATTAATTTTATATGATTGGTTCCTTTTAATATGTGGGACCCTTTGTTACCAAGTTTTGAATGTAGAAGTGCCATGTGTTGACCTTATGGGGCTTTCTAGGCTTTTGAATTTTTATCACTACTTTCACTCCATTGGATCCTTAGTCTTGATAAGGCATGAGCCATTGATCCTGATCTAAATGCTCACACATGATTAGTTTGAAGGACTAAATACTCAGGTTTGTATGTCTTTCTTTGCTTCATTGGATCAAGAGTTGTGATGAAGCATAAACCATCATATCTACAAAGAAGTAAGGTTTTTAAGTGAAGACCCAAGATGAAATAATACTTAGGCTAAAATGTTAAGAATAAGGTCTTATTCATTTTTATAAACATGAATGAGTCCTTAGTGTTAAGGCTTTAGGATAAATAGGTAATATAGGGGACCATGCTAAAATAAAAAGATCTTGCTAGCATAACATTAGACCACATTAGGAATGTAAAGAACAAAAGGGGGAAAATAAAGGGGAAGCATAATTTTTAGGATATGTTTTGGTCATGTTAAAAAACATGACCAAGCCTTAACATAAAAATTGGGGCTTAAATCAAAATAAATTTAAAATATTCCCACCAAAAGTGTTCTTGCCAATATTTGAATCAAGGGTTTATGCTAGGGTTTTTTTAAGGAGGGATTTTAAAAAATGAAGTCTGAATGGAGTTAATTCATAAACTCTCAGCATGATCCATCAATAAGAGATCCATGACACCTATAACTATAAGACATGAAGACTAATAATTAGTAATATTAGGCAAGTTCAAAGCAAAACCATAAACTAGTAAGCCAAATTTATCAAAGTGGATGATCTTTAAATTTTAATAGTGTTAAAAACATGCCATGGTTTCAAGTTTAAGGTTCAAATTATCTCAAGGGTCCCAATTTTCAAAAATAGGGGTATTTTAACCTCAATAAATGGTGACTTCTAGGGGAAACATAGCAATATGTTAGAACCTAGAGACTCTAGTTCAGATAATCAACTAGGTCATCCACTCCACTTAATTAATGCCATTATCTAGATCAATTTATGGTTGAAATAAACCTTGCATGTTTAGAATTGGGATTAAACATTAAGACATAGCCATGTTGTGTGTGTGATTTGATTATATTTACTATTTACCATGGGATTTAGGACTAAGTATAACCATCTTATAGATTTACTCCATAAATACCTCAAGGGGAGCACAAAAAAGTAATGATTAAGGTACTACCCATTGGTGGGTAGTGTGAAATCTACTCCTTATAAGTCTTTGAGTCTAAAGGTGTTATCTCCCAGTGTGTCTACAATCTGAGAGGGGCTAATCCATAGAGTTGTGAACTTACCATGCTTTCACTTTGGCTCAAATGATTTATCCTAAAGGAGAACTAAGTCCCCTTATCTGAATACTTTGATCTTTGATCTCTTGTCAAACCACCTCTTCACCATGGTCTGGTGTCTACTAAAATTAACAAAGGCTTCTTCCCATGCATCTTCCATCTAGATGATGTCTATCAAGCTTGAATTTACAAGTCCTTGGCCTTCTTCCATATACTCTTACATGAATTTATATGTGGGCATATTAAGAGTGATAGGAAAGATAGGCTCTTGGCCATACACCAATAGAAATGGTGATGCCTTTAAGGATTTATCGATCCTTATCCTATATGTCTATAGGGCATACTTGAGAAGATTATGCCAAATCCTAGGCTTATCTACAATAGACTTCTTGATTTTTTTCATTAATTTCTTGTTGGAAGACTTAGACACTCCATTTACTTGGGGGTAATGGTTGGATGAAAATTTAAGACAAATTCCATTATCATACACTCATTATGTCATCTCTATGGATATTAATGCAGATCCATTGTCACACACCAAAAATATTGGAGTTTTAAATTTGGTACATATGTTCTCCTCTAAGAAACCGATCTCTTCTTCAGTCTTACATTTTTTGGTGGCTATAGCTTTAGTCCACCTTGTGCAATAATCTATGGTAGTCAAGATATACTTACAAACTTCTAATGAATTAGGGTTGATCACCCCTACAAAGTCTAACCCCCATTATGCAAAAGGTTTATCAACCATGACTAGTTTTAAAGGCATTATTGCCTTAGGCTCTTTGGTGCTAAATATTTGGCATGAGTAGAATTCCCTCACATGCTTATAAGTAACTTTAAAAATAGTTGGCCAATATTATCCAGTTCTAAGGATCTTGTGGGTTATTATCCTTCTAGAGTGCCCATTATTGAACTTCTCATGGAAGTTACTCATGATTTGGGTAGCTTCTTCTTTTGAGACACATCTCAGGTAGACACCTTCACAATTATTTTTATATAAAACCCCATATTTGATCAGATAATGAGCTACCTTGAGCCTAAATGCCCTCTTTTGATCCCTAGTTAGTCTTATAAGACAAGTACCATTAATTAGTAAATGAATGATGGAATCATACCACTCACTAGATTGAAATCTTTGTTAATCAATTTGCATAATACTTAGCTTAGGGTTGGTACTAGTAATCATTTGAATCAAACCTTGGCACCTTACTAGCTTTGTAGTTTTCATTTCTATGTCATATTCTTATAAAACTAACATCCATTTACCTCTACATTCTCCAAGCTCATTCTAGCTCAGCATGAGATTTGTGGTAGGGTTAGGTAAAATAACATGGACTTTATTTCTAAGGATATAGTTCCTAAATTTATTCACTACCTTAACTAATGCATAATCATGTGTATCAATCAATGAATATTTCAATTCATCATTCTTAAAGTTAGTACTCATGAAAACTACTGGGTGACCACATCCATCAACCTTCTTAGTTAAAGCTACAGCCATAGTATGGTCAAATGCAAAAAAATAGAGATAGAAATCCTTTGAAAATTCAAGACTTATCAAGATTAGAGATTGACTAATTACTTCTTTGATGTCATTGAATGCCTTCCTATATTCCTCATTCCATGAGACCTTGGCATCCTTCTTTATCATGTCATTCAATGGCTTGACAATCTTTGCAAAGCTAGAAATGAACTTTATTACAAATTTTATCTTACCAAAAAATGGTTTTAACTCTTTCCTACTATTTGGAGATTCTATATTAGATATAGCTTCCACTCTTTCAATATCTATGGAGATCCCATCTTTAGTTTTTACATAGCCTAACAATTTGCCTTCAGTAAAACAAAAGATGTTTTTCTTGGGGTTGAGGGAGATTCCATACCTTATACATCTCTCAAATTCTTGTTGTAAATGCATAAAGTGATCTTCCCTATATTTATAAAAAATGATTAGATCATCCATATATATAATGATACACTTATTAATAAAACCTTGTACGTCATGGTCCATGGCCCTTTGAAAATTAGTTCTTGTAATTATCAATCCAAAAGGCATTCTTTTGTAGACAAAGTTTCCCCATTTAGCTGTGAAAGTTATCTTCATTTTTTCTTCTTTGTCAACTAGAACCTAGTTGTATCCAAAAAAACCATCAAGAAAAGACATCATGGCTGAGCTTGAGACAATTTGTATCACTTGGTCAAGATAGGGAAGGGGATAATTATCCTTTTTAGATGCATTGTTTAAATTCCTACAATTAATACACAGCCTAACCTCACCATTATTCTTTCTAACTAGCACCAAATTAGCCACCTAGATATAATGCCTAATGGGAAACACAATTATAGCATCTATTAATCTCTTAACTTCTTTAAAGATCATTAGTTCTAGGATAGGTTTCATAAGCCTTTGCTTTTTCCTGAAGAGTTTACAACTTTCTTTAAGAGGTATAGTATGGGTGATGACTCTTGAATAAAAGATCTTTAAGTCATCATAACACCAAGCTATGACATATTTGTACTTTGTTAATAGCCATTTGACCTTATTGTTCTCAATGTTAGTATAGACATTCCCAACATTAACTAGATGGGGTTGATCTTGGGGTCTAAGATCAACAGTATTCTATTCCTTCCCACTTAGCTTGGGAACCTTAGAAAATTTAGTTAGATTGTCTTGATCAAATAGCCTCTCTAAGGCAATCATGACTTTGGTAATCTTATTATCATTTAGCTAAATAACTTTGCCATCAAGTTTTCCTTTCCCAAGTGCATTTTCATCAGTCTCATCAATGATTTAAGTCTAAAATGCCCTTAAACTAGTCATGAAATTAAATATTTATTGATCATCACTAAAGACCTAAAAATTGTTCACATTATTTGGGACTGAAAAATAAGGTGTTATCTCAATGTTGAAGTTGGGAAAGTCTTGGTCATGAATAAGGTTGGATAAAACATATGCCAACTCATTAGTAGCTTTATTCTCCTCTCTAGGGATGGAGACAATGTTAAAGGCATCAAAAGACTCAATTAGATCCTAGACCCTGAATTTATACCTCTTAAGGTATGACGATTTGCATTAATATTTACTCTTTACTTGGTTGAATACAAGTCCTAAATCACCATAGACTAGTGTTCCTTGACTTCATTTTTTATGGCAAATTGCAAGCCTAAAATGAGGGCCTCATACTCATCAAGGTTATTGGTGTAAGGAAACTAGAGCCTTTAAGATGCATGATATTTCTTACCATCAAGGTCAGTTAGAACAATTCCTACCCTAGATCCAACCTTACACATATCACCATCAAAATTTAGCTTCCATATCCCAAGCATAACATGAGAAGCTTTAGGATCACTAACTTTGGTAGTCTCTAGGGTGAAAACCCCTAAGTTTGAGTCAATTATGTTGACCTTTCATTGGCAGCATTATACTAAATGATCATGTGCTTCATTCTTGGATCTCTTTTAACCCTAATCTAGTTTAGAAATCCTTTCTAAGGTAGCCATAAATGTAAACAATATGTGGACATGTAGTCATTTAGAGCTTTGGTCCATTCCCTGCTTAACAAAATCCCATAAACATCAAGAATGTCAACAACTTGGATATCAATAAACTATTATAGTTTAGGCTCAAAATCCAATTACATATGTACATTTAGTAATTATCCAATCATTTTGACTCTATATTTGTCTAATTGAGTAACAACTCTATCAGACTTAATAAGAGTTAAGCCAAGTTATTTGTAAATACCTACTGGCATGATATTGGTATATGCACCAAACTCCAATAAAAATTATGAAAATTCTTACTGAACATCTTGACTATGAGTAGGAAAGGAGGATATTCTACCTTAGCTTTGTACATAGCCATATTATCATTGTCATCCTTGGGTAGTTTGTTAGATCTCTCTGATAATGATTTTAGTAAGAGGTCACTTTATTCTATGATCTATGTTAATTCATGAAATGTGGTGTTATCTTTTATCCTTTTCATGTCCCCAAAAATATTATAAATAGTCTTATTTGAAGAACTAAGAACATCAACATTATATTAGAGGCACTCCCTTTGGGTGGTTCTGGATCATTGCTTGAAGAAGTGTCTAGAGGAGTTCTAAATTTATTTGGAGGTGTTGAGGTAGTCAATGGCTACCTCTTCTCTCTATTCCTCAAATGACAAGTCTCCTTCAAGAATTGTTGAAAGGCCTAGATTTCCTCAAGGATATCATCAAGTTCATTTTCCTCTTGAAAAGGGAAATCAAACATCTCCACCATGAAATTTTGATCAGTAGGCTTAGATCCTGACGTGCCTAAACCACTATCCTTATTAGGGACTACTTCAAGTGTGTCTAAATATTCTTGAAAATCTTCAATAGACTTAAAAAACTCAATGCAATCAATCTCACCATGATTTGTTTTACAATGCACCCTACAATAATTAGGCAAAGTAATATTAGTAAGATTAATGTCCATAGTCCTCTTTTTAGAAGATGGTTCATTATTCTTATTTTTTTGGAAACTATCATTCTGAAACCTATTATTAGGCCTATTAAATATTTGGAATGAGAAGTTCCTACCAGAGCTCTCTCTAGTATTTCCAACTTATTTCTACAGTTGAAGGAAATTAGTGCTTAAATTTTGGACCATTTTTAGAATAGACTCATTCTCATTCTTGGGAGTTTTATAATTGTGAACCTAGTTATTGATGGTGCTAAATATCTTTGATCATTTACATTGAATCCATTAGTAGCAAGATGACTCAAGAATCCTAAATTCTAATTGGGAGCAACATGACTCAAAGTTAATTGATTTAGATTTGGGAGTTGATTCAAGGCCAGAACATTCTAATTATTATTGGGGAAGATTTTTAGAATGGGAAAATGTGGATTGATATTTGGGATAGAGTAGGCCATTTGTCCTTAGGATTACATTTGAACATTGATGATCACTACTTCATAATAAGCCCTAGCTAATGAAGTTATATTTAGAAGAGATATTTTTAGAAATATAGAAGTCATAGGATCTACTACATCTTTGTATATTTCTAGAGCTAAAACCTCATTATGTTTATAAGGGTTTATGGTTATGTTATACATTTTCTAGAACTTGGCATTAAAGGACCTTATGGGCACGCTTGCATCCCTCCTAATGGTGGTGAACTGGTGGTATATGGCACGCTTGCATCCCTCCTAATGGTGGTGAACTGGTGGTATATGACACATGATGAATAATTTTGCCAAACTAGTCTATCAAAACATTAGTAAAACCATCTTAGCTTGTAATATAATTGTCAACAAAATTGATAAACCGTTCATATGTAGCATCTTTAAAATTAAAGGGGAATAATCTATATGCTACATCTTCATGTATGACATTTAGTAACCTCAAAGTAGCTTTGAAATATTTAGTGTGCTCTTTAGCAATTATAATACTAGTTGGACTAAATGTTGGCAAGTATTTTTTAGGGTTACGTGGGAGATCATGTACCATATTTGGCACATTGATTGAAGAATATCCCAACCAAGCCATACCTAGATGAAGGTCGAACATAGGGGTACCTTGAATAGGTGAGGTTGGTAAATATTTGGAATATCTATGCCTACCTTTATCTTACTTGGATCTTCTATGGAATTCAAGCTCAAGCAAAGGTTCTCTTATCTTTGAATGTAATCTTGTTTAGATCCTTGGCAATTCCAGCTTGAAGATTGAAGATCTTGTTTGAAATATGATGTGTCAAGTTAATCTTTATAAAGAACAAGGATTAAACGTACACATTAAGCTAATTTTGTAAATATTTGTATATAGAATAATAAAGGATGTCAATATTTGACTAAGCTATTTCAAATATGTGTCTAATTATGCAAATATGGTCTATAAGTCCAAGCTCAAATAAACCTAGATCTATGAAAAATATACCAATCTTTGATCAAAACAAGTTATTCTAACCTCAACTACCACAAATTTTTAGATCTTAAGCCATATTTACAAAAATTAAGCATCAAAATTCAAAGAACTATGATCTTTATCTAAAATAATCACAAATATATGTCAAAGACCACAAAGATTGATGATCTTTACACTTCTGAGCAAAGAATTGCACAAAGGTGCAAAGATAACATCAATCTTAGATCAAAATATTAAGATTAACAAAGATTCAACCAATTCACAAAGATGGCCTCCTTCTAGTGCCAGTGGGGACCTATTGATGCCTCTAAATGTACCACAATTATCCTTAGTGTTCAATAAACACTTATCATTTTAGAATTCTAGGAATTTGGAGTATGAGTAGTAGATTTTTGCAACTTATGTTACCTATGGTGAAATAGCAGTAGACCAATGTTTATTTGTCTAATAAAATTTATATTAAATGATGGTTGGGATCCTTCATGGACCAAATCTTTGTAAAGTGTAAGTATTTATGCTAATACTAGTGAATTATGATCAAAGCTTAAACTACAAACTAATCTAAATGGACATTTACAATGAAATCTAAACTAAAGTGATCTGGTTAAAAAAGAAGCAAAAGAGAAGGGTAAAGTAGAAAGAGAATAAGTGATTATTGATCTTAGCCTCAAACATTATGACAAAGTTTCAATTACAACTAAGTATACATTTAACCAGTATATAGTGCAAAAGAGCATAAGCTTAGATCTCACTACACACTAGGCAAACCTCCAAGGATGATATAGAGAAGTATAAGTAAGAATTTAATTTACTTTAAAGATTTGCTACCACACTCAAATAGCATTTGCACATTCTAATGCAAAATAAATAAAATAAAGTAAATTCAATACCATTCAACTAATCTAGAATAATCATAAATTATCAACCTATAATCAAATATGCAACTCAAAATTCATAGAAACTATCTAAGTTTAAGACATAAGACTAATAATTGAGAGAAAACCCATATAAAAATTGACACAAACAAACTTGAACAATCTTTTTAGATTTCCTTGATTCTATTAACTACTCAAAGAATACAAATTTTGTTCAAAATTATCTCCCTTTACAAAATGGTAGTACAACCTTTTATAGGAGGATAAGGTAGTAAACTAGTCAGTCACAAGATACAAATGTATAAGAAGTACGGACAACTATCCTTTTTCTACAAGGTTCTAAAATACACTTTCATTTCTAAACTAAACTGACCTAGAGGCAAATATGCTAATAGACTTTGAAAAATGCTTACTATTGTGTTCTAAATGGTCTTTGGGTTAATTCTTTTGGGCTTGAATTATAATTAGACTCTTTTTTACCTCAATTTTGATCAATCCAAGCTCAAATTAGGGATTTTATGCAAGTTTGGGGCTTTCTTGAAGCTTTAATGATGATGGCTTACTTGGAATTCATCTCATACATGCCTTTTTGAGCATCCAAAATCTCTATTTTTGTCATTTTGTGCCTGCATGGTGCTTATTTGGCATCTATCTATCAATTTTCTTAGCATTTTTCATAAACACCTTCAAACTAGCCATTATGATCTATAAACACTAGTAGGAACTTCACTACTTTTTAAAAATGTTTACCAAGATCTCTTAAGTTCTCAATTCCAAATTTTAAATTGAATTAGAAGCGGAAATTTCTCAACTTATAAGATGTTGGAATGATTAAAAGTGATGAAAATCTAATCCAAATCAAGTTTCAAAACTGAAATAAAGGTGAAATGAAAGTTCACATCAATTATCTATTAAAACTGTCAGATTTTTCAAATTCTTGATTTACTCAATTTCTCATAAATGATCAAATGATTAAATTTTGCATTCTAATTTAAATCTCAATTATAATATACAAATTAACTGAAACTGAAATGCAAAAATGAATTTAAAGATCAAAACACAAAAATTATTTACGGGGTTCAGAATTCCTACGTCCCCAGGTTCTTATTGAACCGATCCATTAATGTTGCTAAATTTTGCAAGCCAAAATAATACTTAAAATCAATAATAGATCATATCTCTCTAAAAAAATAGTGTTTCAGACCTTCAAAAGACCTTGGCTAACTCAGCACATCCTTCACCTTCCTGAATCACAAGCAGAGGCTTCTCCAAATCAAAATTAGAAACTTTTATAGCTCAAAATTACATCACCAATTCTCCAAAATGGGAAAATCAATATACTTTATAGATCATATCAAAATTATAAACAAGTTTTTAGTTTGCTCTAAGCTCTGGTTCAGCCTCTAAGGGTTCCAAAATGACTAAATACAATAGATTGGTCTATAATTCTTTCATACACAGTCTGTTGAATAATATTGTTTAAACACAAATTCATGGGTTTATTTTTATCTTATCTTCCATGGGTGAGTTGGTTGATATCTTATCCTTTTACTCAATAGGTTTTTATTTCCAAACCCATTAACTTTGGCATAGAGATTATGCTTATCTTTTTAGTCCCACATTGGAGATCTTGAAACGGCATCAAGTCTTTTTTAAGCCTTATCTCTAAGGCTTTAGTCATGGCATCAGCCACACTTTTCCCTTTTGTTTGGGTCTTACCCATATTAGGCATCCTCAAGCCTATCCCATCCTTGACATTAGCATAAACACTAGTCAGGCATGTCTCATGGCATAAGACATGGTCATTTGGAAGATATGTCACGAACTGTACAGACTGGGACATGGCACACATTTCATTCATAGTTTCCATACATCTAGCATGTAATCTTGAGATTGACTTAACTATATGATTTGGCTAGATCTTCATGGTAAGTATTGGTTTCTGCCATGTGGATTAATGGGGATTACTTTGTAATAATAAATTGTAATGAATTACCAAAGCAATATTACAAGGCTATTTAAAACATTCAATTCAACTATCCCACATGCATCTAGTGGGTGCAAAATGATAGTTTAAAAACAAATACAAATAGAATTCAATGTGAGATGGAGGCTAAGGCACCCATCCTTAATCAAGTGTGTCGACCCTCATTGAGGGCCCCCAATGAGCCAATAACAGGGCCCACAGTTCTCCATACGACTATCTGTCAAAGACCAGAGGCTAAAACCAAACCAAAACCAACCAGATTTTTTGCATGACCATACAAAATTGATTTCCATGTGTTAACCTCTAATTATTCCACTTGGTGTGTCTACATTATGCCACATCATCTTGCGACACTATATGTTTTACCTGTTGCATCAAAACTTTAGCGGACCATATCTTTTGCATACGATGTCCATTTTGCAAACCGTGAAAAGTGTTGAAAATATATCAATGAGCTCTATGCTATGAAATTGGTTTCATCACAACTTGGAAACTTTTTTGAACTAAACTCTGGATCACACCTCCTTACAAAAGAGGCTTTTGGTCTCTAAAAGTCTACTATCTCTTAAAAACTGATAATTAGTCTACTACATCACATCAAATAGAACCCAATCATAAAAAGAGATAAACATTGGAAAAATAAATGATTCACAACTCAACTAAAATTCCTATACATGGCATGAGTAAAGGAATCTACAACTGCTAATAAATTGATCACAACATACCAAAATTGTCTGCCCATGTCACATCATGTAAAGCGGTGAACTGTCAATAACTATAACAATTCCCAATATAACTATAAAATAATTTTGTTAATATAAAAAACATAAAATAAATGTTGTAAACATGTTGCAATACAATGCCCTGGTATGGGACTTACAATGCTAAGCAAATGCAAATAACACAAAGTGTATATTGCCTAACATCCAAACATGCTCATAGGGTCTTACAATGCATCCATGTGCCAAAAATAGATAGAATCTAAAAATAGCAGTTAAATACAAGAAAGTGTTGTTAGTAAATTAACTCAACCCATAACATGCATTCTACTATTATCTCCAACTGATCAAATGAGTTCAAGTCCTCTAGACAACTCACATAGCATAAATAGGAGACTCTAAAAATATAGAGCTATTCAACATGAGAATTGAAATACTTTGAATGATGAACCCATATTGAAGTGTTCTAACAAACTCTATTAATGCATCATAAAACCTTATTCTTTCCCTTAACAGAATTCTTAACAATGCTTTGAAAAATAAGTGCATTATTAATCCACTTAATCAAAATTTTTGCCGACTTAACTTGATTTCCTTAGTGGATTCCTTAACATCATTATGGATTGATTTAACTTCATTAGCATTATTAATAGGTTGATAAATCATCTTAGTTTTACCATGTTTATTATGAGAAGATGATTGCGACACTATTATGTCCACTCATATGGCAATGAGTGCATAAAACCTTCTTAGGTGATGTCTCCCTTTTACCTCATCTCACTTTGCCTTGATGAGAATGGTCATTAACACCTATAATCTACTTAATCATAGCATGCCTCTTCCAAAAAAATGCAACACTATGGTTATGCATCCCATAAAAAGTGCAAGGGAATGATTGCATCATCTTCTGAATGTTAAATCCAAATTTCTTAAACATAAAAAGTGGATAAGAAGATTTAGTGCTAACTCTAGTGTAGGAACTAGGAGGTGGAATTTTGATACCTCATCTATGTATCCTCTTACACTGCACATGCTCTACTAGTGGCTTCAGACCTTTGCTATTAGAAGCTTGTCTTCCTTTAGCCATGGAGGAATGTTTTTTAATTTCCACCTACTCACTAGTGTAACCCAAACCTGTATGAAGAGATCTATGCTCTACTTGTATTGGGTTGGTAATTCCTTGTCCATCTCAACCAAGAAATTGTCCATTAAAGCCCATTTTCATCAAAAATTTGGATCCTATACCCCTAGTGTGTTGTTCAAAACTACCAAAAGCATCATTACTTAAATCTGAATCTGAATGGAAAGAAGAAAATGAATTACGTGATGAATAACTTATAGTGCATTCAGTCATAGTCTCTATGTCTAAAGTAGAAGGTATGGCCTTATTTGGTTCACCACACTATAATTTGATCAAGAGCTCATCCTTAGATTCAATCTCTGATTTCAAACTTGCAATCTCCTCATCTAAGGAGTACAATCGAGTTCTCAAGAAAGCATTCTCATCCTGAATCTGGGTATAGATACTTTCAAGCTCTTCCATCTTGGCTTTATGTGACAAATTTCCCATGGTTTCTTATAAAACACACTAATTACAAAATTGCACACTACAATATAATCAAGTGATATTGAAAACCAATAAATTGAAAGCAACTATCAAATCACAATCAAAAGCTATCCCTGCTTTCTAACTACTTTGATACCAAAATTTGATCCGTAAACACCAGTAGGAACTTCACTACTTTTTTAAAATGTTTACCAAGATCTCTTAAGTTCTCAATTCCAAAATTTAAATTGAATTGGAAGCAAAAATTTCTCAACTTATAAGATGTTGGAATGATTAAAAATTGATGAAAATCTGATCTAAATCAAGTTTCAAAACTGAAATAAAGGTGAAATGAAAGTTCACATCAATTATCTATTAAAACTATCAGATTTTTCAAATTCCTAATTTACTCAATTTCCCATAAATGATCAAATGATTAAATTTTTCATTTTGATTTAAATCTGAATTATAATCTACAAATTAACTGAAACTAAAATGCAAAAATGAATTCAAAGATCAAAACACAAAAATTGTTTACGGGGTTTAGAATTCATACGTCCCCATGTTCTTATCAAAATGATCCATTAATGTTGATAAATTTTACAAGACAAAATAATAATTATAATCAATCATAGATAATTTCTCTCTGAAAAAATAGTGTTGCAGATCTTCGAAAGACCTTGGCTAACTCAGCACATCCTTCACCTTCCTGATTCACAAGCAGAAGATTCTCCAAATCAAAATTGGTAACTTATATAGCTAAAAATGACATCACCAATTATCCAAAATGGGAAAATTAATATAATTCATAGAGTGTATTAGAATTATAAACAAGTTTTTAGTTTACTCTGAGCTTTGGTTCAGCCTCTAAGGGCTCTAAAATGACCAAATACAGTAGACTGGTCTATAATTCTTTCATACACAATCGGTTGAATAATATTATTTAAATACAAATTCATGGGTTTATTTTTATCTTATCTCCCATGGGTGAGTTGGTTAGGCTCTTATCCTTTTATTCAACAGGTTGTGAGTTCCAAACCCATCGGCTTTGGCATAGAGATTATGCTTAGCCATTTAGTCCCACATTGGAGATCTTGAAACGACATCAAGTCTTTTTTAAGCCTTATCTCCAAGGCTTTAGTCATGGCATCGGCCACGCTTTGCCCTTTTGTTTGGGTCTTACCCATATTAGGCATCTGAAAGCCTATCCCATCCTTTAACTTAGCATAAATGCTAGTCGGGCATGTCTCATGGCATAAGACGTGGTCATTTGGAAGATATGTCATGAACTATATGGACTGGGACGTGGCACACATTTTGGTCACAATTTCCATACATCTAGCATGTAATCTCAAGATTGACCTAGCTGTATGAGTTGGCTAGACCATCATGGTAAGTATTGGTTTCTCCCATGTGGATTAATGGGGATTGTTTGGTAATAATAAACTGTAACGAATTACCAAAGCAATATTACAAGGCTATTTAAAACATTCAATTCAATTGTCCCACATGCATCTGGTGGATACAAAATGATAGTTTAAAAACAAATGCAAATATAATGCAATGTGAGATGGAGGCCAAGGCACCCCTCCTTAATCAAGTGTGTCGACCCTCACTGAGGGCCCCCAGTGAGCCAATAACAGGGCCCACGATTCTCCATACGACCACCTGTCAAAGACTGGAGGCCAAAAACAAACCAAACACTAACCAAATTTTTTACACGATCATACAAAATTGATTTCCACATGTCAACCTCTAATTGGTCCACTTGGTGTGTCCACATTATGCCACATCATCTTGTGACACCACATTTTTTACCTGTCGCATCAGAACTTTAGCGGACCATATCTTTTGCATACGGTGTCTGTTTTGCAAACTATGAAAAGTGCCAAAAATATCTCAATGAGCTCTATGCTGTAAAATTGGTTTCATCATGACTTGGAAATTTTTTCTAAACTAAACTCTAGATCACATTATTATTTAAAAATTGTCTTTTGCTTTGTAGTGTTTGATCAAGATCTAAAGATCAACATGAGCCATTGATCATGATCCAAGCCTTTGCATGTCAATGGCCATATTTGCATGAAGCCCTATGGTTGTGCCACTTAACATCTCTATGGGATTTATGATCTTTGTATCTTTCACCAATTATAAATTTAATGTGCATTGTCATGTGTTAATCTTGTAGGATCTTGTAGAACTATTGAATAGTCATCAACAATTTTGTACCATTGGATCATCTGAGCTTGATAAAGCATGAGCTATTGATCCTACAAGGTGCATGAGCTTTAATTAATGCATGGTTATAAAAATTAACTTAGTTTAAAATGATTTTAGTTAATTTTAATATTAGTGAACATGATATAAACATAGGTTAAAGAATTTTATGCTAAATTTTAAAGCATAATATCAAATGACCCATCGAATGATATATAACATTCCCCATTGTCTAGGAAAAATATTTGAAGAGATTAAATTTGACAACCTCATATATGTAATAATAGCCTCATGTATGTCAATGATGGCCTTGCAAATTTCAAATGGCATTCATAAGAACATCAAATTTAAGCTTGGAAAATTCTTTAGGTTCGATGGGCTTAAAGTTGATGATCATACGAACGTCAATGATGGCCTTGTAAACATCAAATGATGGTTGTGTGATCATCAATTTTAAGCCCATCAAACTTTTGTATACCCTAGAATTTAGATTCAATTCACTCCATCTATTTAAGATTCATATGAAGTGAGAGTCATCTGATCAAGATCTAAGTGAGTGCACATCATTGGTTCATTTAATCCTGATGACTATGAGAATGCCATGTGGTGGCTTTGTGGGGCTTCTTGGGCCTTTTGACTTTTTTATGTTATCTCTATTCCATTATCTCTAGGTCCATGAATGACCATGAATCATTGATCTTTATCTAGGTACTTGTACATGATTGGTTCCTTTTAATATGTAGGACCCTTTGTTACCAAGCTTTGAATGCCGGAGCACTATATGGTAACCCTATGGGGTTTCTTAGCCTTTTGACTTTTCATCATTACATTCATTCCATTGGATCCTCAATCTTGATGAGGCACAAGCTATTGATCATGATCTGGATGCTTACACATGATTGGTCTGAAGGACTAAATGCCCAGGTTCATTAAGTTTTCTTCGCTTTGTTGGATCAAGAGTCACAATTAAACACAAAATGTTAGATTTACAAAGAAGCAAGGTTTTTAAGTTAGGACCCAGGATGAAATAAGACTTAGGCTAAAATTTTAAGACTAATGTCTTGATCATGTTGAAAAACATGAATGGGGCCTTAACATTAAGGCTTTAGGATAAAAAGGTATTAAAGGGGACCATGCTAAAATAAAAATATATTGTTAGCATAAAATTAGACTAGGTTAGGAGTATAAGGAACAAAATGGGGAAAATAAAGGGGACTAAGCATAATTTTTAGGCTAAGGTCTGGTCATGTTAAAAAACATGACCAAGCCTTAACATAAAAATTGGGGCTTAAGTCAAAATAAATTTAAAATATTCCCTCCAAAAGCATTCCTACCAATATTTGAATCAAGGGTTTATGCTAGGGTTTTATGAAGGAGAGATTTTAGAAAATGAATCTTGAATAGAGTTAATCTGTAAACTCTAATCATGATCCATCAGTAAGATCTCCATGAAATTTGTAATTATAAGACATGAAGACTAATTATTAGCAACATTAGGCAAGCTCAAAGCAAAACCATAAACTAGTAAGCCAAATTTATGAAAGTGGATGATCTTCAAATTCTAATAATGTTCAAAACATGCCATGGTTTCAAGGTTAAGGTTCAAAGTATCTCAAGGGTCCTAATTTTCAAAAATGGGGGTATGTTGACCTCAATAGGCACCAACTAGTCTCTGGGAATAAGATATTTTTTGAGAGGAAAAAGGTTATTTACTAAAAATAAATGAAGTATAAAATCATGGCAGGACTAACCTTTTCAAAATAAATGATGCATTAAATATATGCAAACATAAGTAAATGGGCTTTGTCAAAACTCAAATAAAATATTAAAGGCTAGGATAAAATAGGTGCCTAAGATCTTGAAATCAAATGGGGTTTAAAAACGGACAAAATTTTGATATTTTTATCTTTCAAGGGTCCCCTTTTATTTTACAAAAAGGGACACATTGGTCACAATAAAAGGTGACTATTCAATGAAAATGTTGTCCAATGTTTAGAACCCAGAAGTACAAATCTTCATTTAAATTTAGTAAGATAAACCATGAAGACCACTTTAAACATGACCAACAGAGAATGAAATGCTTAATTCTACTTCATCACATAACAAACTAAGTTTTAGTTCCTTTAAGAGGTTAATTTGTGTGTAAAACATTATTCATTACCTTTTTATCTTTTTTGAGTCCATGATACAACTTGGAGGTGACTTAGTGTTTATAACTCCTAAAAGATACTACTTTTGCACATATTGGTTGGGTAAGGGGAGGCTCAATAATTGCTCTTCTACTAGTGAGAAATATATAACCTCAATAAATATACCTTTGGCATCACTCTAGGCCTTATTCCATTACCATCTAGGCTAAAAAACCTACGATAAAGTTTACCCAAATCATCCTCTCTTAGGAAGAAACTTTAAAGTTCTCTTGATATTTTGAGATTTTATTTTATCATGATAATTTATCTATATCTAATTTTTGAGGTTTGTGAACCAATGTAGACAAAGTGAAGGATTGATTTAGTGAGTTCTTACCACCTGAGGGGACTTTTTATAATCTCATGGATTCATAGTGAGCTCATAGTGTATTTAGTGTAATGATGACCTCTTATTAGTAATAAAATTGTTCTTTATTTACTTGATTAGTTTTAAATCAATGACTATATTCTTATTAGATATTATAAATAAATTACTATGTTGATCAAATGTTTAAGTATGAGGATAATATCTCCTAGTTCTTATTCCCTAGATTGTGTTCTTAATGCTTCATCAACATTTGAGGTGGGTTGTGGATCCATAAGATGTAGGGTATGTATGGGCCAATGTCACACTCTTGAGTTTAAGGAAAATATTCCTTTGCAATGAGTTTATAAGAAGTAACTCAAGGTTAGAAACTATAAAATGAGGAAAATACTAAGCAACACAGCAAGCAAGCACACTAAAATCAAACACACAACAAAAAATAAACTACTTTAAAACTACACTACTCATAAATAACACTTACAACTAAGTTAAGATGATTACACATGGAAAAATCAATAAGTAATGCTTTAATAATTGTCCATTAATACGTATAGAGAATTTATTCCCTTGTAGATCCTTCATTCTAAAAGCATTATATCTCAACAACTCAGTAATTTGATATAAACGAATCTAGAGTAGGCCTAGTTTAGAATGTTGGCCTTTCTTTAAATGAATTTTATCCCATAATATGAATATATTAGATATTATGAATGTTTTCACTCTACTAACCTTGTCTTCAAACCACCTCTATATGGTGTCCTAGAGTTTTTAGAAACTCTATAGAGATTTTTTGCATGTGTCTTCCATTTGAATAATGTCCAACAACCTTGAATTTACCCTTTCATTATTCTCCATGTATTATTACATTAATTTTTATGTGGTAAATCTAAGTTTCATGATAAATATTGGATCCAAGCCATATATTGGTAATAAAGGTGAATTTTTTAAGGCTCATTTGTATCTAGTGTGATCAGCCTAGAGTGCATACTTTAGTAATGAGTCCCAATCTTTAGGTTGCTTATTAGCAAAATTCTTTATTGCATCCATCATATTTTTATTAGTGGACTCATCTAACCCATTTCCCTATAGATAATAATTCAATCAAAAATTTAGGGGGTGATATTGTTCACATAGGCCCATTTAGTGAATTTAGTTGATTGAAAAGTAGGGCCATTATCACAGACTAATGAGACTAGTATGTTGAACTATGTAGTTATATTATCTTCAAGGAACTTTATCACCTTCTTAACAGTTTTTTTCCTAGTGGATATATCCTCCATCCACATTGTACTATAATTAGTTGTGGTAAGTATGAATTTATGTTGAGATGAGGAGTTAGGATTGATGACTCCAACAAATTTTAGTCTTCATTGATCAAAGGGACACTCTTATTCATGAGCTCGAGTGGTATTACTGCATGAGTCTCATTCTTGGAAAAGTTTTGACACTTATGTCAAGTTTAGGCATGGTTATGCACATATTTTAATATGGTAGGCCAATAATTCCCCATTAATAATATTTTATGGATTATTTTTATCCTTGAGGGGTGGCCACTACCTGAATTCTCATGAAAGCCAATCATAACTTCATTAGATTCTTATTTTGACAAACACCAAAGGTATATACCTTCATAGTTCATGTAATAGAGAACTCCTCTTTTTATCATATAGTGAGTTTCCTTCAGTCTAAGAGCTATCTTTTATGTTTTATTAATTCCAAGAGGGGGATTCCCATAAAGCAAGTAGTGGATGATTAGATCATACCAATCTTGGCTAGTCATTTCTAATTGATCTAGATGTACCACAGTGATTCTAGGGTCAAACTCTCTGATTAAATGAGTAATGCCTTGACCTCTTACCATTATATAAATCTTAATTTATAGGTCATATTTTTTTAGCTTGGTCATCCATCAACCTCTACATTCCCCCATTTTATTCTATCCTAACATGAGCATTATAGTCAGGTCAGGGACAATGGCATGCACCTTGTTTCTAATAATATAATGTCAAAACTTCTTCATGGTCTTTATTAAGGCATAAATGTGTTTATCCAAGGTTAAGTAATTTAATTATGCATCCTTAAAATTTATACTCATGAAGGCTATAAGATTTTCTTTTTCACCAATTTTTTCGAGTAAGCACAACATCTCAATGATATGCTCAGAGGTGAAGGAATAAAGGTGGAAATATTTTACATAATTTGAGATGATTAATAATGAATCCTACATGATGGAATTATTAATGTCTTTAATTTCCTATTTGAATGAGGGATTATATTCCACTTTAGCTTTGTTTTTCATCATAGTGTTTAAATGCTTAACAATCTCAACAAAATTAGATATGAACTTGCGTACAAAAGTAGACTTGGAAAAAAATTACTTCATTTCTTTCTTGTTGTTAAGGAGATGAATCTTATAAATTACACTAACCCATTTAGGAACAATAGAGATACCTTATTTGGTGATAATATGACCAAGGATCTTACCTTATGTGAAACCAAAGACACTTTCCTTTGGGTAAATGGAGATACCATACCTCTTGCATATTGTTGTCCCTTAAAAATATCAGCTATTTTTGGAACAACATTTGAACTATTTTGGTTCTACAGACCAAAATTATCTCTTCCCTTTCCAAAATTTGTCTTGGGCATTCAAATTCTTCATTTTTCAAGCTTTTCAAAAATCTATGGACTCTTTCAAGGTTAGAAAAAAACTATGGACTTGGTTTCTACGGACTCTACAAACAAGCTTATTTCTACAAGTTCAACAGGGTTCACAGCTTCTATAGGTGGGTTCAATAAAAAGAATTAGTTTCTAACAATTGGTCATTTTCAGAATTGGTTCATCACCTTGGTTCAAATAGAAATCTCCATTGACAAGCATCAGTAGTAGGTTCAACATTTGGTTCATCCTTTGGTTCAATGTCAAATGGTTCAAAGGCGGGTTCAATCAAGTGGTTCAACACTTTGTTTCAACATTTAGTTCATCCACTTTGTTTCAACACTTTGATTCATTATTTGGTTCAATCAAACGGTTCATCAGTCGATTCAAGGCTTTGTTTGAACCATTGAACCAAAACTTGGTTCAATGTCTTGGTTCAACGAAAAGGTTCAAAGCCTTGGTTCAATGGAATGGTTCAACAGTTGGTTCATCACCAAAGTTCAAAGGGGTGGTTCAATGCAAAATGAAAAAGTCTCCTCAAGGACAAGTGTCCTTACAGAGGACATTTGATCAATGAAAGTATCCTTCAGAAGGGTCATTTGTAAAGGTAATTATTTCAAAATTCAAGAAGACTAAGAATTATCTATAGGGAAAAGCCTGAGGGAATTTATGAAGGGCCGTCAAAGGACCCCGAAGGGCAGGTGCCCTTGTGGGGGACTCTCGGCTGCCAACTTAAAGGGCACTTCCTGAAGCTAAAGGGTCACCTTCCCTTTAAGAAGGATGTAAAACAAGAAGCCCGAAGGCCATTTAGGGATCTTTTCAAAGCCGTGGCCTGAAAGGGCAAGTTCAATATAGAAAAGTGCTAAACAAAAAAGCTGAAAGAGGACAAAGGAATGATGCGCCCAAAAATGTCAAATTCAACACAATGAATTAGCCGTTGATCCTTTGAACATATAGACCAGAATACATTCACAAATTTCAAGGCCAAGACCAGCAGAAAGTGAGGAAGGAATAGAATAGCAAACTAAATCTAAGACCTGATTTAATTAACCAAAAAAGGAGGAATGATGAAGATCAGATCAGATCACCAAGTGGACATTGAAAGTTGCAAACTTTTAATAAGCTTGACTTATTTCCCTGCATTGATAAAATCAAATATGTAAAATGCCTCTAAGTTCCAGCATGTCTTCTTAACAGATTCCAATGCAAAATGATGTATTACTATTCTCGAGTCCTTCTTAAAGAGGCTATATAAGGGACTCTCTTCTATTGTAATAAAGATCTCTTTTTTAACAATTATAACGAAACTCTACCCAAATTGTAAGGCATTACTGAGACTTTGAGCTCAGATTGCCGATCATATTTTGTAACTGGAATAAGAAAGCAAGTGGTTTTTCAGACTTTGTGCTGTAATATCTTCGTTATTGAGGAAATTTTTCTTATGTCTTTTTCTTCAATATATCTTCTATTCCTTTAATTCAATAAATAGAATTAGTCACAGCAGTCAAGAAGGTGTCCTAAAGAGTCAACTATGGAGAGACTTTGTTCCCCCATAATTTCCTTTAGTGTGTTTGCTTTTCATTTCTATGTAAAGGACCTTGAGGCAACTTTGTGCCCTCATTGTCCTTCGTATCTTACTCTTGAGCAATCCAGGTGAAGACTTTGTGCTACATCTCGATTTGCTAGTTATTACATCCTTTGCTACATTTTGTTATTACGACCAAGAGTATTCTTATGGTTTGTTGAATAGTACTTCTAAAATAAGAGGAGTACTATCTGTCATTTCCCCTAAGTTTTTCATTTGATCTGCATGTATCATCTTTGAAGAAAGAGAGATGGATGGTTTGTCCTACCCATGACTATTATTTTCTATTTATATATATATAGCATACCTACAGGGAACCTCCCCTTGATGAGAGGAGAGATCAGTGTCTTTTTGATGTGGTAAAAGTACACATTTGGATGACTAATCTTCCTACTTTGGCTGATCATACCTATTTTGTTTATCAGTACGCTGATTGACAAAGTATTCAACCAATAGTTTTTGGTGACTCTATTGGGGATATACATAATATTGTGCAATTTGGAACCTCAAGTTTCAAATTGAAACATCACCTATATAACCCATTATCATTATAACCTTATCCATTACAGACTCTAGGGACTCCATTTCATGTCTTACCCATTATCCATTTATAGCCTTACCATTTTCATCCATCTCCATTATATTATCTGGTCTGCAAAACTAGAGCTACTGGGAAAGAATGTGTAGTTTGAAGCCTCAAGCTTTAAGTTGAAGCAAGGCCAGTTTCTTTTCCATTTTTGTCCTATAATTTGGCAACTCCACTTAGATGTGTTATCCTTATTGTTCATAATCTGATCATGGCATTTTGAGGCCCCTAGGGTAACTCATTTGGCCCACTTAATCTAACTCCACCCCTGCATGAGCTACCACTTAGTTCAAGGAAGAATTTCCCCAAATTCTTTAGTGATGGAAGAGTCCACCCTAATGAACACATTGTAGCCTTCACCATAGCCTGTGGTTTATGGAATTTGAAGATGTGGTAGTCAAGCTTTTTGTGGAGACCCTACAAGGTGCTACTGTAGATTGGTTTTACCATCTGTAAGCTGGATCAGTGACTAACTAGGATACCCTCAAAGCTAATTTTGAAGCTAGGTTCAAGCCTATAAAAGATGTGCATGCCTTGCTAGCCGAGCTCATTCAGATGAAGAAAGAGCCCCATGAACCTATGAGGGACTTCACTGCCAGATTTAACAAGCTAAGGCACAGGATTCCCATGGTCACCCAGTCGACACCTCAGAATCTCATGTGTTTCTTCATCAACTCACAACTGTCTAAAGTGAGTTTTCTATTGAGAAGGGCTAGACACATAGACCTTGAGGCTGCTCAAGACTTGGCTACTAAGCTAGAAGATGACCTTATCTTAGCAGGAAAGATAAGGAGAGATCCTAATAGAAATAGAGCTTCATCATCTTCTGAATATTCATCTATAAGCACCACTGATCCAATGGTGCAAAAGCTGGCAAATGAATTGCTAGCCTTGAAAAGGCAAATGGCACAAAGTATATTTTTTGCTCCTCTATATAAAGATATGCCAAGGAGGACATTCCCTAATTAGCCATATCAAGGCAATGCTACCAAAAGTTAAGGGCAACCAAATCATCTTCTTTATCCATAGAGGAATCCTACCCTTGAAGCACCTCCAACAAACTCGGTAGTTAGATATCTAGAAATAGAGCATGTTTCCTATTTTCAACCTAAGTTAGAGCAAGAAAATGGCACTGATCTCTTCAGGGAGGATCTAGAAGAATCAGTTGGTGACTCCCACATTGGTTTCTTAAATTACCAGGATGAACCCAGAAGTGAAGGTGAAGCAGTCAAAGGATCATACGCAGTATTCACCCAGTCCCAGAATCAGTCAGCCTAGCAGGCTGACAAAGAGAAGATAGAGGAGTGACCCCAACCAGTAATTTCAATTGCTAAGCAAAGAACCCCTCTTCCTTTTCAATCAAAGGACCCAGTGATTACCAAATAAGTAAGTACATAGAACATCTCTATACCTTCTACTTCAGCTTCGCAAACCAGTCCTCCCCCTCCCAAAAATCAAAAGGATGAACTCCCATCCTCTCTTCCAAATCCATTCCAGTCATTTGACATGATTGATCATGTCAAGGAATCCAAAATTTAAATGACTGAGTTTGAATCCCTACAAGTCAATCCTGAGCAATTAGACATTGATGGAGAACTAGATGTAGACCTATCTAAGACAAAATACATGGTCACCCAAACATAAGCCCCTATAGCACAAATTCTATCTGAGTCTTCAGGTAGGGGTAATTATTTATTTACCATAGAGAATGTTCATGTTTTTGCAGATGAAAGTCCTGTAGCTAACAATCTAGGAATTGATCCAAACCAGACTTCAAGAGAATTGGTAGGATGCAATATAAACAAGGAAGGATCTTCCATCTCTAATAAAGAGAAATCTGATAGGAGATCAGCTTCTGATGATGACAAAAATTCTTCCACCAATGATGAAGTTGGAACTGTGTTGATATCTCCTCAAGGAGATATTCTTCCTTCATGCAATTTTTAAGTCAACAACACCAACAACACAGCTAGATGTGAATCTCTATTTCTTAAATTGAAGATTGCTCAAGATAAAGGAGATGTTAATTTGATAATTTGACACAAAAAATTGGTTTCTTGGTGGAGAGCTCCATTCACCTATCACTGTTTATGGGGACAAAATGTCTTCTTTCTAGTTTGCCAAGATGGCACACTATTTTCACTATCTCTCAAGAAGCAACATCTAAAATATGTCAATTCTTGAAGTATCAGATCATTGCATATGTATATATGTGTATTTATATAGTTTTTAATTCTATTTTGTTTTGTTTGTTTCCATTTTTTATGCCTTTCATTTATAGGTAGCATGACTTTGTAACCCAATGGCATACTTGAAGACACTAGAGATTCTAGATTCTACTCCTTTCAATTCTTTTTGCAATTGATAGAAGTTCCCCAATTGGAACCAGCTATTGTCCCCCAAAAATATTAGCTATTTTTAGGACAACATTTGAACTATTTTGGTTCTTCATACTAAAATTATCTCTTCCCTTTCTAATATTTGTTTTGGGCATTCAAATTCCTCATTTTCAAGCTTTTCAAAAATCTATGGACTCTTTCAAGGTTAAAGAAAACTACGGACTTGGTTTTTATGGACTCTATAAATAGGCTCGTTTCTACAAGTTCAATGAGCTTCATGGCTTCTGTAGGTGGGTTCAATCAAAAGAATTAGTTTCTAACAATTGGTCATTTTTGGAATTGGTTCATCACCTTGGTTCAAATAGAAATCTCCATCGACAAGCATTAGTAGCAAGTTCAACATTTGGTTCATCCTTTGGTTCAATGTCAAATGGTTCAAAGGTGGGTTCAATCAAGTGGTTCAATGCTTTGTTTCAACATTTGGTTCATCCACTTTGTTTCAATGCTTTGATTCATTATTTGGTTCAATCAAACGGTTCATCAATCAGTTCAAGGCTTTGTTTGAACCATTGAACCAAAACTTGGTTCAACGTCTTGGTTCAACGAAAAGGTTCAAAGCCTTGGTTCAATGGAATGGTTTAACAGTTGGTTCATTGCCAAGTTCAAAGGGGTAGTTCAATGCAAAAAAAAGTCTCCTAAAGGACAAGTGTCCTTGCAGAGGACATTTGATCAATTAAAGTATCCTTTAGAAGGGTCATTTTCAAAGGTAATTCTTTCAGAATTCAAAAAGACTAAGAATTGTCCATAGGGAAAAGCCTGGGGAAAAGCCCAGGGGAATTTATGAAGGGCCATCGAAGGACCCCAAAGGGCAGGTGCCCTTGTAGGGGACTCTTGGCTGCCAACTTAAAGGGCACTTCCTAAAGATAAAGGGTCACCTTCCCTTCAGGAAGGATGTAAAACAAGAAACCCGAAGGCCATTCAGGGATCTTTTCAAAGTCGTGGCCCGAAAGGGCAAGTTCAATCTAGAAAAGTGCCAAATAGAAAATCTGAAAGAGGAGAAAGGAATGACGTGCCTAAAAACATCAAATTTAACACAATGAATTAGCCATTGATCCTTTGAACATACGGACTAGAATACATTCACAGAATTTCAAGGCCAAGACCAGCAAAAAGTGGGGAAGGAAGAGAACAACAAACTAAATCCAAGACCAAATTTAGTTAACCATAAAAAGAGGAATGATGAATATAAGATTAGATCGCCAGGTGGACATTGAAAGTTGCAAACTTTCAATAAGCATGACTTGTTTCCCTGCATTGATAAAATCAAATGGGTAAAATGCCCCTAAGTTTTAGCATGTCTTCTTAATAGATTCCAACGCAAAATGATGTATTATTGTTCCCAAGTCCTTCTTGAAGAGGCTATGTAAGGGACTCTCTTCTATTGTAATAAGATCTCTTTTTTGACAATTAGAATGAAACTCTGCCCAAATTGTAAGGCATTACTGAGACTTTGAGCTTAGATTACCGATCATATTTTGTTACTGGAATAAGAAAGCAAGTGGTTTTTCAGACTTTGTGTTGTAATATCTTTGTTATTGAAGAAATTGTTCTTATGTCTTTTTCTTTAATATATATTCTATTCCTTTAAT
The DNA here is from genome assembly GCA_037957365.1 of Torreya grandis. Classification (NCBI taxonomy): domain Eukaryota; kingdom Viridiplantae; phylum Streptophyta; class Pinopsida; order Cupressales; family Taxaceae; genus Torreya; species Torreya grandis. The sequence continues at coordinate 647,594 of JARHVA010005110.1, read as the reverse complement.
TCAACAAGCAGAATTAGTGATAGAAGTCAAGAAGGTGTCCAAAAGAGTCAACTGTGGAGAGACTTTGTGCCCCTATAATTGCCTTTAGCATGTTTTCTTTTCATTTCTATGTAAAGGACCTTGAGGTGACTTTGTGCCCTCATTGTCCTTCGTATCTTACACTTGAGCAATCTAGGTGAAGACTTTGTGTTGCATCTCGATTTGCTGGTTATTACATCCTTTGCTACATTTTGTTGTTACTACTAGGAGTATTCTTGTGGTTTACTGAATAGTACTTTTGAAAGAAGAGGAGTACTGTTTGTCATTTCCCTTGAGTTTTTCCTTTGATCCATGTGCATCATCTCTAAAGAAAGAGAGATGGATGGTTTGTCCTACCCATGAGTATTATTTTCTGTTTATATATATATATATATATATATATATATATAGCATACCTACAGGGAACCTCCCCTTGATGAGAGGAGATATCAGTGTCTTTCTGATGTGGTAAAACTACACATTTGGACGACTAATCTTCCTACTTTGGCTGATCAGACCTATTTTGTTTATCAGTATGCTGATCGACAAAATATTCAACCAACACATATCTCAAATATTTTTTACAAGTGGTCATCATGGTTAGACCTACATTTTAAAAAGATGGTTATATCATTCATGTAGATTATTATGCATTTACCAATCAAGCCTCTAAATATGAAATATATATCCCTTTGTAAAGTGTCTCCTACATTAATGAGGATAAATGGCATCCTTTTATATATGAAATTCCCCCACTTCATCATAAATGAAGTCTTGACTCTATCTTCTTATTTTACTAAGATCTAGTTATACCATGAGAATCCATCCAAAAAGGACATCATGTGAGTACCATCTAAACCAACTCATCCAAGGAGGGAAAAGGATAATTTTATTTATCTGAACCTCAATTCATAGTCTTGAAACTAATGCATAGTCTAATTTCCCCATTTTTATTATGAATAGGGACTAAGTTGTAAACCCACATACAATGGTGGATTGGGAAAATAATTCATGTCAAGAGTAATTTTTGAATTTCCTTATGGATAAGAGGCTACAAGATAGGGCTTATATGTCATTATCTCTACCTAAATATATTTTGAACTTTTTTAATTAGGATAGTGTACATTATTAGACTTGGCTCAAAGATCTTAAAGTTTGTATATGTCCAAGAAACAATGTCTCTATTAAAGAATAAATTTATTTAGTTGCTCTTTTTCAGTTGGAGTACAGTCAAGACCAATGTTAACATCCTTTGGTTGATCAATGGTCCCTATATTTATTGTGTGTGATTATTATTCAATATAATCTATTCTATGTTATGGTTTTATCCAGGTCAAACATTCTTTCAAACAAAATCATACCCTTTAGGATAAGGTTTTACCTTAAATTTAGGACACCATCTTCATCACAATCCTTATTAAGGGAATTATCTCTATCCTTTCATCTATAATTTGGGTACTAAAGACTTCATAACTATTTAGGAGGTCCCATATGTGGTGATCATCATCAGAAAGCTAAAAAAATTGATATTGTCTGGGACTGAGGGACATGGTATGAGCTATATATAAAACTGTTAAAACCCTGATTCATTTAGGGGAGTTAGATTCATAACAGAGGTTGTTAAAGAATATGTGACGTGGCTCTTTTTTGTATGGATAAGGATAATGTTGAAGGCATTAAAACTTACTTTTGACTTTTTTGACCACTAACTTGGAGTCTCCAAACACTTTTATCTATTTGACCTTGTGTTTTTTAATAAAATTCTAGGGCTAAGATCAAGGCTTCTATGAGTTTTTTAGGACAAGGGAATTGGAGCCTATAGGTTGTCAAGTGTTATTCCCCTTACAGGGCAATTAACATAATCCTGGCTCTAAAAGCTTGCTTATAACAAGCCCCATTGAAGTATAGGAACCATAATATTGATGATTCTAGATCTTTGTCAATATTACCCTTCACATGTTCTATGAATAGATTATAAATGCTAATTTTAGAAGATGTTATGTTTATTTTTTAGTTTATGCCATTATATATTATGATCATGTGTTTCATCCTAGGTTCTTATCAATATGGATTTAGTTAGCCATGCCTCTCCAAGGCAGTCACATATGTGAGTATTTTATGGCCATTTACATGTTTAAGGTATTATACCAGTCCTTGTTGAGTGGCATCATATATGTTTTAGTGATTTCTACCACCTGAATATTGATGAACTAATGGAGTCTAGGCTTAGAATACAATTTTATATGCATGTTTAGAGTTAACCTACCACTTTGACCTTAGAATTATCCATTGGGACTAATATTTTCTTATATTTAATAGTGATTAGTCCTAAATTTTAATAAATTATAGTAGGCATGATGTTTATCAAGGCTCTCAAATTGACTAAGTAGTTATGTAAATTCTTATGAACAGATAGAATAGGGGACGAAAGGAGGACCCTTAACTTTTTGGTTATTTATTAGCATATTTATGTGGTTAGTTAAATACTTTTGATTAGGTTGGGTTGGTTTTTATGTTAAATACTTTAGGAGGAGATCTCATTATTTGGTAATCTAGGCTAGTTTATGCAGTGTGATTGTTTCTTTGATCTTTTTCATAAATTCTACTATGTTATAGACATTCTTGATAGGAACAAGTTGTATTTATATAGAATTTTTTAGGTTATTAGACTTTGGAGGTGGAGGATCATTTTTATATCTAGGGTTGGGAGCAATTACACCATTATTTAGAGGAGTAAATGTAGTAAGAGGTTGTTATTGTGCCTAAATCCTAAGAGCATAGTTATTTTATTTGTACTAATAGAAAGTATGCACCTTATCAATGAATTATTCAAGTTAATTATCCTCTTAAATAGTAAATTCAAGGTTTTACACCACCATGGTAGTGTTTGGAGTCGATATACTAAGGGAGTTAGACTAGTTGGTGACATTTTGGTAGTTAGGAACTACCTCATATCCTTCCATCTCTTTTTGGAGTATTTCAAAGGCATAGTATAATTCAATGTAATATATTTATTTGTGTTAAGTGATGTTATGCATATAGCACCATTTTGGTGAGGCCAACTCACATATATTAAGCTTAAGTAATTTGTTGTGTGAAGGCTCTAGTTGGTTATTAAAGCAGTTAAAAGGATGGTTGTATCTTTGGTAGGTAAAATTCTTGTTGTAAATTTCTCTACTAATGTTTCCTACCTACCTATGAAGGCCTAAGAAATCATTTATAAGCATTTTTTCCAAATGTTGAATGTCATCTAACTCATTCTTGGTATAATCTTGGGGTATACTCTTGACTTGGTTTACAATAGGGGCCAACACTTGGTTGTGAGCCTGGGGAACTAGTTCACCATCAAATAGTCCATCCAAACCTAAGTGTTGGTTAGGTGTAGCATGTCATAAGGGGATATGGTTTATCATGGGCATAGGATGTGGCAATAGTATATTTTGATTAGCATAGAGGATAGGGTCAATGCTAGAAAATGAGGCAATATGTTAGGGATAGCCATCACCATTTGGTCTTGGGGGTTTAGATACATATCCATATTGATATTTTTAGTGTATGTAAGTGTAAAATACACTATAATAGGATATTTTCATAATAACATAGCGATATAAGGGTCTAAATCATTTTTTTGCATCTTCAAAACTAGTTGAACATTAGGTCTATATAGTGTGGTGACCCAACTATACATCTTTGTAAATCAAGCATTGAGTGTCCTAATGGGTTCATTAACTTCCCTTTTTATGTTATTGAAATGTTGGTATAAGAAACTAGGATAAATGTATTTCCTAAATTCGTCCATGAAGGTGTTTTTAAACTAGTCCCATCTTGCAATGGATTTCTTGTGTAGGTTTAAAATTGTTCATAAGCAACATCCATTAGAGTGAATAGGAAGAGCCTATAGGATACATCTTCATGATCAATGTTTATGAGTCTAAGATTTATTTTATATGAAGTCGCATGTTCTTCAAAAGTGCACCCCCCCATTGTTTGTTAACTACAAAAAATATCTCTCTAGGTTTTTGGGTAGGTCATGGATAACTTCAGGAACATTAATGGAAAATCCAACTAACTAGGCCATGGGTACATTGTTTCCCATGGGTATATGCTTATTATAAATGAAGTGGGTGAATGAAATATATGGGGTTACTAAAGGTATTGGTATTCTTTTACTATACCACTTCTGTGAAACTACAAGGGTGAGATCTATAACAAACCAGGACCTAGATCTAATGGTACATGTAGGAAGCTCTAGATTATTTAGGAAGTCTAATATGTAGTTATAATCATTATCATTCACTCTTTATCATGTTATTTTCCCTCTCTATTGGGACTTTAAAATTCATCTATTAAATTAGGTACACTAATATACCAAGGAAGAATTAAGGGACTTGTATCTTCTCATTTTAGGATTGTTGTTGGGATAGTCTTGCATATGAATTGTTTGTAATGGGCTCCATTGCATACCCTAATTGGAATGAGTCTTAAAGGGATGTGTTTTTACCATTGAAATACAACATTTTCCACATATACAATAACCTCTTACATCAATTGATCCTCTCTATAAATATACTACTTTAATAACCTATGATTTACAATTTTCACTTGGGAAACTTGATTCAAAGTATAAATCAAAGAAACATAAAAAGGAGGGAAAGGGTAAGGTATAAAATGAGGATTTATAGTTGAATACGAAAACATCAATGCTTAAGATCCAACATAATCCTACCTATAGTTTCACCATTGTATGTCAAGTCTTACATGAGCTCAAACTTCAGCCATATAAGGGAGGGAGTCAAATAAAATATCATGTGCTCAATTCCTATAGTTTCATTCTATATATAAACACCTAAAATATTGTAATAGCATACACATAAAATTATAACTATTTTATAAAACAAGAATAAATGCATAAATCAACTAGAATATCATGCAACTCATTCTTAATTAGACACATATATTACATAAAAACTCATATCATAACATTTAACACTAATATTCTACCATTTTCACCACAAGATTCAAAGGCATTCATAAATCAGATATAGTAGAATGTAAAAACATAAATTTATTAATTATCTTCAGTCTTCAATAAAAAAAATTAACCTTATAATAGTGATACAAATCAATATATAGAGTGAGATGGGATCTACCACCACTTTCATGGAATCCCACTTTGAGCCATCATGGCTAAATAGTTATAAAAATATAATAACATGTTCCAAAATAGACAAAAGGGGGAGAGAAAACACAAAAAAACATGACAATCAATTTTCATTTTAGGACCACAAGAAGAATGGAAGTATCATCAATTTCCCTAAGGGGAAACACTACCCAATTACATCTAGGTGTCATGCTAATTTTTTAGTGCCTCTTTAATGAGAATTGCCTCTCTTTCAAGTTTGGGCAAGTTAATAGCCAGTTCCCTAAATAGAACCTTAGACTATGTAAAAAATTTAGTATGTGCCTTAAGAGGGACCTCAAGAGAGAACTACACTGCATTGGCTTGGTTCATGTTGGTGGTGGACTATGTGTCAAGTTCCAAAATAGTCTAGTCTCCATCCTTATTTACCTTTTCCACCTTCCTTTTCATGATTTTCATGAAATTCTTGAGGTAGACTCCAAATTATGCCATTAGGGTGGAAGAGCACAATAATGCTCACCTCCTTGAAGTAAGCAAGGATTTGGTCCCTATTTTTCTCTAAGGGTTTGATGGTATTTTAGATGTATTTGAGTCAATATTCCAACACAATCCTTGTTGGGGCCCTAATTTCATTATTCTTAGGTTCATGCCAACATGACATCCACTTCAGTGTGAAGGGATCATTTTGCATAATGATGACATTTTGGCATTTTGGCACTAGCTAGAGGTTGTAGCCATACCTTGTGCTAGCTGGCAAGTAGTTAACTAGTTCCCAGATCTTTAGGTCATCTTCTAGGATTGGCAATATGTGGTTCTATAGTTTAAACTTCATGAAGTCATGGATCTTATGGAATGATCACCAAAGCTATATCTTAGCACTCGGTGTTCACATTCCACCCTGGTAGAAATGCTATTATGAGATATTTAAGGAGCTCAAACCATTTGTATTCGGGATACAAATATATTCTAGTAAAGCCCTGACAAACTGGTAATGATCTATATACATTATTATGGTAGCCATTAAACCTAGGAGTAGTGTGGATGCCATAAAGGCTCCATTTATAAGCACCCAAGCTCACCTATGAGCCTCTGGGTTGTTGAGTAGTTCAAGTGAAGCATTTACTCTATTATATATATTATGAACTTTATTTTATTTGAAACTTTATTAATGATAAAGAATGGTTATAGTAAACATGATATCTAGTTTATGCATCTTTAGTATTATTATTTAAATGCAAAATGATTATAATGTTGTAATTTTAATACATTTATGTTAAGGAATTTTTATGAGCTTTTGGTTTATGTCATTAATGGTGTTCCTATAATAAATGATGACATCATCATAAATATATAAAGAGTATGAGTATAGATCCCATGCCAAGCGATCATATCCTTGCTAGAATTATGAGCATAGTATGAGTACTTAAAGTGAAAGTAGATGTTTGACCCCTCAAGCACCAATATGATGCTAGGCTTAGTTTAACAAAGGAATTTTCCCATATGAATCTACTTTAAACCTTCCTTGAATTGACCAAGTCCCATAATTGATGTCTTGCACCATGGCTCAACTAACTTAATGTGAGCCCTGATTCCTTCTTAGCTGCACTTCAAATGAGTGCATAAGGCTTATGACTTATGTGGATTGATATCAGTACAATCAAGTGTTAAAATTTTGAGCACAAATGGAATAAACCATGTTTTTGCCTAGTTATAATAATCCCAAAACTAACTAAGACAAATTTGTGCACCCTTTTCTACAACATTTTAGTTCCATTGTTGGGATTCATGTTGAATGTTGTTGTTGCAATGGTGTGGTAGAATGATGTATTGACTCTCCCTTGAAAACATTGAGTGCTAGTTGTAATAAGTGGAAGATATATTTGTGTTGAAGCATCCAACTTTCCAAAGACAAAATCTAAGAAAATGGGTTCAAAATAACCTATATGATGCTTTGTACAAGGTATTTTTCTATGAGTTGCCTAAGCATGTATATCAATTTTTGGTTGCATATTCAACCCACAGAAGAAGAATCTATGGACAACACTATGAGTAGATGAAGGAGTGCATAAAGAGGCTTGAGACCCTATATGCTACTTGGAATAGAGCAGTGGATAAATGGTGGCAAGGAGTGTCTAATAGATACATACTTGAGTTTGCAATCTTAACATACTCATGCCCTGAAAAATAGAGTAATAGTTTTTACATGACCCTAGAGGCACATTTGTAAATGAATTTGGCATAGAGATCAAAAATCTACTGGTGGATTATGGTCTTGAAACATTATGGATATACGGCTAAAGTCTTTTCATGTATGAGTAGTACAAAGGAGGAGAAAGGGATGTGTAGGTGAGGCAAAATGGAAGGGAATGAGTAGATTGACACTTGAGATCTTAGGAGATAGACATATAATAAGAGATGGCACAAACTAATGGAATATCTAGAACCTATAAGTGTTGATAGAACCCATAGCGAGTGGGAAGGGCATGGGGAAGGATCTCTTGAAATATAGCATTGTAAAGATGAGAAATATAATGAAGTAATGGATTGACCTCAATACTTGATAGGTGTAGAATTCATTGGGTTCTTATAGGATTTGATGTTTGAAGATACACTTGACATGCTTACCCCATTTGAACTTATGATGCATGCTCATATGCTAGATCCCCCACTTGAAGAAAGTATAGATGTAATAATTGACTATGTTGATGTCTTAGATCTTAGACAATTTGTAGACTTCGAGTGTAACTTTGTGATTGAATAGACTATTCCATATAAGGAGGTGAGTGTGACTACATCTATACCATTGGGAACTACCTCACCATAACATAAATTGATGGCAATCATACCATCTCAGCTGATGTTAGTAATGCATAGTGGGAAATAGCCTATAAGAAGTGGTTTGGTACCACAAGTAAGTAGTAAAACACCATCAACATCAACTACACTAGTAGTAATGATGGGACCAGTGCCTAACCTAGTGGTTGGAGGTGTTGGAAGACTACCACTAAGAAATACATTGAGGGGACAAGATCCTCAAATGCCAAGTTCCCCCCATAGTAAATCTACTATGAAATGGCAATGCATTTTCCATAGTATCATGACATGGAGAATGTCATAGAACATGTGTTAAAGTGTGAATTATAGTGGTGCATGTAGGGCATAACCCAATCATATCATAAGGTGACCTAATTTACAATAAATTTACTTGATCATGCCAACACTTGGTATAAGAAATTTGATCCTAACTAGGCCATGATCGGCTATGATACCCTAATAGATGCTTTTCTAAAGAAAGTTGACACTCTAGAATTTTAAAAGTAGAGCATCACTATGTTAAAAGAGATTACCCAAGTACTCTCATAAAATTTTCACCTATATGATGCAAGATTCAAAACTCTCCTTTTGAAGCTCCCTTCTCATTGGAGGGTTCTTAGTGTCATTCTAAAGAGCACATTCCATGAAGAATTTTATAGACCCTCATAAAATTTTCATAGTGGTTCATTAGAGAGTTGTTAGTGTCATTCTAAGGAGCACTTTCCATGAATAATTTTATAGACCCTCATAAATTACTTGAATATTCACTCAAAGCCAAGGTAGTTAGAAGCATAGATACTAGGATCAACCCATTTACGATATTCACCCTTCTCATCATGCATAGTGGTTTATTGGAGGGTTGTTAGTGTCATTCTAAAGAGCACTTTCCATGAAGAATTTTATAGACCCTCATAAATTACTTGAAGCTGCACTCAAAGCCAAGGTAGTCAGAAGCATAGATACCAAGATCAACCCATTTATGGAGGCATAGATTGTATATATGGCTCCTAACTCAAAAATATTTTCACTAGCTCATCGCATGACACTCAAAATGGACTATAGTGTACCCACTATGAGGCAGAAGGCCATAATAGGACTAACTACCCAAAAAATAATGTGCACTCTTTGCTTCTAAACTACAAAGTCTATCGAGAGGTTCATGATGTTTATAACTACCCTTTTTTTAATGTGCCAACCAAGTCAACATAACCATCTATTATCAGTTACGTGATATCTACACACATACCATTGTTGATTATCAAGTGATTGATGAAATGCTTGCGAATATGGAAAGAGGCACATGGTAAGCCACCATATCAAGTAGAGGGTAGGATAACAAAGGAAATGAAGGCTAAAATCAATATAATATAGGATTTGGTATGTAATAATGTATCATAGGGTGAGGTGGAAGATGTAGTATTGGAAGCTTCCCACCATGCTCATGTTATAAGTGTGGTTCGATAGAGCATTATCAACATGATTTCCATACACATCCTACTTGTGGGTATTTTTAAGGGTCTCATAAGGTTTAATAATTCCCTAACTTGTACAAAATGTTGACCCAAAGTAGGCCTAACATAGACAATGATACAAGAATGATCAGGCATGAGCCAAAAATGGAAAAATGGACACCAAAGGCAAAACTGACCCATACAGAGATAGTCAAGGTGCAATGACTACTCATAATGGATTTACCACTCAATATTTAGTTGTAAAAATACCTAAGTTATGTCTATAATATGTGGATAAGGGTTACACTGAGTGTATAATATGACCTGAACCTAAAGTTACACCTTACCCAAACCTAGCTCACCAAAAATATGTATTACATAATGTTAGAGGTACAATCATTGAGAGGTGGGGGGATGTATTAGTGAGCCCAAAAAATCCATCTTCAATTTCAATCTTTAAAAGCACTTAATTAGTTACCACAAGAATGCATGAAGCATACACATCATAGCCATGAGCAAGAGAGATAATGCAAGATCAATCACATAATGCATGACATAAATGGGAAACCCTCTTGGGGAATAAAACCCACTAGAACCTATAATTGGACTACTATCCTATAACAATAATAACCAATTTAGACCATCTACAAATTATCAAAGAACTATCATTATTGATTTTAGTGAGATTGTAATTGCACAAGGAGCTACTACATATATCTAGCTGAGCACCCACAATAACTAGACTTTTAGTAAGTTTCACCTTACAAGGAGGAAACAACCCCCTTAGTTGTTTATTACCCACAAAAACACCTATGAACACATCCACCTTTGTACTGATGTCTGTAACACCTAAAGCTAGACCTCTAATTATCACTCTTCACCTTTGCTCATACTCAAACATCAAGAGTACTATTTTACCAATAGAATTATGACCAGTAGGTCATAAAAATAGTCCTCAAAATTATATACTCTTCAACTCATCCATATGTCACTCTACCATTCCTTTTCTCCACAAAACACACAAACAAGCCTCTCTCAAATCTCTCCCAAGTCTCTCACACAAAGTCTAGAAACCATCATCTTTGGTTCCACTATTTATAAAGCATACTTGATAATCCAAACCTTGGTCAACCATTAGGCATTCCTTAGCCCTTAATTCATCTCTCACACAAATATGTATCTCAATACAAACTTCATGGTTTTGTCATATCTTCTATGTGTCACCCTTAAGTACCTACACCTTTTAATAAGGCCCTTGTAGCTCTTATAAGTCTCATTAAGACTTATTCACCCACTTAGCACACCCTTGAAAAAAACAATAACATAAGATCACTTTCAATTGCATGGTTCATCTCCTTATTTCCCCTTTAACATCTTCAAATGATCACATTCATCTTATCTCACATCTACATATGCTCAAACACTGACCCGGTGGATAGGATCATCATGAATGAATACATAGTCAACTTTTTAAGCATTATTCATACTCAAGATATATTGATCACATCTCTAAAATCCACATAGAGTATCCTCATGGAGTCTAAAACACTCTTTAATATCCAATTCATCAAGAGACATCAAAATAGTAATAACACAAGCTTAATTACTCTTCTTGAGTCATTTTCAAAACAAGCACGAATATATTGTCAACTTTGAACATTAATATCTTTGACTTTACACACTTCCAAATTTTCAAATTAGGTTCATTATCTATTCAATGGATTTCTATTCATCTTTTATTTTTAAATCACTAATAAATTCAACTTTTATTCAAATATATGGACAAAATACACATCTATAATTTTTCCCTATGTTAAATTCAAATATTTGAATGACAACGGTCATGGTTATACTTCAACCACTTTGCTCACATATCATGTCCTCTTAGCTTTAGATCAATCATGCATTATTGATCTTATTTTATATTTAACACATAGACTACCAATACTAAACATTAAACCTTAGTCACTTTGACCTCATCTTGTGCAATCTTGAAATGTTGACTCAATGCACTCCATTGATCCCTATGGATCAACCAAACCTTTAACTATTAATTCTCACCATTTAATCAATCTATACAAACACCCACTCATCATTAGATTATTATCCTTTACCTTTATTCAATCATTAAACATCATGCACCTGTCCTCATCTCATTACTTGATAACTTATTGGAGCAATGCACACTATCAATCTTTCTCAAACTTTAACTTGTGTAGAAATGACTATGGGAACCCTTATTCATCTGCGTGAGTATCCATTTTTAACCTTAATAAATTTCACCACACTTTGATGCATGATCTTAAATTTGGACTAGATGATCTCTTCATATAGGATAATCTAACCATATAATAATATGCTCATGTAACCTTCTCATGTGCAAGATATAATGCCATTAAAGTGCCTTCTCAAAATCTTCTATCACAAAACCAACTATGTCAAAACCTACCTGAAAGGATAAATTTAAACATGTATAAATTTTACATGCTTTAGCACATGATCTAAAATTTAACACAAATAAACTAGGCTCAAAACTAAACAAACCCATATGATCACCTTCTCCTAAAATTTCCACATGTGAGATATATGTCATCATCAAACTGTTTACTCAGCTCTTTCTTGCCTCATGGAAATTTGCCTCATGAGAAATTTAGATAACTAGATGAATTCCACATATGCACACAAGCACTCAAAGCTTAGAAAAACATCTTAGGGACCTCTTACACATCCTCAATACTCCATACTCATCCCTAAGCATCTCTAACCATGCCAAAGTAAAAGATCAACCAAGCATACTTCAAGCATACTAGGACAAGCACATTACACACTTTGTCATTATTACATAGGATATCAAAGCACTTCATCCACTCACCATAACACCTCCATGACATGTCCATGACATCATTGATAGTACTCTAATAATATACCCCTTTGTCATTGATGTCAACAACCATTATATGTAGTAATATATAGCTCACCTTCTCTCTCTTAAAGCATTCACACAATATGAACTTTCTCCCCCTTTGACACAATGACAAAGTGGGAAAAAACTCATCTTGGGGACTTGAAAAGACTATAAAATAGGAAAGGACCATCTTTAAAAAGATGATACAAACTCCCACTTACCTTGAGCCTACTTCTGCTTGCCTTAACAACTTCCTCTTACTCCATGACAACACTCTTTTCAACCAAGCACTATAACCAATGAAGAAATTACACACAAAACCAAAAAAATATGATGAAACACATCAAGAATCATCTGAGATGGACTCCCCCTAATAACTCTAATTAATTTCACCTTCTGAGCATCTTTAGATCTCCACACACCATGAAAAACCACCACATATGCTAATTAGCCTTCTATCTCAAGATACCACAAGGACCATCAACAAAACTTCATGCCACTACCAAATAGAAAACATTCTCTTAATCAACTTGAGAACTCTCCTTGAAATAACCATACCTTGCTCTTTTGGATAAACTGAGCAAAAAGCAATCTTTTTCAAACTAGGCTTGTCTAGCCTCCTTATAGCCCTACCTAGAACATGGAGAGCCCACATTTTTAGTAGACACATCTTCAAGACCTAAAAATTCATATCTAGATCACTCTCTATTACCCTTAAGCATACCAATTTTCATCACCAAGCTCATCCTCTGAAAAATACTTCTTTCACAAACCTAATAGCTAATTAGCCTTCAATATTGACAAAAACTTAATTAATTTGAGAACCAAAAACCTTTAATTCTATATGAATCTTGACTTGACCACCCATTTGTCCCATTAAACATATTAATAATCTTTATACCTCAATTCATAAGGTAAACCACTTTTCTAGCATAGCCCAAAACCCTAGAATCTCAAAACAAACAAGGTCAACAAACCTCTTTTTGGTCAATGCACATCTATAAAACGTATTGCACACCTGGAGACACCCATCACACATCTATACCAAAAATTGAGACTTCACACCTTTGGGAACATAGACTTCCTATAATCCATTTTAGTCCTACTTGCCCTTAAGCCAAAAATTGAAAAAAAATGAGAGCACTCTCAAAATCTTCAATTGGCACAAACAAACATTCAGACCAAAAAATCACTTGGAGCACATCAAAAATAAATGTATAAACCTTTCTAATCATCAAATTCTTTTTTACATTTGCATAAATCTCATTAAGCCACCTATAACCACCCATTATGATTATGTACTATAGCTCTTTCACAAACCAATGGAGCAAACTCATGAAGTTGTTGTTCTTTCTTAACCAATGACCCTTTAAAATCAACACAATTCACTATATAGATTGGCATTATGATTTTGATCCCACAAACTTCCTTCTCCATAAGAAATATGTCTCTTAAGAAGCATAGGTAGAGACATTCTCTACACCACAATGCTCTACCATGGTCTGAAACCAGGAGTTGCCCACAACTCCTCATATTCCTTCTCCTTGGTTAGCTAATACTTATAGTTCTTTTAATTCTTTGGATTAGGACAAACAAAATCCTCATTCACTACAACATTATCCTTTTCTTCTATTATTGGATTGACAATACATGGAGACAACATAGATTCATGACATACCTTTTATTTTGAAAGATCCACCATATAGTTTAGAATCTCATTACTAGACATAGATGATTGATGTTATTTACATGATACATGATTAACAATATTAAGATGTTCAATTAGATCCATACATACCTCAAGACTAGCTTTAACCAGTACCTTGGTCTTCTATTTGAGCTTTATGTCTTCATTCTCAACATAAATAGACAATGAGAGCCATTGGCACTCTTTAACTTTTGAATCATTCTCCATCATAGTAAATAGATTACTTGGACCTACAGTCTCATCATGACTCACACTTTTAACCTTTGGCTTCCATGTGTTAATATGACTTCTTCCTTTCACTATAGGATCCTGATTAAACCTATTCTGACTTATAGACCTTTACTTGCAGAACCTAGCAATGTGACCTCTTTGTTCATAATTGTAGCACACCATACCTTTTGCAAGAAATGTATCTTTCCTTACCTTACTTGGACATAAATTTTCAATGTCTCATTTCATGACAATTAAATCACTTAACTCTATTCACACATTTTTCCTGATTACCCCCATCATAACTCCATGCAAACTCATTTCTAATAGGTCTCTTATATTCTCTAACCCTATGACCAAAATGCTTACATGTGTAACAATAACCATTGAATCTTGTATACCTCATGGCATTTGGCTATCTAATCTGATTTGTCTTCATTCTAACATCACCTTCCATCCTTGTTTGATAATTTGTATTTGAAGTATGATTATCCTTGTTCACATTAGTTTTCATCTTGTCTTGAGTTATATTATTTTGTTCTTCTTCATATCCAAGACTAGTTATATCACTAGCAATGCTTTTGACCACTCAAAATATCATATAGATCACATGAGCTCTTTTCAAATCTCACAAATGTCTTCACCTTACTAGATGTCTTTTCTAACTCAAATTTCAAAGACTTATTTTTAGAAACATACCTTAAACATTCATCTTCTTTAGATTTTAGGCATGTAGATAGAATTTCCAATTGACAACTAAGATGTTTGATCATATCTTCATGCTCCTTAGTGTCTTCATTAAATCTTGCCTAATACACACTATTTTTTTCCTCATAGTCCTTGAGTTTAGATTAAATATTATTATTGATCTTCTTTTCAATATTCAGTTCTTTAAGAGAATTCATTAATATAGTCTCACAATCCACCTCATCTTCATCATCATTTGAATCACTCCAAGTAGACTCGTTATAATGCGAGCAACTTCCTTCCTCAGCCATGAATATGGCTTCATCTTTAGTAGGACCATCATCTTTATGATAATATTCTAAGTCACTCTCTTCAATATCATATAATGAGATGCAATTTTATTTTTTGTAAAGAATCTTCTTTTTATTAAAGGGCTTCTTCTGGTTACACTTTTTGAATCCCTTCTTCATGTATGTCTTCTTGTCTTCATCTTGTTCTTCACCATGATTTTCATCATAAATATTTTCAGGCTTATGAGGGCACTTATGAGTAAAATTTTCTATCTCTTTTCAAATGAAACATTTGAAGGGTAGTTTACCCTTATACTTTCCTAAGCCTATGTTCAATTTGCTAGTAATCAAATAAATTAGTTCATCCTCATCAATATCATAAATGTCATCCTCTTTGGATTTATTACCTTGTAATTTATTCTTAGGCTTCATCTCTATCTTGAATGTAGCTACCTTATTTGGTGGTGTATCATCATTTACTCTCATCTCATATGCAGTAAGGGTGTCATGCAATTGATCCATGTTCAACTGTGTAAGATCATGACTCTCTTTTATAGCATATACTTTTAGATCAAAATTGAGAGATAGAGATCTTAATACCTTTTGGACAATATTAGTCTCTTCAATCTATGATGATGTTCACAGTCTCATCAACTCTCTATAGAAAAGATGCCATATAATATTCTTCCTTCATCTTGAGACTTTTAAATTACCTTCTGTGATTTTGCAACTTAGCAAGCTTAACCTTTGAATTTCTTTCAAAAATGATCTAAATTTTTTCCCATATCTATTTATTAATTTTAAAATGGATTAACTTGGTGTATTTAGTCTTTGAAAGACCACAAGTGATAGCATTCATTACCTTGGAATTATTCTTAAACAACTTCTTATCAGCAACACTAGATGGAAGAGTAATATGAGCAACATAGCCATCCAAAATAGATTACCATACATTAGACCATAGGGACATAATGTATGTCCTCATCCTTATACTCCAAAAATCATAATTGGATCTATTAAACATCATTTCTTTCTTATTAGAGAAATATCCTTGATGACTACCCATATTGTACCTTGGATTACCTTCAAGTTGTTATGCCTTTACCAAAGGACCTAATCTAATACTAATTGTTAGAGGTAAAATCACTGAGAGGGGGATGAATTAGTGATCCCAAATAATCTGGATTTAATTTCAATATATATAAACACTTAATTGGTTACCATAAGCATTCATGAAGCATACACATCATTCATAGCAATGAGCAAGAGAGATAATGCAAGATCAATCACATAACATATGATATATGTGGGAAACCCTCTTGGGGAATAAAACCCACTAGAACCTACAATTGGGATATTATCCTATAATAATAAGAATGAATTTATACCATATACAAATTATGAAATAACTACCACTCCTAATTTTAGTGAGACTACAATCCCACAAGGAGCTACTACACCTATCTAAATGAGTACCCACAATAACTAAAATTTTAGCAAGTTTCACCTTGCAAGGAAGAAATAACCCCTTAGAAGTTAATCACCTAAAATAAAACCTATGAACACATCCACTTTTGTACTGATGTCTTCAACACTTGAATATGGACCTCTAATTATCACTCTTCACCTTCTCTCATACTCAAACATCAAGAGTACTATTATACCAAAAGAATAATGACCAATAGACCATATAAATAGTCCTCAAACTGATCTTCTCTTCAACTCATTCATAGGTAACTCTACCCTTCCTCTACTCCAAAAAATAGACACACAAGCCTCTCAAATTTGAATATGCATAACTTTTGCCACACTTTAGTGTATAATCTAAAATTGAGTGCAAATAAACTAGGCTCAAAAATAAACAAACCCATATGATCACCTTCTCTTGAAATGTCCACATGTGTCAAATATGCCATCATCAAATTTATTACTTAGATATTTCTTACCTCATGAAAATTTGGCTAAGAATGGGAAAATATTGTCAAAATGCCTAGGAGATAAACTTTGTACTTGCATATCTTTTGATGTACTTAGTCACATGATTTGAAAATTAGTACATAAAAACTAGGTAAAAAATAAACAAACCCATATGATAATTTTGTCCTAACACTTATAATCATGTGAATTTTGACCTCATCAACATGATTACTTGACTCTGCTTGAACCCTTTTGCAAATTGGGCTAATATGGGAACATAGTGAATTTTGTCTGAGTAGCCAACTTTACATCCTTATATATTTGATCAAACTTTATTTCATGACTTGATATTTGGTGCATAATAAATAGGTACTATTGTGATCACAACCATATGACCAACTCCCCTTTACTCATTCCCATGTGGTAATGATGACATCATCAATCTACCTACTTAGATTTTCTACCACTTGATCCAAAATGTCTAGATGATAACTATGGATAACAAAATGAATTCCACTTATGCACACAAACATTCAAAACTTATAAAAACATCTTAGGTGCCTTTTTAAAATCCTCAATAATCCATACTCATCCCTAAACATCTATAACCATGCCCAAGTAGAAGATCAACCAAGCATACTTCAGGCATACTAGGACAAGCAAATTACATATTTTGTCATAATTACTTAGGATATCAAATTACTACATCCACTCACTAGGATACCTCAATGAGATTATTGATAATACTCCAACACATCAATCCATGATTGTAATCTATGACTTTCAAGGAGATATCGAATTAGCATGAGACCTAGAAGCAAAGGCTATTACCTCTTGAAAGAAGTATGATAGCTAAAATATTGAGATACAAGAATTAACATAACTACTCAGCACTTCTAGGATGGCCATGTTGTTATGAAAATAATGAAAATATGCATTTCAAAAGGTGATACATGACATTTTATAATGGAAAAGAGTGGGTATTTCTACCCCTCTCCAATGACCAAGGACCCCCTATGTCAAGAGTGTGGACATCAAAGATGAGATCAACCACATCCATAACATCATGGTGTAAGGCATTAAGACTCTATACCCAAATGATAAAAGAGTCCTTTCTTGGGAACATAGATAATCAGCCTTAAACACCACCAATTTTTCCCAAGACTAATGGGTCAAGGAAGCATATGAGACCAGCGATCGAAGGTGTCATTTGGTGTGTGTGAAGGTGTTGAAACTAGTAAAGATAGTCTGGGTCTAGATTGATCATGCTTCTAAAATGTGGGTCCCTTACTCCAAGAAGAAGTTAAATAGAGTGTTTCACCTTAGTATTGAAAATGTGTAGCACTCCTAAGATTTGAAGGGAATAATCTAGTGGAAGACTATGTCCATGACCTCATATCATGCATCCCAAAAGAGGCAGATAGAATGGGTGCACTAGTTTATACATTGAAGAGCACTGCCACTCATTGGTGGGTAGCATAAAATCTTATCTTGCCAATTTGAAGAGGTGTGAAGGCATCCATTTTTACTATATTTAGAAAGAGTAATGAGGACATCTAAATCTTAGCTTACTCTAGTGATTCTAACCCTATAGCACATGTGCACATTTATGAAGAAACATGGACTATCTATGGAAAAAATTTCCTAATAAATCTATGGGTGCATGCCTTATATAAGACCTTAAATACTTGGGTGTGGGAATGGTATGTTTTCAATGAGATTCATCAAGAGACAACCAATTGGGATGTACTTAAGGAGTGGTTTGTTGACACCTTCTCCTTTTCATCTTAAATCTTTGAATTGATTAAACCACTATAGGTAGTTTGAAGGTTAGTGTTTGAGGGCATTGCTATATTGAAGGAGCACTTAAAATACATGTTTGGTGAAAATGGGTTAGTGTTCCCAACCTTCTTCAAGTATCAAACTCTTAATAGTGACTCTAGTAATGAATATGATGAAACATGAAAGATGTGCAATTGAAAGAATTTAATAGGCAAAAGCAAGTTAGTGCACTAAGTTGAGGATAGCACCTAGAAGAAGAAGACCCTAACCATATTTAGATAGAAATAACTGAGCATAGTAGACAAGTCAAGGACTCACACTAAGAGAAGAATGAACCCTACTGAGTTCCTTTAAAAACTATCAAGGTAGATATCAATTTAGAGGGGGAATCAGATATTGCCACTATAGGCACATATTGGTCTGACACAGAGCTGGAGCATATTATTGATTTCTTAAAAGAATTCTAAGACTTTTTCCTTCAAAACTATAGATATATTAAATTCATGCACCCATCCCTTGAGAAGATGAGCATTAATTTATTTGACAATGCAAGACATGTCAAGAATCAACCTTACAAGATGAACCCTAATATTCATTGCAAGGTCAAGATGAATATTGATCGTATGATATCAACAAGTGTCATCTACCCTATATAGTAATTTAAATGGATTATCCCTATGTTCATTGGCATCAATAAGGATGAGCACATATAAATTTATGTTGACTATTCTTAAGAATATACCAGTTGTGTTCTCTTAAGTGGTGATCACCACTTCAAAGACTTTATTCATAAGTTCCTCTAAGTATACTTAGACAATTAGACTATGTATGGGTTAGTGAAGGATCACTATGATAATTTTTGCCTTATGTTTTAAAGGTGTAGTCAGTTGTAAATTTCTTTGAACCTTGAGAAGTGTGTTTTCATAATACCATTTGGTACTTTGCTTGGGCACATCATCTACAAAGATGGTCTACTCATTGGTCCATTAAATATTGCAATCATCCTTCATCTCCACACCTTATCAATGTATAATGACATTCATGCCTTTTTTGGACATTAAGGGTACTATAGGAAGTTCATAAGTAACTATGCCTAGATTACAACATTACTAGAGGAGCTCTTGTAAAAGGATGATGCATTCTATTAGGGCATATCACATGAAGATGCATTTAAAACCCTAAATCTCAAACTAGCAAGCACGTTGATATTGTAATTTCTTTATTGGATGAGTCCCTTCCATGTTCATGTTGATGTATCTAGTATTATGATTAGTGTTACTTTAGTGTAACCAAGTAAAGCAAAAATGTATTATCCCATTTCATTCACAAATAAAAAACTAACCAAGGCATAGCAAAACTACACCATAATTCAGTGTGAGGTATTTACCATGGTCTACACCCTATAAAAGTTTTGGTAATACTTTTTAGTGACCCCCTTCATCTTCTTCATTGATCAAGAGGTGTTTAAGTACCTGGTGAACAAGCCCATTCTCTATGCGTGCATTTGTTGATGGATTATTTTATTTCAAGGGTTCTAATAACTCTATTATAGTAAAGCTTGGAAAATAAAACTTGAGCCTAGACCGTTTATCCTACATCAACTCTGGTAATGTGGTAGTGCTTATTGAAGATGATATGCCCAATGTATAACTTTATAGGGTCCAACACATCCCATAATACTTGTCAACTATCTCTAAATTTTTGACCTTCAAATCTATGCCTTAAACCATGATGACTAAGGAAAAGAAGCAGCTCATTATTTGTACCACCCTCTTTCAACTCATTGGTGAGGAACTATACAATTTAATTTATGATGAAGTCATGCATAGATGTGTCTTATAGCATGAACAGGACTCAATCTTGTAATAGGTGTATGAGGGGATTGCTAGAGGCTATTACACTAGAAATGATATGATGCAAAAGGTACTACAATCAATCTTATGGTGGCCAACCCTATTCCAAGATACAAAATAATATGCCAAAGCATGTGACATCTGTCAGTGCATGGAAAAAACCAAACCACCAGGATGAGATGCTTCTCATCCCCATCCTTGCTCAAGCACCATTTTAAAAATGGGCCATTAACTTTATTGGCCTATTACTCCTATTGTAAGATGTATAGGTGCATGATACATTCTAGTGGCCATAGATTACCTCACCAAGTGGGTCAAGGCAATGCCAACTAAATATTGTATAGCCATCATAGCCATAATATTTATCTAAGATAATATCATCAATCACTATGGATGCCTACTTAGCTTGACTAGTAATTGTGGCATGCACTTCATCAATAAAACTATTTAGATCCTACTAATTAAATATATGGTGGTGCACCATAAGCTGGCACCTTATCATCCCCAATCAAATGGCATTATTGAAGCCTTCAATAAGATATTGGGAATGTGCCTCACAAATATATCCGATATTAGTCATAAAGATTGGGATGACTATGTGTCAATAGTAATAAGGGCCTATTACACTACATATAAGTGCCTGAATAAAGCTACACTATTTTAACTAGTGTTTAGTATAAAGGTTATCTTACCTATGGAATTTATAGTGCCCTCATTACACATTATACATATTAGTTGATTGGATGACCAAGATTATTTGAGTACATGCCAGAAGACTTGAAATGCTTGGATGAGACATGCACCTAATCAAGATAGAGATAGAAAATAGAAAAAGTACACCAAAATCTATGGCATGATAATCACATCAAGCATAAGGTTTTTACCAAAGGTGCACTAGTCTTACTATATGACTAAAAGTACCTCAATCACCCAGGCAAATTGTTGATTAGGTATATGGGACCTTATATCATCCATAGTATATTGGATACTGGTTCATGCAAGTTGTTCACATTGATGGGTGAAATTATCCCTAGGTATTTAAATGGTAACATACTAAATCCCTATAGTCAATAAGATGGCACTTATGCCATTAGACACCAACTTTTTTATCACAATTTAGTTGTTTTATGTTCATCATAATGAAATTTGGTGAAATCTAAATCTTTCTTTATGTTTGTTTCATTTGTGTTACATAAATAATCATGGTGCTTTTAGGCCCATAGAATGACTCTTTTAGCACTGACACATTTAAATATAGTCAAGTGAGTTGAGCATAGATGTTCTCTAACTGCCTGAGGATAGACACCTAAGTTTCTAGGCATGTCAAATTTGCTAAATTCATAAAGCTATGAGTATAAGTTAAGAAAGGAATGTGAACAAGATGATCATGTGAAATAAATTGAGAGGAGAGACTAAAGCACTGGAAGACCAGTGTAAAGATTTATATGGGGTAGGGAAGGTCAAAGAAAGAGACATGAAAGCATAGAGAAATCGACCAAGAAAGAGATGTGCACTTGAAAGGAAGTGTAGCATGAAGAGGAAATAGAATCAGGGAGGATGAAATTATGTGCATTTGAAACACTACACCCAAGTTACCATAAAAATGGCAAAGGTCATGCCAAGGTGAACAAAGCACATAATAAATATTGTCAAGATAGTTGGCACCCACCCAAAATTTGATGAGAAGTGACCATTGGAATCACCTGTCACTTCACCAAATAAATCATTTGAAAAATTAATGATGTGATGATGAAAGCATAAATATCCATAATAAATGAGGATTTGTTAATGGATTTTAGTGGATTTTGTAGGTTTAGTAGATTTCAATAAATCCATGTGCCACCAAGCCATTAATAACCAACCATTAATGAGTTAGATGAAAATAGACTATAAAGGGGAAAATGACAAACATTAATAGGTTACAAACCTTATGACAATTTAAACCAAAACATAGAGCTGAACAAAGCCAAAGCCACTCAAAGACCAAAAAATGCTACAAGTGAGAACCAGAGCATCCACATCCCCCCAAGCAAGAATGGTCAAACTATGATAAGATTGTATTCTATTTGAAATTTAATAGGAGGTGGGTAAAGAGGAATTGAGAGATAAATAGGGTAGTATAATTTCTAAAAAATGATGAGGCTACCATTAATTGTGCATGAAGCTCGAGAGCCAAAGACACAATCATAGTTCTAGCAATTATGAAGAAGCATCAAGCATGATTAAGGGATTTGAAAAGATCAACCAACCATGTTTTAATAATATCTAGTTTAGAATGGGTAAAAAAATATTAGGTAAAAGTCTATCATAGGTGCATAAATATGCAAAGAAAGCATGGATAGTGAAAGAAGTAGCCACTAAAAAATGAGAGGCACATATGGTAGAAAGCATAAGTGCTATGGTAATATACCTAGAAGCAAGCGTAAAGCTTTATTAAATATACATGTAGTTCCCCCCAAAGGTAATGGTGGGGTACAAATGGGCATCATTCATGCATATGGACAAATTAAAACATTACAACCATCAAATAGGGAGTAATGTGTAAGAGTTAAACCAGAACTAGATGGTCGACATAGGGAAGAAGATGAAGGTGGGTGCCACACTCTATGATTTCTCCATCTAAGATAAATTGGTGAAAATCATCACAACTAAACTATTCAATCTATTAAGATTTATCAAGCTATAGGAATAGCTGTAATTCCTCCTCTCATGCATACATGACAATTATATATACTTCATAAGATGGTGCATGAGGATCTCAGCACACCTCATTAGTAAGATCATGGGGCTTCTAAGTATAGGGGAGGACATCCATAAAATTATGGAGAATGAAGTGTAATTTGAGAGGGTCACAAAGCTCTTGGGCTACTATAAGTTAGGGTTCACATTCCTTATCACAAATATATAGGACCCCAGCATGAGGGTAGAGATGAACCTAGTTAGCTATAAGATATGCCTTGGCAAATGTTGGTCTAACATTAGTAATACCTTATTATATATTTCCCACCACGTGGTGTAAGGGGTAAAATTCAACATCTCTAAATTTAGTACCAAGGAGATTATTAAGAATTCACAAGAGTGTCACAGGGTATGTGAAATATTTAGGTGTGGGTATATGCTTATCTTGATTATGATGAAAGAGATAGGTGTTCTAGATAGATATGATGACAACCTATGGGTATTCCCACCCGGCCATGAATCCCTTACAATGAATTATTAAGATTTCATTTTCCCAATTAGATTCTCATAAAAGTACAAGATAAGGGTGTAAGGGTGGTGTGATAGGTACATTAAAGCCTTTGGGATTGAATGGTGCATCCTTCAAGATCTTTCCCAACATTTGGTGGGAATGGAAACCTTTATCATAATGCAACATTTATGTGTAGTGTGCCTAACACTCATGGATGGAAACCTATCTGGATGGCTCAAGTTACCTTATGCATTTTTTACCAAATATTTCATGGTGGTACTAGGGAGGATTCCCAATGCATAATAGCTAGAGATCTTAGTCAAGATCGTGGATCAAGATAGGATGACATGCATTATGTGTACCCTAGATCTAAGGCCACCAAATATGAGGAGGATGACTTTGACAAGATGGACCTCAATCCTCTCTAGAGAGAAATAATAAATGGGTGCATCTTCAACCTCTACTATGAAATGAATCCATGAAAAAATGGAATTTTGGGGATCAACCAACAATTTGATTACACTTATGAAAGCAATAAACTTCGGAATTAAATCAAATAGATAAGTAACTAGAATGATAAATAGAAAAGAACAAGAGATACAAGAAACCACCCTAAAAACTTGTATTAAACTCTTTACAGAAGGAATACAATTGAAGAAACTTCTTTCTTCCACACCTCTCTCAGATGCACAAGATCTCTCTCTAGATCTCTATCCCTCAAGAGCTCTCTCTCTCAAATACAATCAACTCCAACAACCTAGATTGATTCACCTATACAATTCTGTATTATTCATCAACATTCACATACAATGAACTACTACGATAAGCTAAGAAGATCTAATTCTACATATAGAGTTAGGAGACTTGAGCATGCACTTACAACCAATAGTTAAGCCTATTGAACAAGAGATCTAAAAATAGTCTTACTAATAATAGAGACGCAGACTTAAGACTAAGACTTAAACTCATCATGCAAACACTCAATTCTATCCATGAAAATATCTCTCTAGACGCACAGGTAACCGACGGCGGTTCTTGCCTTCTTGCCTATGACCGACGTCAGCCGATCCCCTACCGACACCAGCGTCTCTTCAACTGCACCTAACCAATGTTGGTCACTCTTGACTAATGTCAATGACTGTGTAAACCTACAACTTTGGTAATATGCTCCTTGGTGAAGCTTTTAGGCTCCACACCTTAACAATCTCCCACTTGGAGATAAACAGCTGCACCAGTACCTGTACAGCAACATCTTTTAGCTCCTCCATATTTAACTCAATCATGAAGACCAACAGAAGTTGAATGAAAATTCAACTTCTCCTTTGTAACCAGCTTGGTTAACATATCAGCAGGATTCCTATCTGTATGGATCTTCTCCAGCTTCAACTCACCATCCTCCAATACCTGTCTTATGAAGTGGTACCTAAGCTGTATGTGCTTTGTTCTTAAATGAAAGGCTGAATTCTTAGCCAAATGAATTGCACTTTGACTATCACTGTATAATCTGCAACTCTCATGCTTCCTTCCAAGCTCTTCCATGAACCGTGTCATCCATATCATCTCTTTGATAGCCTCTATGGCTGCAATATACTCTACTTCTGTAGTTGACAAGGCAACAACCTTCTACAACTTTGATATCCAGCTAACTAATGTTCCACCTACAGTGAAAACATATCCTGTGGTGTTCTTCCTACCATCCAAATCACCTGCCATATCTGAATCTACATAACCATGTAGAGAAGTATCTGAACCTCCATAGCATAAGTGCCTACTGTTGGTTCCTCTCAGATATCTAAGGATCCACTGAACTACTTTCCAATGTTCCTTCCCTGGATTGGCCATATACTTACTTACAACTCCCACTGCTTGGGCAATATCCGGTCTAGTACACACCATTGCATACATCAAACTCCCTACTATGGAAGAATATGGAACCTTACTCATGTACTCTACATCATCATGTGAATTAGGACATTGTTCTTTACTCATCTTAAAATGTCCAGCCAAAGGTGTGCTTACCAGTTTAGCATCCTGCATATTGAACCGTTTCAACACCTTGTCCACATAATCCTCTTGAGACAATATCAACCTATGATTTTTCCTATCTCTCTTAATGCTCATGCCAAGGATTTTTTTTGCTGCTCCCAAATCCTTCATAGGAAACGTTTGAGCTAATTTCACCTTAAGCTTAGAGATATCATGCATGTGTGATCTTGCAACTAGCATATCATCTACATACAACAATATAATAATATATCTACCATTATCCAATCTCTTAAAATACACACAATGGTCAGATTGACACCTACTGTAGCCATGCTCAGTCATAAACCTATCAAATTTCAAATACCACTGTCTAGGAGCTTGCTTGAGGCCATACAAGCTTTTCTTCAATCTGCACACTAACTTCTCCTTACCTTTGACCTCAAATCCTTCCAGCTATTCCATATATATTTCCTCATCCAAATCTCCATGAAGAAATGATGTCTTAACATCTAGCTGCTCAAGATGCAAATCCTCAATAGCAACTAAAGATAGTACAATCTATATAGAAGTCATTTTAACAACAAGAGAAAAAATCTCACCAAAATCAATACCTAGGTTTTGTGCAAATCCTTTCACTACCAATCTGGCCTTATATCTCATCTATCCATTCTCACCTTCTTTCAACCTATAGGTCCATCTATTCTTCAGTGTCCTCTTACCAGCTAGCAACTCAACCAAATCCCATGTTTGGTTCTCTCTTAAGGACTCCATCTCCTCAACCATGCCATGCTCCCACTGACTCTTGGACTCCACCTGTATTGCTTCTTGAAAACTCTCTGGTTCTCCACCATCAGTTAGCAATAAATATAATAATGATGGAGAATATCTAATTGGAGGCTTACTTACCCTTTTTGACCTCCTGATGGGTGTCTGAGACTCATTCACAACACGCTGTCCACCTAAATTCTCTGACAGTGACCGACCTCGGTCACCTCTAGACCTATTACTGGCCGACGTTGGTTCTGTCTAACCGATGCCGATGCCTGAACTACCGACATCGGTCTCTATATGGCCAACATCGGTTTCTATCCTGTTGACACCGGTTCCTTTTTTGCCGACGTCAATCTCTGTGTTTTCCTGCAAGTGATTATTTCTTTTTCCTGCGAGCTCATTTTGGACCATCACCTCATCCAATTCTCCATTGCTCTGGCTAGATTGATTCAGCTTCTTTAGTTGATCACTATACATCACTTTTTCATTGAAAATAACATCATGGCTCCTAATTATCTTGTTAGTTCCTAGATTCCAAAATTTGAAACCAAAATCATCTGAGCCATAGCCAATAAATGTGCACCTCATAGACTTAGCATCTAGCTTCTTTCTATTTTCCTTATCAACATGCACAAAGGCTTCACAACCAAAAACTTTAAGGAATGAGAGATCTACCTTTTTACCTATCCATGCCTCTTCTAGAATTCCACCATCCAGAGCTGTAGAGGGTCCTCTATTAATCAGGTACACTGCAGTGTCAATAGCTTCTGCCCAAAATTCTAAGGGAAAACCAGCATGCAATCTCATACATCTTACACGCTCCATGATTGTTTTGTTCATCCTTTCAGCAATTCCATTTTGCTGAGGTGTCCTTGGAACCATTTTTTGCCTATGGATTCCATGCATATAATAATACCAGTTGAACTTATAGCTACAGAACTCACCACCATTGTCAGATCTTAGGCACTTCAATCTTCTACCTTTTTCATTTCAACCATAGCTTTCCAAATCTTAAAAGTTTCAAATACATCAGATTTCTTCTTAATACAATAGATCCATACCTTTCTTGTAGCGTCATCTATAAATGAAACATAGTACTGTGATCCTCCAATAGAAGTTACCTGAGCTGGTCCCCACATGTCTGTGTGAACAAGATGTAACTTATGCTTCTTCTTTGTAGACTTAGTCTTGAGAAAACTCACTCTCTTCTATTTTCCAAATACACAGTGCTCACAAAATTCTAGATCCATGCTTTTCAAATCTGAAAGCTTACCTTTAGACTTAAGAATTGACATTCCCTTCTCACTCATGTGGCCAAGCCTTGAGTGCCACAATTTTGGATCCACATCTGAAGTAGATAATACAGAAGGATAATTGTTAGTAACACAATTACATAAATAGAGAGTACCTACTCTCTTACCTCTGGCCATAACAAGTGCACCCTTGGTCACCTTCCAAGATTCTACTGTGAGAGTTACTGTACAACCCTCATCCCCTAACTTTCTTGCAGAGATCAAATTTCTCTTCAAGCTAGGAACATGCATCACATCTCTCAACACCCATGTGTTGCCATTATGTATTTTTAGCTGCACTTTACCTTTGCCAATAATTTTACAAGGCTCATCATCCCCTAGATACACTATTCCAAAATATCCATGGATATAGTCACTAAAATATTCCCTATTAGGGGTAGCATGAAAAGATGCACCAGAATCTAACACCCAAGATTCTATATTATTATGCAAAGAGAATATTAAAGCATCTTGTGCAATACCTACAACCTTTGCTTCTTCCTTTCCTTCATGTTGATTGTCCTCCTTAGGATTTGACTAGCAATCTCTGCTTATGTGCCCCATCTTTCCACAATTCCAGCATTGTGGCTTCTTACCATTTCTAGATTTGGATCTACCTCTCCCCTTAGACTTAGATCTTGATCTCCCTTTCTTGCTCTTCTCTTTTTGCCTTCCCCTGCTCTCAAAACATAAAGCATTCCCAGATGTCTCTTCTGTGCTTTTCCTACGAATTTCCTCATTCAAGATAACACTAACAACATCCTCTACTTTTAAAATATTTGAAGCAGATGCAATATTACTAACTGCCATTACTAAGTTATGCCAGCTTTTAGGCAAAGAACATAATATTAAAAGAGCTTTTATTTCATCATCAAATACAATTTTGACTGAACTTAATTGATTTACAATACCATGGAAATCATTCAGGTGATTAGATACAGATTCACCTTCCTACATATGCAAATTAAATAGCTGCTTCATAAGATATACCTTATTAGAAGCTGAGGGTTTTTTGTACAAAATTGCTAAAGTAGTCATCAACTCTACCATTATTTTTGCATGTGATAAATTAGATATCACAGTAGATGCTAGACTTAGTCTTATAGACCCCAAAGCCTTTCTATCAAGAACTTCCCACTCTTCATCATCCATGTCTGTGGGCTTCTTTGCAATCCCACCTAACAGTAAGTATAGATCTTTCTGATACAGATAGTCCTCTATCTGCATTCTCCAATGTTGATAATTTTTGCCATTGAACTTCTCCATTCTTAGTTTACTTTCTTCTCCATTGCTTCTCCCACTCAAAGAGAAATCCTTGTAGAAACCCCTATGAGTAACCTATAATCAATACACACTACACATATCTGAACCACCTGTTAGTGAACCTGAGCTCTGATACCAATTATTGGATATCAAGCTCTAAACCTATAACCAAGGCTGTGACACCACTTGTTGGGGATCAACCAATAATTTGATTACACTTATGAAAGCAATAAACCACAGAATTAAATCAAATAGATAAGTAACTAGAATGATAAATAGCAAAGAACAAGAGATACAAGAAACCACCCTAAAAACTTGTATTAAACTCTTTACAGAATTAATACAATTGAAGAAACTTCTTTCTTCCACACCTCTCTCAGATGCACAAGATCTCTCTCTAGATCTCTATCCCTCAAGAGCTCTCTCTCTCAAGTACAATCAACTCCAACAACCTGGATTGATTAACCTATACAATTATGTGTTATTCTTCAACATTCACATACAATGAACTACTACGATAAGCTAAGAAGATCTAATTCTACATATAGAGTTAGGAGACTTGAGCATGCACTTACAACCAATAGTTAAGCCTATTGAACAAGGGCTCTAAAAATAGTCTTACTAATAATAGAGATGCAAACTTAAGACTAAGACTTAAACTCATCATGCAAACACTCAGTTCTATCCATGAAAATAGCTCTCTGGATGCACAGGTAACCGACGGCGGTTCCTGCCTGCTTGCTTGTGACCGACGTCCGCCGATCCCCTGCCAACGCTAGCATCTCTTCAACTGCACCTGACTGACGTCGATCGCTCCTGACCGACGCTGGTGACTGTGTAAACCTGTAACTTTGTTAATGCGCTCCTTGGTGAAGCTTTTATGCTCCACACCTTAACAGGGAACCTATCTTAAAAAGGATGATTATCTCCTCTTCCTGGTCGATGATGAAAGGAAGGTTACACTAAAGATACAAGAGAAGACTCTCCAAAATAAATGGGGATAGAAACTTGAAGAGATTATACAGTGTATTAAGTTATATATTGCCTCTAGAGAATAAATTACACCCCTAGCTCCTAAGAATCATGTAACCTTCATGCCAGAGAGTTCTTCCTCTAGTAAGAAGCACAAGAATAAGATTAAGGGACTAGTTACATTTCCTATTATAACTCTAGTAGAGATAGATAAAGAAGAAAGAATAGGGATATATATCCTATAAATATAAGAGGAAGAGGGGCCAAGCACCAATAAAGTACAAGAAACCCTTTAAAGTGGCACAACCACCATGATTAAAGAATTAGAGGATCTAACAAGCCCCTTATCCATTAAATAACCCTCCATGCTACCTCCATAAATAGAAATGGAAAAGAGAAGGGTTTGGAATAAAATGAGCTTGAGCAAGGAGGAAATTTAGAAGGCATTGGCATTTGAAGAGAAACAAAGACTTGCCAAAGAAAAATAAGTGGACAAGATAGAGAAAAGGCCCATAAAGGTTCCCACAAGTGTTGAACCAACTATTGAAGTAGTCAAGCAAGCACCAAGCACCCCACTAAAAAATAAAAAAGAAGCTACATAAGAGGAATGCCTAAGTAGTGAAGGGGAACTTGAATAAAAATAAGGTGATATAGACACCTTAGAAAAATAAATAGAGATAGTAGAGGAACCCCAATGATAATAAGGTAACTCTGGCACTGAAGGACTTTCCTTAGAGGTAAGTATTGAGAAACCTTAGGAGGAAAAAGTAGATGAAGGGAAAATTTCCAAGGAAGAAACAACAAAGGATCAAATAAGTGAATCCTCAAAGGAAAGCACAGAACAGAGTGGTGGTCTCAATGAAGAGAAGAAAGAACAAATAGAGATGACCATCATCGAGAAGGATAATATAGAGTTAAGCATAAGTGAGAAGGAATATAAAGTATGTGTGGATAAAGAGATTTCTATGTTTGACACTATGCCCCCTAAGCCATCATAACCAAGATGCATAAACAATTCTCATTTATGGTCAATCACTATATGGATGAGCCTCATTTTGAGGTGCCTAGAAAGGCTACTTTGATCTTAAAAGAGATTGAGGAGGGCATGACAGCCTCCTTATAAACCTTCACACCATGAACCCAGTCTAATCTAGGAATGCATTACTCAAAATAGCCACTAAAAATATACATGATAACATCATCAATGATATTAGGGTAAGAAAATAGAAAAATCTCCATAAAGAAGTTAAAGATGAAGTAAAAGCCACTAAATTCAAGCTACAATAGCATTGTGAGCACATAGATATGGATGAACCATCCCTTCTAGGAAACATCTATACTTAAAACCTCCCAAAGGTTGAAAAAATATGTGTGCAAGTGGATTAAATGCTCCCAAGGTTAAAACCCAAGTCCGTGCAAGAAGAAGAATAAGAAAATTCCTACATCATGCTATAGAAGGAGTTAGCTAGTAAGCTCAAAGAGGTATAATACCTCTTTGTTAAACTATAGGAGGGAGTAGATGCAAAATATTCCATATTCTTAATCTTCTTAAACCAAGCATTAGTCATAGATGCATGCCTAAAGTAGGAAAAGGAAGAGAAGGAGAAGTTGATGGTACAAGTGTACTTAGTGAGCAAGTCAGAGTGGGCACAGATCATGGGGAGTGTTAACATGCTCAACAATCAAATTAAGGATCAAGATAAAAATTTGAAATCACTCTTTCATGCTCTACAGACTAAGGCTTATGAGTAAGGAGCAATCCTAGATAGGAGTGTGGAAAAGGCAAAGGTAAAGGTAGAGGCCTTCTAAAAGGAGATGGAGAAGACTAATGTGCTCATGTTTACTATTACATACATAAAAATAGACAACACCATTGAAGAAATAAAACTTGCCATTAAGGGATTTGAATAATTTAGTATCAATCTTAAGGAGAGTATACCTGAGTTGTGTGCCACTAAGACCTTAATAGCCTAGTGTGAGGATGGACTAAAATTTTTATATGGGGTGATGTTGGGTCCCTTATTTTGTTAAGTCTCAGGTTCATGCCAGCATGACATTCACTTTGGTGTGAATAGATCATTTTCCATAATGATAACATTTTGGCATTTTGGTGTCAGTTGGAGGTTAGAGTACATACTTTGTACCAGCTGGTAGGTAGTTAATTGGTTTTCATATCTTCAAGGCATCTTCTAGGATTGATGATACATGGTAGTTATAGTTTGAACTTCATAAAATCATGGATCCAATATGAATGATCACCAAAGCTCTAGCTTGGTACTCAGTGTACATGTTCTACCCTGGTAGAGATGTTCCTATGAGTTATTTAAGGATCTCTAATCAATTGGAGTAGAGATGTGAAGATATTGTAGCAAAGCTCTAGTAAATTTGTAATGATATATATATATATATATATATATATATATATATATATACATTACTATGGCATCCATTTGACTTAGGAGTAGTGTGGACACCATAAAGGCTCCATTTTTAAGTACCCAAGCTCACTTGTGAGCCTCTAGGTCATTAAGTAGTTTGATCAAAGCATTTACATTGTTCTAGATATTATGAACTCTATTTTATTTTAACTTTGATTAATGATAAATAATGGTTGTAGTAAACATGATATCTAGTTTATGAATCTTTGGTATTGCTATTTAAATGCAAAATTATTACAATGTTGTAATTTCAATGCATTTATGTTAAGGAATGTTTATGAGATTTTGGTTTGCCTCATTAATGGATTCCTTATATTAAATGATGATGTCATCATAAATTTATAGAGAGTATAAGTATAGATCTTACACCAAGTGTTCTTATCCCTCTTAGAAGTGAGAGCCTAGTATGAGTACTTAAATTGAATGTATCCCTTGACCCCTCAAGCATCGATATTATGATAGGCTTAGTTTAACAAAGGCTTGCGCCCATATGAATCTACTTAAAGCCTTCTTTGAATTAACCAAGTCTCATAATTGATGTCTTATTCCATTGCTCAGCTAACTCAACACAGGCCCTAGTTCATTCTCAGTTGTGCTTTGGGTGTGTACATAAGGTTTGAACCTTATGTGGATTGATGTTAGTGTATCCAAGTGTTAAATTTTGAGTGTAAAGGGAATATCCCATGTTTGACCCTGGTTGTAATTAACCCAAAACTAGCTAATACAACTTTGTGTACCCTTTTCTATAATAATCCTCATGCTCCTTATGAACATCTGGTATAAATTGAGGTCCATGAGGGGCATGATTTTGATCTCAGGGAGTATCCCCTAATTGATGATCATTATCATCTTATCACATTTATTTTCAATTTTAATGATCCAATCCTGGTACTATTATCCTCACTTGAAGAGCATAATGCTCTTTGAAATAGCTTTGGTCACCTTTCCTAAGGCTATGAACAATTTTTCAAGTGTCATTTCCACCTTAATAATGTGGCCAATTGGGAACAAGCTCTTGACTTGAGACTTCAAGGTCTTAACTTGCTCTTTAATATCCTCCCTGAGCTTCTCTATCAGCTCATTTTTGGCATGTACCATAGAAACCAAGTCCTCTACAATATTTTCCTCTCTTTTCTAAGTCCTCTTCTTGGTGAGGGAGAAGAGTTCCTACTTTGTTCTCCACATAATGGGGTCTCCATCCTGGGTGAAGGTTTGGATCATTACCCTCTTCATTTTATTAGCATCTCTATCAAATTAGATATCTATGTTTAGGTCCCCATGGTATTCCAATCCATCCTTGTCCTCTCATTATTCCTAAGGCTATTGAAGCCAATTCCTAGCTAATAAGGTATGAGAGAGGGAGTCTCAAGATGGTGTTATAGGTTGAATAGGAGTTTGTGTTGATATCTTGGGGTAATCAACTTTGGGTTCTTACCATGTTTTTTATAAGGGATCATTTATGATGTTTCCACACTTTTAGGAGTATATGTGGAAATATCCTAATGTGAAAATAGGTGTTTTGTGTTAACTTTATTAATGCCCTAAGCTAGTGGGTTACCTAGGTTTGTTGCACTTGAACTTGTTAGATCACTAGAGGTTCTAAGAGAGGGGGAGGATACCACATTTTGGATCAAAGTAACTATAAATATTGTTGAAATAGTGGGAAGGCCTTACCCATGTTATAGGGGCCATTATGATTACATGGGTAGGAATTGGAGCACTGAAAGGGATTATGTTAATTACATGGGCCAACCTAAGGCTAATTGTATGAGTGGGCCAAGATAGTGTAACATAAACTAAAGGGGCATAGAGCCTTGAAGTACCAAGGGTTACATAAACCAAAGGAGTAGGGGACCCTTGGGGATCACTTGTAGTGGAAACTATAGGGGGAGTTACCATTAAGGAAGGCTATACCTAGGTTAGAAACGTAGGAGGGGATACAAGTTACTACCTATATATGCCAAAGGTTGGACCCAAAGAGAGCTACCCTAAGATTCATAATTCTATAAAATTGAAGATTATAGGATGCATGACTTTGCTTACCTGGTAAGTGCCTATACATTAAGTGTAAGCTAAATTTAATGGAGATTTTGTTGGGATCCTTTGTAACTCTAATTCAAAAATCATCCTTACAGAAGTTAGGACCTTTAGAGTAGGCTATGGGGGAGTGGGTCTTTCCTCCAATAGGGGTTTAGGATTTACTTGTTGGGATCTAAAAATATGTGTAGCTTATATATTTTTAATGACTTTAGCATTATAGGTAGGGTTTAAGTGTAATGCATCATCTATGTGGCTCTCATGATGGTAATTGACATTTAGCCTAGTTTAGTAGAGTTCCACATGAGTCTTTACCTTACCTTAAGGATCTCACTACCTATCATCACCCTTGGGAATATTAAAGGACTTATTATGCATGTCCATGACTTGGAGGGTAGGGAATATCTTATACTCATAGATCCCTATGATGATGGGGAGTGAAGGATAATAATCTTGTCTTCTATTGAGTTAGAAACTAGTTATGTTATTAACAAGTTAGAAACTAATCTCTTGATTTATTAGTCAGTCTTAGATGTCATAGGGAAGCCTAAAAAGAGGTCCTTAGATACCTTCAACCTTGATAACCATGTGGTCATAGTATTAATAGTAGGAAATTATGGTTAAGATGGAAGCTCTCATCTCTTTTTATTTTATTTTATGGTTTTCTCATTGATTTCCAATTATACAAGGGGTAGAAGTGATCATTGATGTCCCAGATGTGTTGCCTAAAGTAGTGAATGTATAGTTTAGAGAATACCATATGGACTAGGGAACCTATATATCTCTTTATGGGGGACATAATTCTCTTGAATTTGAGGGTGGCATAGGTTGAAACAACTAAATATGACATCATGTATAAATTTCCCCTACTATGCACCTTAGGGACTTATTGAGATATATTGAAAGTGATGATGTCCTCAAGATCTAAAACCTATTTCCCTTTGAGGATCATGTTGAGGAGTTGGACCCAATAACCCCATATATATGGTTGAGTATTAGTGTGCCCATGTGCACTCCATCTTTGAAGGTCCTTATAGTGTAGGAGTTGGCATCCTCCTTATTAACCCATCAATCAGTGTCCTCAACCCAATCCTTTACAATCTCATGAATGTTTTGGGTATTCATACACATAGTTTAAATCTCTTTATCACATAAAAATTTCATAATTATGGAGGTTTTAATAGTTATTAAAGGTGGCCCTAAATAAGTCTACAATTTGGAGCCCTATATTTGGCAAATGGTCGATATCATTATTGCACTTGGATGTTTTTAGTATATTGGTGAAGAGATCATCATAGGGGAAGACTTCAAGATTATTCATAGATTTGTATAATCCCAAGGATATGAGATATATAAGTTCACCTACGAACTTGACATCATCCTCCTCCATTTTATCATAACTACTAGACCTTTTCATAGTTTCAATTGTCTTGAATATTTTATTATAGTGATTGAAGTGTGTGATTCCCTATAAGAACATAGTATCCTTAAACTCCTACTCTATCTTGGGATTTGATGTGGATGTTTCCATTGCCAAATGTTTCTATTTTTTTATGCAAGACTTTTATAGAGATGCACTTCAAGCTTTGGTAATAACTCAATAGAGGGATATAAAAAATAAAATGCACAGAATAAATAATGGTGAGCTCAATTTGAATGGGACCTTATAAAGCTATGGTATATTTTAGCACTAATGAAACTCGAGGCTTGTGGTATAAAAATTAATCTTTGGGTTAATGGATTGATTTTAAAATAGTTATTTTTCACCTTTTTATTAGATTTGATTTCTTATAGAACCAACCTTAATAAGATTGGTTGGTGGTGATGGGACCCTTCCAGGTGCCAAATCATGAAATAACCAAATGATGAAAAAAAAGTAGATATTTTTGTAGGCACATGCCCATATTTATCCCTCATATCACATAATATGCTCTTAGAGTATGTTAAGTGTCACATTCACTATGGTACAAAGGAGTGATGTTATGGGTTTGATGCAATGAGGATTCTCTAAGTGTATAATAACTCTAGGCATATGAGTACACATGATTGTCTTTGATTTGATCGACCCTCTAGTAAATCTAA
Source organism: Torreya grandis (assembly GCA_037957365.1). Lineage (NCBI taxonomy): Eukaryota > Viridiplantae > Streptophyta > Pinopsida > Cupressales > Taxaceae > Torreya > Torreya grandis. The sequence continues at coordinate 610,788 of JARHVA010005110.1, read as the reverse complement.
TAACTCTAACTCATGAGTACACATGGTTATATCTGATTACATCAAACATTTGATATCTCTAATGACTATAATTATATGATTACATGTGATGGTCTCTATTTTTATCATGCCTCGTAGGCTCTAATATCTCTGACAACTCCAAGTGTATGATTACACATGGTAATATTTAAGTGGATCAGGCCTCCTAGGTTTTGATAGATCAAAAAACTTTGGGTGTATGAGTACATGTGGTGATCTTTGATTATATCAAACCTCCTTGGCTATAATATCTCTGATGACTCTAAGTTTATCAATACACATGGTGATATCTAATAAGATTATATCTCTTGAGATCTAATAGCTCTGATGAATCTAAGTATATGAGCACATGTGGTGATATTTTGAAATCAAATGGAGTTCAATAAAGGGCCATAATTTTTAGATTTACATATGATAGGGGTCCCCTTTTATTCTATGAAAAGGTACATTTTGATAGGAAAAAAATTCAATGTGAAATGAAAACTTTATGTTAGGTTAAGGAGTGGTGTGTAAAGCATCATTAAACCTTAAAACACTAGTAAAAATGAATCAACCACTACAGGTGGATTATATATTAAATTTTATTATTTCACTCTAATTTTATCAATTTTTATCTATGTGAAAATAACAATGCATAGTTTCAAAATAATAAACAATGTCCAAGCCTCCATCATGTGCGTAAGTTTGATTGTGTAGTTTCATTCAATGTAGAATATAATTCATAATCAAAAGAGAATGGATGATACCCGTGCCCCCAACATTACCATAAGTTTTATGAGTGTGAAGTGGAATGAAGACCATTTATCATTCAATTATAAATGGTATCATTGTGTGTGTGAGCATGAACCAACATTATGTCTTGAAAATTTGATGGTGTGTATATATACATGAATCAGTATCACGGCCCCTAAATTATATGCTAAATTTGAGAACATGTATCCCAAATGTATATGCATGTGAAAAAATTTAATTATATTCATATAAAAAATATTAATATGCCAATAGTTGTTATGTAACTAAACCATCTAATTTATGAATCATGTGTAATGCGTCAATTCTAATAATTTGTATCATGTATGTTGTGCGAACTATAAATCATGTCAAAATATGATAGTATGAAATTTTTTAATAAATCCAATGCATGTCCCTCTTTTAATGTGAGGGATATGACCATCGAATTAATATGATTGAAATATATATGTGATTATTGTTTATATGTTTATTTTTGTTTAAAAATTAAATGTTATAAATAAATAAACTATTAAAAATTAATTTATATTACATAATATACAAAACCTAAATGTATAATATAATAACTTATATAATTTGGGATGAGCTATAAATAGTAAATTGACAAACATGTATTCAAACCTAGCTCAAATTGAATATATGATTATTGTGTCAAATGAATGTTATTGAAAACTGATTGTAATGATCCCTAAACTATGTTGCATCAAAGAGTAAGATTTCAAAGTGTGTTGGGTCAAGGCCACACTAAGAGGATAGGATTGCACTATAACCTTGTTTGTTGATTATAGTCACATGCTAGTTGAGTGTGTGATTGATCTTTCTATGTGAGTGCTTGAAGTTATCTATGATAAATTTTGTGTTGGTTGTGCATCCTAATTTTCTACATAAAAGACCTATAAAATCAAAACCCTAGCTCTTACATAATAAACCAAATAAATATCAAATATAAAGGAGGAATCTGGCAAGGGGAATAGTCAAATTATCCTAAAAAAACCCTATGTCATCTAAGTACTACCTACATATCCCAAAATGGCCTTATGTTGATGTAATTCTCCTAGCTAACTGTATGTGTGTAATAGTGGAATCAAGATTAGATGTTCTTTTGCCAATGGTTACCCTTGAAACAAGCATGTAAATGATATATTCAGCCTTAGAACCTATATATAACTCAATAATTTAGTATATAAGCATATATAAACTTTGTATAGCTTTTATGATAGATTGGAATTGGTCCCTAGCCTCTAACATGACCCTTGCTCAAATATAACTCTTGAATTCAAATTTAGAGGCTTATTAGCATGTGAGGAGGATGAATTGAAAATTATAATGATAATAAAAGTGACCATTATAGAGATAAAAACTCAAAAAACTTCTAAAAGTTATGCTAGGATAAGGTTGCATTCCCTGGATGAGGCCATAGTGTGGTATTATTCATGAACTATGGGCTTTTCCAAAATACATAAGATAGAGATAAAGATATAGAATGAGATTAGGGAAACAATTAAAATAACTAAAAAATAGGCATGAGTCCAAGACTTAAAAAAAAATGTGTTAATAAGTCATTCATTCATAATCAATAGTCTTAGCAAGCAACATTATAAAAAATGTATGTTTTTAAAGAGCTTGTGTAAAATATAAGCGTCTACAATTATATACACTCGATAACTAGTTAACCTTAGAATTTTGTTCAATTTAATAATTTGAAATGTGTGTTGTATGAATATATATAGCTGTATTCTGAATGTCATGCGACTTAATAGATAAATAGTATCTATTGATAAATTCCCTCAAAGAGTAAATTCTAAAGGTAATGTCCTATATCAAGAGTCAAAAATTGCCCCAATTTTGTAAAATTAAGGCCATGTTAGTTTGGTAGGAAAGTATTAGTAAAATTTTGGAATATTATGGATTGTATTTAATCCTTTTTAGAAATAAGGATTAATATGAAAGAGAGTAACCTAATCAAATAATAAGTAAGCTACTAGAACGGATAATGAATTTAGATTCTAATAATATTCTAAAAATGAATATTGAATCTAAGCATATGGAAAATACAAAAAGTACAAAATTCAATATTTTGCTAATAGAAATATAAAGGAGAAATTATACTTAGATTATAAATTGATGTGTAGGAAATTCTAAGTAATGCATGTGTAAAAATATTTTTTATGATGATTATGATCCAGTCGTCAAATTATTTTAAAAAATAGCTTTATGTTAGCATAGACACTTATATCTCCCTGTGGATACTTATGTCAACTCTATTATATGTGATTTAACACATTCAACAAGTATGTAATATTGACTATTGACTTAAACTTATACCTAGGTCTTTTGGGGCTTTCTATCACTCTCAAATTATGTGTTCAAATATTGTGCATAGGCTTTAGATATCATAATATAGTATAAACCCTATATCTTCCTCTTAGGTCTTGTCACCTTGGCAAAAATGGGTTAGTGGGATCACAAAAATAATTTGGCCTCAAGGACCCATTTGTCAATGAGCATTACCTACATATCCAATACTCTAAAAAGGGCCTCATACATATGTAGTTCTTCCATATATGTTGGCTTGTGTGTGAACAATGGTGTAGAATGGTATATGCAAATGCATGTAGATATTTTGTTTTTAACTTGAAAAATAATGCTCATGGGTTATTATTTGAATTTTTTACACATATAATATGGATATTCCTATGTCTAATATATAAATAGGGAAGAATAGGGAAATTTAACTTAGTTTTTCAATTGATTGCATGAGTTTGAATATGCTCTTTCTTGGTATTTACTAGATGAGTAATAAGTTGTCTTAAACTTATATTATACCACCTATTTTGAAATGTTTCTCATAGAAGGGTTAATGAAACATAATACATAAACCCAAACATATCGAATGATTTTCAAATTTGAGTGTTTAGAAAGCATGAACACTTGCATTTGAGAATAGATAGTAGAGTCGATGTTATTATCCAAGTCTAAATATAATTCTCTATGAATAAATAAGGTTGTTGGATATCTGTATCTAATAATGAAGGATATATATTAGTGTTTAAGCATATTGTGGGCTATAGATGATCTACATAATAAAAATAATAGGGTCAGATTGTAAGATAAGCATTTGGACCTAGTGAGATGGTGATTATGAGCCTATCAACTATAAGTAAGGTCTAGAATTGAAGGGTAGAGCCCTGAGTGATTTTTGACAAGTGTAAAAGACTATTTTAGAATATAAATATAGATTTAATTATCTACATTTTCCCCCATTTTATCTCATAATATATAAGGATGGAATTACTAGTTTAAAGGAAATTAAATGTGTATCATGGTGTGTACAACACACCTTTATTTACTTGAGATATATTTAATTTGTTGTATGTGTATGACCTACAACCAAAATCATGTTACAAGTGTAATTAGTGCATATAATTTGAAAATTAATAATTTAGATTTGTTTGAAAGAAAATAAATCAATGGAGTACATGTGTGTCAATCCAACCATGTTCCCCCTTGATAGTTTATTTTGGTAATGATGTTTCATAGCTAAAGCACTAGAGAGAGTTTCACAAATGAAACTTGGATATGAGAATAGGTGAATTATAGGGTGATCATATCCCCAATCTAATATAAGTGTGATTTGTACCAAGTCCACCAAGATCTCATAATCTCAATCACACAAATCTAGTGTATCATAATCTATCCAAACTCATCTGAATCAAATAATATAACCATGTCACCTATTAATAATATAAAATAGTGTCAATTCCATCAAGAACATATAATCTTGATAAAATTAATCAAATAAACTAACTACTATAGTAAATGAAATCTCAAATGATACATCTTAGAAGAATCGATGCATGAATACTTTTTAATTTAATCAAGTAAATAACCTAGTTTTACAAGGATCCAAGAGCCATAAAAAGTATTATACAAAAAATTAACAGGCCAACCAAGGCCAAATAGCAAAAGATAGAAAACTAGATATAAAGTACCATAAGCAGTGAAATAAAACAATAGAATATAAGATCAAGAGGGGGACCCTCTGGTATTTCCTTGTCTTCCCTAGATATCTTCTCTAGAACTCCTTGCTTGATCTTAGAGACCTTTGCCCTCATCTAATTACTAGGTCCTTCTGCACTATCACTTGGGAGGATCATGCATAGCCTTTTCTAACTTTGTACCTATAAAGGTGTTTTCTTAATAGAAGTCAAGTTAGGGATGTCAAGTGAGGGGTTCTCTATTACCTTTAGTGATTACTTAATAAGGGTTTGATTTAGCTTAATGAAATGGAAAAAGGATTGAATAGTTGAATCTGCTTACCTATACAAGAAATTCCACTCTTGGATAAGGCTAGTAAAGGTTAAACTAGCTTCCTACACCCTATTGTTAAATTTTTTGAGATTATCCTTATTATTTTTCAGCTCATCAAACAAAAGGAATTTGCCTTTCATAATGGCATCTATGGAGGTTACCTCATCTAGGAAGACTAGCTTGGGCTTGGAAATAAAGAGCTTAAGTGGAAGGTATTCAATAGAGGTTTTAGATAGGCTAGCTTGGGGAGTACTAATAGATGGATGGTAGGACCTTGAGGTGGGGTCATCCTCTAGGGAGTCCTCTGGAGAGTCCTCCTTAGCAAAGGACCTCCCTTAGGGGCTCCCTTGAAAATTTTGATCATGCTTAACTAACATTAGTATAATCCCTTGATGTAGAATGAGGTTAGACTCATTAACTTGGTGGACAAGGGATGTTCATTCTAGTGACTTTAGTAGGTAAAATGGTAGGATGATCTTATAACCTAGAAAGTGGTTTAGTAACAAAAAATGTTGAGAAAATATTAAGGTATGCTTACCCTCTAGAGTCATATATCTCATCACCTAGAGGCATTTACATGGAATATGCACCTCCAATTATCTCAAGATGAATTATATATCAAAATGTAACATTTTATCTATAGAATATGTATAATATATATCATAAATTTGAAAAAATGTGATCCCAAATTTGTGCCAAAAGTATATAATTATATCTTGTGTATGTCTAAATTATGTAAATTAAACTAAATTATACCAGTTATGTCAATTGTATATATGTGGAATCATGCCTTTATGACATGCCCCCTTTTTGAGGTGAGGGGAACAAAAAAGTGATGGTCACCTTATCTCAAAAGGATAAGATAACTATGTTGTATATGTGTGAATAATATAGTAGATAAGCATATAGTAGTATCATGTAAAAGTATATATATCAATGAAGCTCACAATATGAACATATAATAATTCCTAAGATGCATTTTGTGTATCATAAAAACATCTATAAGATAACAAGTTCAAAAAATAATCAAGAACACACACAAGAGTACTCAAATGTCATATAAAAATGGGTATAAGAAGATGGAAAACAAGGGGCATGTTCAAATATTTCACACTCAAGGGGAGAACATATGAAAATTTCCCCACACTAAATAAACAATCAAGATTTGGGGCATTGTGGAAAAATCAAGGAACATGTTCAATGTTCCACAAGTAATAAAAATAATTAAACAATAAGTACACTCAAGTAAGCCATATGAAGAGATGAAGTAAATGAAATAGAAGAAACTAACATAAGCATGTCATATTAGTCCCTACATACCTATGTTAACAAAATGTCATGAAGAGTGGCATATCAAGTACATTATGTAATATAGCAACATGAGAATAGGCATGTCTAATGTTAGTATATAAGATCAATGTGATAATTTAAATGATCATAAATAATAGAACATGTGTCAATTATGATCATATATAATCAAGATGCCCCCAACATAATGTGTCACATGGTAAAATAAATGGTTTAACATCTACATGCTCATGTATCATGAATCTCATGTATGCCTGTATCACACTCAAGTACTTGTGAAACATATGTGTGTATATAAATTATATGATATCTGTTGTTTCCAAAATCTATCACTTGCTTTTATGGACAACATACTGACAATTTTGGTCCTACAGACCAAAACTCTCTTTTCTTTCTCAAAAATGTTCTGAGCAGTTAAGTTTTTCAAATATTCAAGCCTTTTTAGCTAAGGAAGTGGTAGGTTCAATAGGCAGGCTTTCTCAAAGGAAGTTCAAAACACTTAAGGCATTTCCTTAGTGTTTTGAGGATGGATCAATTCCCATGTTCAATTAAAATACTTAACAGTGGGCTTTAAACAAATAGAATGAACCACTTTGAACCATTGAACCGCACCTCTACAAGGTTCAAAGGTTCAACGAGTTTAAAGGTTCAATGACTTTGACAGACTTAAAGAACAGAAGGCTTTGAAGAGTTAACATTGAATCATTGAACCATTGAAACTTGAACTTTGAAAGGTTCAAAAGTTCAAAGGTTCAATGGGTTCAACAAGTTCAAAAGAATTAGAGAATAAAAGGATTCGAAGAGTGAAGATTGAACCATTGAACCGTTGAACCTTGAACCAAAAATAGTTCAAAGGTTCAAAGGTTCAACGAGTTTAATAAGTTTGATGGACTTAGAAAATGAAAGGATCCAGAAAGTTTGAAGCTTTAAAGGATTCAAAGAAATAGAATGAACTGTCGAACCTTGAATCAAAATGGTTCAAAAGGTTTAAAGGTTTAAAGAGTTCAAATTTTGAAAGGAAGCTTTGAGTGAATGAAGGAAGCGGAAGATTCCAGAAAGAAGTTCAAAGAAATGGTTCAACTAAAGAAGAAAAAGAAAATGAATGCAGCCCTTCACAAAACATTGAACCATTGAACCTTTGAACCAAAAGAGTTCAAGGTTCAAGGTTCAAATAGGATCAAGGTGACCAGTGATGCCCCTGTGGATGTCAAATTCAGGGTAATGGAATAGTTGTTGATTTTCAAAAGACCTGAGAACAAGCTCAGTGACTAGCCCAAAAAGGAGCTGAAAGAGCAACAAAAAATGAGAAGATAGCCCTGAGATCTCAGATCGCCAAGGAAAGACAAAACATGGCAAGGAAAGACAGAACAACTACAAGAAATCTAGAAATATCTATAGGAGAGTTATTTCTAGTAGGTGGAATAGTCCACTAGGTGGACATCAAAGAGCGTGAACATTCAAAGGTGTGGCCTATTTTTCTACATTGAGTAAAGGTGAATGGACAGCCTTGTAAGCATCATAAATAAGACCAGACAACCCATGCTTAGGAAGAGACATTTGAGATGATTCAAAATGCCAAAGTCAAGGCTAATGACCTATTCCATCATGGCCCTTTCATATATATTCAATGTATTCAATTTAGCATGGGCCATTTTCATGAAAACAAGAACCCAAGTCTTTCTTGTGATGTTATATATTGTAATATCTCATTTTATATAGAGGGGATCTCTCGATTATTAGAAGTGAAGCTCTGCCCATTTTTAAAGGCATTCTTGAGACTTTGAGCTCAAATTGTTAATCATATTTGGTTGAATGAATGAGAAAGCAAGCAACCTTTTATACTTTGTGTTGGAATAATCTTGTGTCATCTAGGAAATTGTTCTTATATATGTTTCCTAAATACATTCTTGTCCATTTAATCAAACAAGTAGAACAAGTGGAAATAAGCTGAAAGATGTCTTGAAGTCAACTGTGGGAGACTTTGTGCTACCATAAGTGTCTTTAGTCTGTGTTTTGTGTAAAGGATACTAGAGAGACTTTGAGTTCTCTTTATCCTTCATAATCCTTTACTCTATTATAGTTTTAGGTGCAGACTTTGAGCTACGCTTAATCTTATTGTGTTTCTTTGTCCTAATTAGTAGGAGAGACAATGAAATACTTTGTGCTTTCATTAGTTTTTTGTGGTTTTTGTTACTACCCAGGAAGAATCATGTTGTTGGTTAAATATCACTTCTAAAAGAATAGAAGTGCCTTTCAGTAATTACACCAGAATTCTCTTTTGTTCTATGAACATCATCTCTGAAAAAAGAGAGATGGATGGTATGATTTCACCCCTGTGTCTATTTTCACATTATATATATATATATATATATATATATATATATATATATATGTGTATGTATGTATGTATGTATGTATGTATGTATGTATGTATGTATGTATACACACACACACACACACACATATATATATATATACATATATATATATATACATATACATATACATATATATAGATGTACATATATATACATATATATATGTATATATACATACATATATGTGTGTATATATATATGTGTATATATATATGTATGTATATATATATATATATGTATATGTATGTATGTATATATATATATGTATATATATATATATAGTTTATAGGAAACCTCCCCTTGCTAAGAGGAGAGATTTGTCCCAATCTGGTTTTGGTTACCACCTCTATTTTGTTGTATAAATCTCTTTATGTTGTGGTTGATGTACCTATTTTTTCATCAATCAGTTGATGACAAAATATTCACCCAGTAATTTTTGGTGACTCTGTTGGGGAAGAACATGCAATTTGAAGCCTCAAGCTTCAAATTGAAGTAGTTTCAGTTATTTTACATATCCATTTTACACTCTGATAGATACATCATACACGTGAAGCCAGAGATCTCAAGGTATTGTTGACCCTATATTTGAGCTTGTGTAGCTAAGTAATTTTGATCTTTCCCCTCCACAAACTCACCTTCAGTGAACTAGGAATTTTTCTCCTACAAACATCAGGTCCCCAATCCCAGGCAAAGCTACTCTTTCCTTTGCTAGTAGAGCTTTGTCCATACATATCCCATAGATATTTATTATCCCTCCTTTCAATAGCCATATCATGGCAGTCCAAGGCCCCTGGGGTAATACTTTTGGTCCTCTGAATCTAACCCCACCTTTACATGAGCTATCCCATAGCTCAATAAAAAAATTATCCAAGTTTTATGGTGATGGGAAGGTTCATCCTGATGAACATATAGCAGCCTTTTACATAGCCTATCATATAATAGGCATTGAATATGAAGACATTGCAGTTAGAATGTTTGTAGAAATATTGCAAGGTGCTACTGTAGACTAGTTTTATCATCTATAAGCACAAACAGTGACTGATTGAAATACTCTCAAAGCCAAATTTGAGGCCAAGTTCAAACTTGTAAAAGATGCACATGCCTGTTATCCCAGCTTACACAAATGAAGAAGGAGCCTCATGAACCCATGAGATACTTCATTGCTAAATTTGACAAGCTAAGGAATAAGAGTCCTATAATTTCTTAGCCAACACCTAAGAATCTCAAATGCTTCTTCATCAACTCTTAGCTTCCTAAAGTGAGTTTCCTATTGAGGGAGGTTGGCCACATAGATCTTGTTGTAGCTCAAATTTTGGTGACTAAGGTTGAAGATGACCTTATCTTGGTAGGAAAGATAAGAAGAGATCTTAACAGAGGTAAATATTCTTCATCTTCTAAATATTCATCTACAGGCACCACTGTTCCTATGGTGCAAAAGCTAGCAAATGAATTACTAGCTCTCAAAAAATAAATGGCGTAAGGGATGTCTACTCCTCCTTATTGGGATATACCAAGGAGGACATTTCCCAACCACTCGTATCAAGGCAATGCTACCAGAAATCAAGGGTAACCAAATCACCTTCCTCCCCCACCAGGGAACCTTGCCATTGAAGTAGCACTAGCTAACTTAGTAGTTGGTTATCATGAAGCTAAACATGATTTCTCTTTCCAACCTGAGTTGGACCAAGAAGATGATGATGATCTCTTTGTATAGAACCATGAAGAATTAGTTAGTGACTCCAACATTGGTTTCCTAAATTACCAAGATGAACCTAAAAGTAAAGGTGAAGCATTTGATAGATCATACATAGTATTTACCAGGTCCCAAAACTAGTCATCTCAATAAGTAGATAAAATAAAAATAGGGGAAGAATCTCAACCAGTAATTTTAATTGCTAAATGAGGAACTTCACTACCTTTCCAATCAAAGGACCTAGTGATCAACAAAAAAATAAGTACCTTAAATATTCCTTCACCTTCTGCTTCAAATTCACAGACCAGTCCTGCACCCAATAAAAACTAGATTGATGGACTGCCTTCCTCCATTTCAAATTCATTTCAATCATTTGATATAATTGACCATACTAAGAAGACTAAAATTCAAATGTCTAAGTTTGAATTCTTGTAATCCAACCCTGAGTAGTTGGATAGGTTAGTTCAATGCGTAAAAAATAAAACCATCCCTGTAGGACAATAAATTTTAGAAGTAACCCCTATTCCCCAAAAAACACATCCACCTAAAATAATCTTGTGATTACTCCTCTAGCTACCCCTAGGAAGATAAAACCATTTTGTCTCCCTGCTGATAAACGGTCTTCAGCTGAATAATTACATAATTGATTCTGGCATATCTGACAATGTCATACCTGCCAAGGTGGCAGACTCTCTTGGTCTCACATTGACTAAGACCTTTGGGAGATGTTTCTCCATGGAAAATAAATAAGTGCCTCTATTAGGAAAAATCAAAGATGCTCACTTTGCATTTGTGACTTTCGTAGATAAGAGGATTAAAATGACAGTCCTGGTGGCCGACATTCTAGCCTTCTATGGCATTCTTCTTAGGCAAAATTTTTGCAAGCATATAGGTGGAGAATTGAGCATGAACCTATTTGAGGAAAGGATTCCCATCAAGGGCATCATGCAAAGGCTACTTCCTAAGAAGGAATCAAAGTACATTGTTACCCAAACTTCAGTCCCTAAAGCTCAAATTTTATTTAAGTCTTCAGGCATGGGTAATTACTTTCTATTTATTGTAGACGTTCCTATTTCAATAAATGAAAGCTTACTAAGTAATGATCCAAAAAAATCAGATAATACACTAGAAGAATTGGTAGGGTACAATACACATGAAAAAGGATCTTCCCTTCTTGACGAAGAAAAATCTAAAAGAAGATCAAAATTTGATGATATCTAGATTCTAGAATTCAATGGCAGCAACTCTTCTACTGGTTCTAGAGTTGAAGTTGTTTTAATATCTCCTCAAAGAGATATTTTTCCCTATGCATATAAGTTGTAGTTTAGCAACACCAACAACACTACTGAGTATGAATCACTGCTGCTTGGATTAAAGGTTGCTCGAGATAAAGGTGTTAAAATCCTTCATGCCAAAGGAGACGCTAAGATGATCATTTATCAGGTGAAGAACCTATATCAAACCAAGAATGAGAGATTGTGACATTATCACAATCTGGTGTGGGACTACATTGAAAGCTTTGATGCTTTCAGTATTTTTGTCATGCCCAAAGAATTTAATAGTTGTGCAAATTCATTGACCATCTCTGTAACTCTCTTGGTCCCTCACCAAGATTTCAAAGAAGATAGGTACACTATCAAGTTGGTCTTTTGACCAAGTGTACCTGATAATGTCAACCATTGGTAGGTGTTTAATGGTGACAACCAAATCATTGATTTTTGGAATAAATAGATAGCTTTGAAAAGCTTCAATTTGAAGGTAGTAAATCTCCACTATGGAAATCAGTTCCAGAGACAAATTCAAAAGCTGATGAAGAGTTCTTTCGGCTTAAAGGGAATGAAATTCCCAAAGGATTAGTTTCTCTTGAGAAACTTTTTGACAAGCATGATAGGTTTATCAAGGAATAGAAAATGGATTCAAAATCCTCCAAGGATTTTGATCAAATAAATTTGAGTACAGAAGACAATCTGAAAATGGTCAACATTGAAAATTATTGTGCCCCTAATGAAAAAATCAAATTTATCACTCTGCTTCACCATCACATTGATGTTTTAGCATATTCATATGATAATCTGAAATCTCTCTGACTTGAAGAAATCAAGCATGAAATTCCTCTCAAGATTGGGTCATTATCTCACAAGTAGAAGCAAAGGTAGTACAACCCTAGGATATCAGGCACTATTTTGTCTGAGATACAAAAAATATTGAATGCAAGGATTATTTTCCAAATCCATCATTCCACCTAGATTGTGACATAGTCCCTATGAGAAAGAAGAATGGAGAAATTTGCCTGTGTGTTGATTTCAGAAATCTGAATCAGTCATCTTTAAAAGACAACTAATTCTTACCCATCATGGATCAACTGCTATAAACAATGACTAGCACTGAGATGTTATCAATATTAGATGGTTTTTTTTGGATATAATCAAGTAGAATTTGGCAAAGTAGACCAACATAAGACTACCTTCACAACACCTTAGGGCACCTTTGCATATCGTAGAATGCCTTTTGGCTTGATCAATGTTGGTGCCCCCTTCCAAAGAGAAATGGATCTTGATTTCAAAAATAAAATGGGTAAGTTCATTGTGGTATACCTTGATGATTTGACAGTCTTTTCTAAACATCATCTTGATCATGTGCATCATCTACAATAAGTGTTGGAGTGATATAGGCAGAATGGTATTTCTCTTAATCCCAAGAAATTGATTTTTGGGGTTATAAAAGGTAGACTTCTCGATCACACTGTATCCTAAGAAGGCATAAAGATTGACCTATAAAGGGTCAAATCCATTCAAGAGCTTTCTCTTCCTACCAGTAAGACTATAGTTCACTCTTTCCTTGGAAAGGTGAATTTTTTATAAAGGTTCATTCCTAAATTCATAGAGAAAACTCACCACATTGTCAATATGATGAAAGGTAAAGCTACTTTTAGCTAGACTGAAGAAGGCAAATCAATATTTTAAGACATCAAGGAAGCTATTGCCCAAGCCCCCATCTTGGTTTGCCCTAATTACACCAAAGACTTTGTGATGTATAGTTATGCTTCTATACATATGCTTTCAACCATCTTGGTTTAGTAGAACAAAGAAGGTGTGGAATCTCCCATCTCCTTTATGAGTTATCCTCTTAAAGCTCATAAGCTGAAGTACTCAAATATGGAGAAGCATGCTTATGCTATGGTAAAGGCGGTAAAACACTTCCATTTTTATATCTTGAACTTACACACTGTTACTTTGGTTCCTGATACAATAGTCAAATCCATTCTAACTCAATAGGAGTTTGGAACCAAAAGGGGTAATTGGATTGCTAAAATCTAGGAGTTTGATCTTGTTTCAAACCAATGAAGCTTGTGTGGGGAAGGGGTCTTTGCCAATTAATTTTTGATAACATACCAGAAGAAATAGAAGTTAAAGACACACCAATAGTTCTCTTTATCACCACTATGAATGAATGGTATTCAAATATTACTCATTTCCTTACCTATGGTGAGTGTCCTACTCACCTCTCTCATAAATAAAAGAGGATTATTAAGTTGAAAGTTGCCAATTTTGTCTTGTGAGACAACGGTTTGTATAAGAGGAACCTTGATGGGGTATTCCTTTGCTACATCGATAAAGTACAACAAAACAAACTTTTGGAGTCCTTCCACAATTTGGCTTGTGGAGGACATTTTTTTGTGCCTATGACTGCCCATAAGATTCTATAAAATAGTACTATTAGCCTACTCTATTTTGAGATTCATGCATTTGGGTGCATAGATGCAAGCTGTGTCAATAGTTCATTGGCAGACCCAAGTTGGTTGTGTTACCTCTCAAGCCTGTGGTGATAGAAGAGTTGTTTCACCAATGGGGGATTAATTTCATTGGCACTATAAAACTGTTCTCAAGTGTTGGACATGATTATGTCCTCACAGCCACAGACTAATTTACCAAGTGGGTGGAAGCCATTTTAGTCAAGCATGCCACTTTAGAGGTGGTATGTAATTTCCTCAAGGAAAATATCATTTCCATGTTTGGGGTCCCAACCAAGATTATAATAGAAATGCATACTATTTCTCTTCTCATGAGATCACCTAGTTCTATTACTATTACGAGATTATTCTCTCCCACTCTTCTGACTATTATCTGCAAGGAAATGGTCAAGTAGAATCAAGCAATAAGAACTTGGTGACCATTATCAGGAAGCTGGTAGATGACAATCAGAGAACTTGGCACAAAGTATTACTTGATGCTTTATGGGTAGACAAAATTACACCCAAGAGGGCAATTGGCATGTCCCCATTCCAACTTCTGTATGGTCTAAATGCAGAGATACTAATCACCCTAGAATTACTAGTGTTAAAATTAGCAAAGGTATTGGAAGATTCAACTTTTGAAAGTTTCATCGACAAAAGGATCATGTGCTTGACTGAGCTTAATGATCAATGAACTATGGTGGTAGATAGAATTGCTATGCATTAAAGCCTGGTGAAGAGACTCTTTGACTAGAAAGTAACGATCCATGATTTTCAAGTTGGATATCATGTCTTGTTGTGGGACAAAAGGAGAGAACCAAAAGGAATGCATGAAAAATTGGATTCTTTATGGAGAGACCCATTCACCATTCATCATTTAAATGGTGACAATAGTTTCTTGCTAAAATCTCAAGATGGAATGCCATTTACTCTGCCTCACAGTGGGCAGCATCTGAAGCACTTCAATCTTTGAAGTATCAGATAAGTCCAATTGTACATATGTATAATTTTTGTATATTCTTTCTTTGTTTTGTGTTTTTCATTTGTTTTTAGTTCTATTTGGTTTTTGGCACCTTTCTTTTTGGGTAGCATAACTTCGTAGCCCAATCATATAAATGAAGGCACTGAGATTTTGGTTTCTACTCCCTTTAATTACTTCCATTTTAATTGATGAAAGTTCCCCAATTGGAGCCAACTGTTGTTCTCAAAATTTGTCACTTGATTTTATGGACAACATACCAACCATTTTGGTCCTGTAGACCAAAAATCTCTCTTTTCTTTCTCAAAAATGTTTTGAGTAGTTATGTTTTTCAAATATTCAATCCTTTTTAGCTAAAGAAGTCATAGGTTTAACAGACAGGCTTTTTTAAAGGGAAGTTCAAAACACTTAAGGCATTTTCTTAGTGTTTTGAGGATGGTTCAATGCCTAGGTTCAATCAAAAGACTTAAATATGGGCTTCAAACAAATAGAATGAACCACTTTGAACCATTGAACTTCACGTCTACAAGGTTCAAAGGTTCAATGAGTTTAAAGGTTCAATGACTTTGGCAGACTTAAAGAAAAGAAGGCTTTGAAGAGTTAACATTGAATCGTTGAACCATTGAACCTTGAACTTTGAAAGGTTCAAAAGTTTAAAGGTTCAACGGGTTCAAAAATTTCAAAAGACTTAGAGAATTAAAGGATTCGAAGAGTGAAGATTGAACTGTTGAACCTTGAACCAAAAATAGTTTAAAGGTTCAAAGGTTCAATGAGTTCAATAAGTTTGATGGACTTTAAAAATGAAAGGATCCAGAAAGTTTGAAGCTTCAAAGGATTCAAAGAAATAGAATGAACCATTGAACTGTTGAACCTTGAACTAAAATGGTTCAAAAGGTTCAAAGGTTTAAAAGGTTCAAAGAGTTCAAAGTTTGAAAGGAAGATTTAAGCGAATGAAGGAAGTGGAATATTCTAGAAAGAAGTTCAAAGAAATGGTTCAAAGAAATGGTTCAACCGAAGAAGAAAAAGAAAGCGAACGTGGCCCTTCACAAAACATTGAACCTTTTAACCATTGAACCTTTGAACCAAAAGAGTTCAAGGTTCAAGGTTCAAAGAGGTTCAAGGTGACCAGTGACATCCCCATGGATGTCAAATTCAAGGTAATGTAATAGCCATTGATTTTCAAAAGACCTAAGAACAAGCTAAGTGACCAACCCAAAAAGGAGCTAAAAGAGCAACAAAAAATGAGAAGATAGCCCTGAGAGCTCAGATCACCAAGGAAAGACAAAACATGGCAAGGAAAGAGAGAACAACTACAAGAAATCTAGAAATATTTGTAGGAGAGTTATTTCTAATAGGTGGAATAGTCCACCAGGTGGACAACAGAGAGCATGAACATTTAAAGGTGAGGCCTATTTTTCTACATTGAGTAAAGGTGAATGGACAGCCTTGTAAGAGTCATAAAGAATACCAGACAACCCATGCTTAGGAAGAGACATTTGAGATGATTCAAAATTCCAAAGTCAAGGCCAATGACCTATTCCAGCATGGCCCTTTCATAGATATTCAATACATTCAATTTAGCATGGATCATTTTCATGAAAACAAGCACCCAAGTCTTTTTTATGATGTTATATTATAATCTCTCATTTTGTATAGAGGGGATCTCTCAGTTATTAGAAGTGAAGATCTACCACAATTGAAAGGCATTCTTGAGACTTTGAGCTTATACTATTAATCATATTTTTTTGAATGAATGAGAAACAAGCGACCTTTCAAACTTTGTGTTGGAATAAGCTTGTGTCATCTAGGAAATTTTTCTTATGTCTATTTCCTTAATACATTCTTATCCATTTAATAAAATAAGAAGAACAAGTGGAAATAAGATGTAAGATGTCCTAAAGCTAACTATGGGAGACTTTGTGATACCATAAGTGTCTTCAGTCTATATTTTGTGTAAAGGATACTAGAGAGACTTTGAGCTCTCTTTATCCTTCGTAATCCTTTACTATGTTGTATTTTTAGGTGTAGACTTTGAGCTGAACTTAATTCTGATGTGTTTCTTTGTCCTAATTAGTAGGAGAGACAATGAAAGACTTTGTGCTTTTTTTGGTTTCTTGTGGTTTTTGTTACTACCCAGGAAGAATCCTGTTGTTGGCTAAATATCACTTCTGAAAGAAGAGAAGTGCCTTTCAATAATTACACCAAAATTTTCCTCTATTCTATGAAAATCATCTCTGAAAAAAGAGAGATGGATGGTATGATTTCACCCCTGTGTCTATTTTTAGTTTATATATATATATATATATATATATATATATATATATATATATATATATATATATATATATATATACTATAGTTTATAGGAAACCTCCCCTTGCTGAGAAGAGAGATTTGTCCCAATTTGGTTGTGGTCACCACATCCATTTTTTTATATAAATCTCCTTATGCTATGGTTGATGTACCTATTTGATCATCAGTCAGCTAGTGACAAAATATTCACCCAACAGTATCTACTAACATAAAGTAAATAACATATGCAAAAACTAGTAAACATGTGAAATGTTAAATATTTTTGTATTTTTCATTTATTTTAATGCTTTTGTATTTTCCTTAATTTTTTTTTTTGAATTTTTAGGAATATTTAAAAATATGGTAGTAAATGATGATCCTATATGAGGGATACTCATAGGGTGATCTATACTCTACATATGGTATACTAAATTGGTCATGCTATCAATGATCATGTATATGTACCAAATTTGTAACTAGAGAATTTTTAATACTCTACATATGCCTCATAGGAATCTATGGTCATGAGGTAGTGGTAGAAGGTGTAGTGGTTCATTAAACCCATTATTTAATGTTTTATGGCTTTTTAGGTGTAATATTGAATATTTGTACTTATTCTTAAACATGGTGTTTTGTTGTCAGTAATTAACTAGGCCATGGAGGTGTAAATGAGGATCTCAAAGAGTCCATTTTTAGATCTCTGATGTAATGACCTCTCTAGTATTGGTCACCTATCAAAGGCATTTCCTATTTCTCACCCTTTTGTACATGATTAACCTTAATAGTTTGTATAATTAGTTGTTGTGGAATAAATATTTCTTATTGCAAATGATATTCATATTGAACCCTTGAAACTATATTCCTTATGTTGGCATGAATATATTTAAGATGACCATACACTATGGAATGTATAGCATGAAGATTATGAATCCAAGGTCATCCAAATAATATATCAAAGACAATCATATATGGTATAACTAAAATTTTTATGGTCACATGTGCTAGATCAACCTATAAAGGTATATCAATCTCACTAAAAACATGTGTCTTTCCATCGAATGATTTACCATATTAGTCAAAGGAAATAAATCATCATGTGTGTATCATAAACATTCACGTTAGGTTCACCAAATGTTTAACCCTTTTTAGAAATAAGGATTAATGTAAAAGAGAGTAGCCTAATCAAACAAAGAATAAGCTACTCTAATAATTAGGTTAATTACTAATTTAGATTATATTGATATTTTGATAAGAAATATTGAATCTAAACCTATGTCAAATATATAAAGTACAACATTCAATATTATAATAATATAAATCAAAGGAGAAATTTAATTATTTTATACACTAATTCACAAGTAAATATGATTAATATAGGTCTAAAATAGTCTTTATGATGATTTTGATCTAGTCATTAGATTCTCAAAATTACCTTTATGTCAGCACAGACACTTGTATCACCCTATGGATATTTACATTGATGATATTATCTTTACTTCAATGCATATATCCTATATATAATATTTATTATTTAATTAAAAATTCACCTAGGTCTTTCTAAAAGTTATGTCACCTTTTTTATTGTGTTTAGATTGCATGCATAGGGTTTGGATATCAGAATATAACTCAAATCCTAAATCCTCCTCTTAAGTCTTATCACCTTGCCAAAAATGGGTTAGTGAGATCTCAAAGTTGAAATTACCTTAATTATTGATATTTAAATGAGAAATTTCTACATATATAATACTCTAAATAGGGCCTTAGACAAATGTAGTTATCACCTATGTGTTGCGTTGTCTTGTGTCTGAATAATGGTGTAGAATGTTATATGCAAGTGCATGTAGTGATTTAAATTGTAACTTGAAAAATATTTCTCATGAGGTATTTTTAGAATTATTTATACCTATAATATGATTACTTATATGAAAAATATATAAATAAGAAAGAATATGGAAATATAACTTAGTTGTGTAATTTATTGAATGAGCTTAAATATGTACTTGCTTCGTATTTACTAGATGAGTCACGAATTGGATTTAACTTGTATATATAACACCTCTTTTGAAATGTTCCTCATAGAAGGGTTAATGAAACATAATAATTCAGCCTAATATTTTCAAATTTGAGTGTTTATAAGGCATGGACACTTACATCTGAGAATGGATAGTAACATCGACATTATTGTCCAAGTCTAAATACAACTGCCAATGGACAAATAATGTTCTTAGACCTTTATAATTGATAGTGAAGGATATATATCAAGTTTTAAGTGTACTATGGGATATAGGTGATCTATATAATTATAATAATAGGGTTAAACCCAAAAAATAAGAATTTAGACTTGGTGAGATGGTGACTGTGAGCCTATTAGTTGCAATGAAGGTCTAGAATTGAATGGTAGATCCTTGAGTGATATTTGTAAAGTGTACAAGACTAGTTTAACATATAAATCCAAATTTAATAATATATATATTTTTATTAATGGTTTTGAAAATTTTATCATTTGAGAGATCACATTGTGTGTGTTCTAATGCAACTTATGGGGATTGATTTTGATATAAAGTGTTTAAAATTTTGAGCATAGAAGATTCATAGGAATTAATTTAAAATTTGTGTTAGTTATTGTACATAGCTAAAAACTCAAATGTATAAATAGGTTGAGTTCTTAGGTTTATATATTCATTTGCACATTGTTGATTAAGATTTTTAGATTTAAACCATCATCAGGTTGAGTCATTAAGACATATTACCTCATAATTTTGATCACCTATAGACCAGCGTATATAGGCAGGAGCCTAAAGACCTGATATGTATTGAAATTTCAATTTTTTGACAATTTTTTTTAGCTTTGATATTTTTATAAGTTTTTTATTTTAAATTTTTAGCTAGTTTTAGGCATTTTAGGCATATTTAATCCATTTTTGATATTGAGCATTTAAGGTGAATATCATCAAGTATCTAATAAAACCATCCTCTATTTTGATGGTACTAATCAATGAAATGAACTCTTTATGATGTTATTGACTAATAATATTAGCCATGTTTAGTATGTTCTAACATCATAAATTCATTGGTTTTACTTAGTATTTTTCACACCAATTGATACTGTATTTTTATGTATCTTATATTATTATTTATTATGTGTTTGTAGAGGGATTTACATGCTAGATTTTTGATATGGTTGACATATGGAGACCATGATTGAGCTTAGTTTGGTTGATGTTGATTGGAATATTCTAGTCATAGCTTATCTTGGTCATGTGACTTATTTAGGGCATATTCCTTATGATATGCATTTGATGACTACCTTGGTTGATAGGTAGAATCCTGACACATGTAAATTTTGGCCTCTGATAGGGAAGATGATTGACGCATTAAGGATATATGGTGTATTTTGAGGTTACCCATTATTTGTGAGAGGGTCATAGTGTGGGTAACTATTGGGTGGGGATATGTTATTTGTTACTATAGATATATGATTGGCCATGATGATTATAGAATGATTACAAAAAATTATGTATTGTTTACTTATTTCCTTCATTGTCATGGATGGTAGCACTGTAGAAATTTATTATCATATGTATGACTTTGTACATGTTATTAAGGAGAGATGTATTAGATATTTGTGGGGGCACACCATGGTGTCACATATATACAAAGACCTCTACATATTTATATTTTAGGGTCATTGTGGAAGCCTCGATGAAGTGGCATTATTACATATATGGGGTTATGAGCACATTACTACTGATTTGGCATATTAGAGGAACTCATGGGGGTTGGGACTACCCTCATATTTTTTTAGAATGACGGATCTTGGAGAGACATCAGGGTCTTAGAAAATGGGTTATCATTTTATACTCATATGATCACACTTTTCAACATTGTATGGAGACCATATCATGGTTATGGTTGATGGATCAAGGATGTAGTGGAGTTACAACACATTTGTGTTAGCATTTGGACTAATAACCAATTCACTATATTTATAGAGAGATTTTAATTTAAGAAGGTTACACACTAGTTTAGCATACATAAAGATGTGTCTTTAGCCACATATCTATAGACTATGACTAATATATCAACTCATTGTCTTGGTGACAGACTAGGGTTGAGTGGTAAAAACTTAGGACCATTACTTGTATGAGATGTTAACCCTCCCATTATAGACTTTAAATATAAATGACATGAGGTGTACCACATCATATACCTAATGGTGGATAGGGGTTAGATGGCCCATTATTTTTCTAATTATTTTATATCTAGTTGAGGTACTTTCAATTCAAAGGGGAAGAGATGTAGCATGAGGGTGATATGGAGGAGTAAGTAAGGCTACCCCTCACCCTACTTTAGTTGATGTTATAGTCATTTATATAGATACTATTGTGGCCACTCATGATTATATATATGTAATTGTGATTATTTTTAATTTATACCTTTTCATATAGACTACTAATATTTTGTGTATTTCTTGTGTCGGTGATGAGTACTATTTTATGATGGTTGATCCACCTATTTAGACCCTAATTTAGGATATACCCTTTGATATAGTCATAAGTGAGTTACTAGGGTGGGTAGACCATATAGTGAGTGTTCATGCACCTATTTTTGATCTTGTTGGAGTTACCAATATTGCCTTTATTGTGGATGTCAGTAATAAAGATGATCTTTAGGCCAAGTTGGATAGATAGCTAATATCCATGCTAGAGATAAATTTATATAAAGCTTTATCAGCTCGTTATAGTGCTTCAAAGGTAGATCACACATAGATGAAGGAGGATTTTGGAGTTTTATGAGAGCATGTGATATTATATAAGTCTCGATCACATGGGCATAGAGGAAATAGTAGATCATCTATTTCTAGGGTGAGTAGACAAAATAATAATGAGGAATATGCATCGATGGATGTTTCCCTGATTATTGCTTTATTGTATTATAAACTTTTATCTATTTATACATGTTAAGCTTTATTGATTTTTTACTTATGGATATTATTTTTGCATATGGTTTTAATGTTTGCATTTGATTATTACTCATCTAATTATCACATTTTTATAATAATTAAATTGTATTGCCTTATGTGAATTTGTGTTATCTTAGATTATATGTAATGGTGTTTTATGTTATTCTAATACTCAACATTGATTACCATATCCATGGGGTAATAATAAACTATTTTAGTTTTGTAAAACTTGTTGTTGATCCTTTTGTTGGAAAAATTGAATAAATCTCTTTCTTGTTGTGATATATTGTTGACTTGTACTTTCCTTTGATTTTTAGTCTCTCAATTTACCTTTGGTAGCTATATTTAGTTAAACGGAAATGTAACTATACTTGTATTATATTTTACTTTATCCTTTTACAATTTTTCCTTCTTTTCTTTTTTCTAGGTAAAACTTGAATAACCATTGGATCTACGATGGAAATATCCTAGGATAGATTTATTGTGGTAAAATGTGCACTAGAAGATATTCTCATAGAAACATCATCAATATAAGTCTAATGAACCATTGGTTCCTTTATAGGAACACCATATTAAATCTCAATCTTTGTCAAATGATAAGTATAAGTAGATGGATAAATGGATCTTATTGACTGAGGGTCAACTTTTCAAAATGCAATAACCCCTCAATCTATAAGTTTTGAAATATTTTATTGTAATGCATAAAATCCATTATCTAGATGTTCATTAATACATGAAAAATACAAAATGGTTTTCCCTTAATTTTCTTAAGATGGTGAGGAAGATGATAATTATTAGGAGGCAAAGTGATTAACTTTTTATTCAATAATGTTTGTAAAATATAATGTCATTTATCTCTAAAAGCATAAAATCTAAGTGGTTTTTTTTTTTTTTTTCTAGGTGGGTTTATTCACTTTGTGTATTGATTTTTAAACTGATTATTTAACATTATTGAGAACCTTTACTTGTCTTTCTAAAACTAAAATCTTTCCCTTAAAAATTAGAATAGGTGACTTAACATCCTTGTGTGCTTCTTATTTTTGTATCTTAATGTCTTCATGTGCCTTCATCGGATTAGAATGAGGTGTCAAATTCTCTTCTAATGAAATATTATTATAACAAAGAGCTTGAAGTTTATCACAAGTGTCATAAAGTATCTCCAATTTGAGAGGATAAATGAGACCTATATAAAATACTTATTGTGTTTCCAAATCTATTGTCTAATATATCAATTGGTGCATATAAGATTTGAATCATAAATTTTAGTCACAAATTAGCTCCAATTTTCCTTTGTGAAGAGAACATAAACTTTCATACGTAACTCTTGTTCCTTTATTTTGAATATATCACATTAAAATTATCTCTTATAACTAAAGATAGGAGTGTAAAGACCCACTAAAAAATGATTGAAACCAATCCAAATATTTTATAGTTAAACTCTTTAGGAACACTTTTTAGTAAAATATTAATACCATCATATTTTCCCATAAAAGCTCTAAAATCTTTGAGATATAGCTAAGGATCACTACTTATGTCAAATATATAGAATGTAGGCATGAAGAAGTTGTGAGGTGATGGGCCATTTTAAATATTTTTCACAATTGGGTTTCCATATATGGCATTAAAGTCAACCCAAGTGTTAGGCCCCTTATTTCAATTTTTAAGGATTCATGCTAGCTCAACATACTCTTCAGCACAAGGCATCATTTTTATTAATGATGACATTTTGGAATTTTGTCACTAGCTAGAGTGTTTAGTGCATACCTTATGCCAGTTGGTAGGTGACTAACCAATTCTTGAATTTCTAGGGAATGTTTGATGATTGATTGATACATGGTAACTACAACATGAAGTTCATAAGGTGATGGAGATATAAAAAATGATCACAAAGGTTCTATATTGGCACTCAATGTGTGCATTCCACCCTGGTGGAGTTGTTCTTGAATATATATGAAAAGAGCTCGAACTAGTGAAGCAAAGGGATGGGAAAATAGTGCAGCAAATCTCTAACAAATTAGAAATTATTTGTAAATATTGTTATGGCTACTATTAGACCTAGGAGTAGTATGGATGCCATTAAGGCTCCATTTGTATGCACCCAAGCTTGCCTATGATCCTTTGGGTCATTAAGTAGGTTGAGTTAGACATTTACTCATTCTAAGTGATATGAAATATAAACTTTAATTTAATTATGATTAATGGTGAAGTTTGTTGTAGTAAAACATTATGTTTCTAGTTTGAATGTCTTTTTCTTTATTAATGAAATGTGTAATGGATGTGATATTGTAGTTTAAATTTAGTCATGCGAATTAAAGTTCATTCATATTTCTATTTCATGTTATTAATGGAATCTATATAACATTAGATGATGTCAGCTATAATTTTCATAAAAACCAAGTATATAAATCCTACACCAAGTGTTCCTACCTTTACTAGAATCATGAGTGTAGTATGATCACCTAAAGAGAAAGAAACCCCTTGACCCTTAAAGCACCTATTTGATGCTAGGATTAGTTTAACAAAGGCTTGAACCTATATGACTAAAAGTATTAGTCCACTAAAAGGGTTGCACCTATAGGCCACTAGTCTTGGCCCTTGAAGGGCTTGTGCCTATGGAACTACTTAAGCCTTATTTGAACTAACCAATGTGAACCTTGGTTACTTCTTAGTTACACTTTAGGTGAGCACAAAATGCATATACCTTATGCGAATTGATTTTGGCATAGTCAAGTGTAAAATGTTAAGTGCAAAGGGAATATCCCATGTTTGTACCTAGTTGTAACAATCCAAGAACCAACTAGACAACTTTGAGTGGCCCTATTTTGTAACATTTTTGTTCTATTATATGGACTCATGTTTAATTTTGTTGTTTTAATAGTGTATAATAATGATGTAGTGACTCTCCCTCAAAAACATTGAGTGTTGGTTGCAATAGGTATAATATAGCTTTGTATTGAAGAATCTAACCTACAAAGGACAAAATCTAATAAAATGGATTCAAAATAACCTATATGATGCTTTATACAAAGTATTTTTCTATGAGTTACCTAAGCATGTGTACTGATGGTTAGCTGCATATTCAACCCACCAAAGGAGGAGTTATGGATAGTGTTATGAGTAGATGAAGGAGTGCCTAAAGAAACTTGAGACCCTGGATGCAACTTGGACTAGAGTAGTGGATAAATGGTGGAAAGGAGTGTTGAATAACTACATACTTGAGTTTGTAGTATCAACATATTCATGCCTTGAGGAATCAAAGTACCAATTTTTTCATGACCTTAAAGCCATGTTTGTGAAGGAATTAGGTGCAAATCTCAAAAAGCTAATGGTGGATTATGGTTTTGAAACTTTGGGGATATAAAGTTAAAGTACTTTAATGTATGAGTAGTGAAAAATGGGAGAAGGGGATGTGTAGGTGAGGCATGATGGAATGGGGCAATCAAATTGACACCTAAGAGCTCAAAAAATAGAATTATAATAAGAGATAGTGTAGACTGATGGAAGATCTAGAACTTGGATGTGCCAAGAGAACCTGTAGCAAGTGAAAAGGGTGTGGGGAAGGATATATTAAACTAAAACAATGTGAAAATGAGAGGTATAATGAAGCAATAGATTAATACCAACACTTGATAGGTGTAGAATTCACTAAGTTCCTATAGGATTTGGTGACTAAAGATACACTTGATGTACCTACCCCCTTTGAACCTATAGCACATGGTCATGTGTTGGATCCCAACCTTGAAGAAAGTATAGAATTAATAATTGACTTTGTTGACATGGATCTTATATATTTCACAAACTTGGAGTGAAATTTTTTGATTGAATAGATTATTCCATATAAGGAGGTGAGCAAAACTACCTTTAGGTCATTGGGTGATATCCCACTATAACATAACATGAGTACAAGTATATTTAATCAACCAATTTCAGCAACACAAAGTGGGAAATATCCCATAAGGAATCATTTAATGCCATAATTAAGTAGTATAATGCCATCGATATCAACTATGCCAATAGTAATGGTA
This sequence comes from Torreya grandis, assembly GCA_037957365.1. Classification (NCBI taxonomy): domain Eukaryota; kingdom Viridiplantae; phylum Streptophyta; class Pinopsida; order Cupressales; family Taxaceae; genus Torreya; species Torreya grandis. The sequence goes on along the minus strand of JARHVA010005110.1, from coordinate 584,338 downwards.
AAAATAATGCCTAACCCAATGGTTGGAGGAACTAGAAGACCACCACCAAGGTAGACATTGGGGTGACAAGTGCCTCATATCCTAGCTAGGACCCCATAATAAATTTATTATGAAATGGCCATGCACTTACCAAAGTATCATGGTGTGGAGAATACTGTAGAGAATTTACTAAACTGTGAACTTTAGTGGCATGCATGGGGATAACCCAATTGGAGTGAAAGGTGACCCAATTTGTGACTACTTTATTTGATTTTCCCCACACTTAAATAGAAAACTTGATCCTAACTAGGCTATGGTTGACTATGATACCCTAAAGGATGCATTCCTGAAGGAATTTTACATTCCAAAGTTTGAATAATAGACCATTGTCATACTCAAAGAGATTACCTAAGGTGTCTTAAAAAGTGTGTGCCTATATGATGCAAGGTTCATGTCTCTCCTATCAAATCTCCCATATGATATTCACCCTTTCCAACATGTGTAGTGGTTCATTAGAGGGTTGTTAATGTTATTTTAAAGAATTTTTTATATGAAGACCTTTATAGACCCTCATAAAGCAATTAAAGTTGCACTCAGAGATAAGACAATAAAAAGTGTAGACATTGGGATCATCCCATTTATGGAGGCACATATTACATTTATGTCCTCCTAAATCAAAAATCTTACTGATATGTCATCATATGATGCTTGAAGTGGACTATGGTGCATTGCCTGTGAAACATAATACCATAATAGGACTAACTACCCATAAAGGAATGTGTGCACGTTGCTTCTAAGCTATAAATTCTATTGAGAGTCACATGACATCTGAAACTATCCTTTGTTGTAACATTACATCCAAGTGAACACAACCATTAATTATCAATTGTGTGATGCCTCCACCCATATCACTATTGATTTTCAGGTGATTGACAAAATACATGACAACATAGAAAGAGATGCACAATAGGATAGCATATTAGTCACAGGGTAGGCTAAACAAGGAAATGAAGGCTATGGATAATATAATATAGGCTTTGAGATGTAATGAGGTGTCAGAGGATGAGGTGAAGGACATGGTGATGGAAGGTTCCCACCATTCTCATGTTATAAGTGTGGCTTGATAGAGCATTATCATTATGAGTACCCTACACATCTTATGTGTGGGTATTATCAAGGGTCCCATAAAGTATAATAATGCCCCTACTTGTACAAAAATTTGACCCAAGTTAGGCCTAGTGTAGACAAGGGTGTAGGAATGATCAGGAATAAACCAAAAATGGAAAAATAGACCCTAAAGGTGTAATAAACCTGCACATAGATAATCAAGGTACAGGTAACTACTCGTATTGGATTCACCACTCAGCTACTAGTTGTGCCAATACCTGAGTTATGCCTAGAATATGAGGATAAGTATCAAATTAAGTGCATAATATAGCCTAAACCTAAATCTATGCCTTACTCAAGCCCAGTACACTAAAAAGATCTATTGCAGCAAGCCATGAGTGTAATCCATAACCTACAAGGGGAGATCTAATTAGTGTGAGACCTAGAAGCATAAGTTGTTACCTCTTTAAAGAAGTAAGATAGCCAAGAATTAAAGATACAAAAATCAACATAGATCATGTGGCTTATACAAATAGAGGGAATGTTGCCCCTATTGAATAACTTAATCCTAGAGCATGCAAGTCAAAAGTAAGTTGAGGTCATTACACCATGCATGGAGAGGGTGAGAGAATTTTAGCATACAAAAAATGTGGATTATGACCAATAAATCCTTATGGATGGTCTATATGTGAAGTCCTTATAAACATAAGCACCAAGTTCAACACCTTGACCAAGAATGCCTAGGAGAAAATGGGTAGGTTAGCCTTAAGGCCTTCCCCATATGTACTCTTCATGGCTAATAAGACACAGGCATGGTAAATCATAATTTTTAAGATCATGGTTTTAGATATCATTGGCACAAAATTCTACACTAACTTTGAATTAATCAAGTTAGCAGAGCAAGATAACTACCTAGTACTTCTAAAAAAGGACATGGTGTTATGCACAAAATGCAGATATGCACTTAAAAAAGTACTACATGACATTTGAAAATGGAAAGGAGAGGGTAGTTATACCCCTCTCAAATTACCAAAGACCCCTTATGTTGAGAACCTAGACATCAAAGATGAGATCAACCACATATATAACATCATGACACAAAGTACCAAAACTTTAGACCCTAATGATCAAGGAGTCCTCTCTTGGGAAGATGGATAATTAGCCTTAGTTACCATTAATGTTTCCTACAACCAATGGGTCAAAGAAACATATGAGACCATTGGTTAAAAGTACCACTTGGTACATATGAAGGCACCAAAACTAGTAAAGACATGTTGGGTCCAAATTGATCATGCTTCTAAGAGGTGGATCCCTTACACCAAGAAGGGAAAGAGAGTGTTTCACCTTAGTAAGGGAAAACTTTTAGTGCTCCCAAGATATGAAGGGAGTAATCTAGTGGAATAATATGTTTGTGACTTTGAATCATGCATCCCAAAAGAGGTGGATAGAATGGATGCACTAGTATATAAATTAAAGATCATTATTTCTCATTGGTTGGTAGTGCAAAGGCCTAGCTTGCCAACTTGGCAAGATGTGAAGGCAACCATTTTCACTGGGTTAAAAAAGAGCAAAAAGGACCTAGACATCTCATCCTACACTATCAAATTTTACCCTATAGTAGATGTGCACCTTTGTGAATAAACATGTATTGTCTATGGTGAGAATGCCCCATGGAACCTATCTGTGCACACCTTCTATAAGACCTTAAATACTTGGGCACAAGCATGGTATGTTGTTAATTAGACATGCTAAAAGATAGATAACTGGGATGCACTTAAGGAGTGGTTTGTTCATACCTTCTCATTTTACAAATCCTTGAATTTATTGAGCCACTACAAGTAATTCAAATGTTGGTGTTTGAGGATAGTGAAATATTGGAAGAGCATCTAAAAGACATGTATGGTGAAAAGGGTTGGTTCTCCTAACTTTATTTGAAGATCAAACCCTCAATAGTGACTCTAGTGATATGGATGATGAAACAAGAAATGTGCACAATTGGAAGAATTTGACAAGAAAAATAAAGTTAGTGGCCCAAATTGAGGATAACACCCCAAAAGAAGACCCTACCCATATTCAAATAGAAATGATTGAGGGAAGAAAACAAGTTGAGGATTCATACCAAGAAAAGAATGAACCCTACCATTTACCCTTAAAAACTACCAATGTAGCTATCAAATTATAAAGGGAACCAAAGATTTCTAATTTGGATGCCTATTGATCTAACATAGAGTTAGGTGTATTATGATCTCCTGAAAAAGTTCTAAGACTTGTTCCACTATAGAAACATGAAAGGCACACACCCATCCCTTTCAAAGATGAGCATAAAGCTAGTTTATGATGTAAGACCTATTAAGAAGTGACCTTATAATATGAACCCCAATATTTGCTCTAAGGTCAAAATAGAGATTCATGATATGCTATCTCCAAGCATCATCTACCATGTGCAATAATTTGAATGGGTTACCCCCATGGTCATTAGTATTAATAAGGATAGGCACATCTAAATTTGTGTTGACTATATATTATTGAATACTACCTACATAACTGACCCCTTTCTAACTCTATTCATTGATGAAGTCTTGGATGGCATCATAGGTTGCAAGATATACACTTTTACTGATGGGTTCTTAGGATACCACCAAGTCTAGATTGAAGAGGAAGACAAGCCCAAAACTACCTTTGTGGTAGAATGGGGTCTTTTGCATACAAGGTGATGCCCTATGGACTAAAAAATGTGCCATTCATATTCTCTTGAGTGGTGATCACCAATTTCAAATACTTCATTCATAATTTCCTCCAAGTATACTTAAATTATTATACTATGTATGGGCTAGTGAAGGATTACAATGATAACTTATGTCTTATGTTTGAAAGGTGCAGGAAGTTATAGAGTTATTTGAACCTAAACAAGTGTGTTTTCACAACACTATTTATCACTTTACTTGGGTATATCATCTACAAGCATGGTCTACTCATTGATGTGATAAATATTGCCATCATCCTTTAGCTCCAAACCCCATTAATTTATAAAAATGTTCACATTTTTATTGGCCATTATGGGTAATAAAGGAAGTTCATAAGGAACTATACCAAATTATGGTGCTACTAGAAGAGAGATTGTGCAAGTATGGCCCATTCTATTAGGGCACAACACAAGGAGATGCATTTGGGACCTTAAATCTCAAATTAGAAAGCACATAAATATTAAAATTTCTTGACTAGATGACTACTTTCCATGTCCATATCGATGCATCTAGTACTATAATCAATATCATTATAGCACAACCAAGAAAAGGCAAAATGGACCATCCCATTTATTTTACAAGTATAAAATTAACTAAGGTAAAGTAGAACTACACCATAATTCATCACAAGGCACTTTCCATGGATTATGTCCTATAGAAATTTTAGAAATATTTATTGGTGACCCCCTTCATCTTCTTAATTAATCATTTAGTGCTTAAAAATATGGTGAACAATTCCATTCTCCATGGGTGAATTTGTTGGTAGATTGTTTTATTTAAATAATTCCATTTCTCTATTGTAGTAAAACTTGGGAAACAAAACTTGATCCCAAACCATTTTTCCTACATTAACTTTGGCAATACAATAGTGCCTATTGAAGATGATATGCCTGATGCAAAACTATACAGGGTCCAACATGTCCTAGAAGACTTGGTGGAAATTGTTACATTTATAATGTTTTGATTTGCACCCCAGACTATGATGACTAAGGAGAAGAAGTAGCTCTCATTTCACACTACCCCTTTTCAACTCATTGGTGGGGAAATATATAAACTAATTCAAGATGAGGTACTATGATGATGTGTCCTAGAACATGAATGAGACCTAGTTTTGGTCATGATGTATGAGAGGATTACTAGAGGCCATTGCACTAGAGATGATATATCATGCAAGGTTCTATAATCATGATTGTGTTAGATAACTTTATTACAGTATGTTAAATAATGAACCAAAACATGTGACATCTGCTAGCACACAAGAAAACCAAACCACTAAGATGAAATTACTCTCATCCCCATCCTTACCCAAGAGCCATTTTAAAAATGAGCCATTGAATTTGTTGGGCCTATTACTCCCGTTATAAGTTGCATAGGTGCATGATACATTCTAGAAGCAATAGATTACTTCACTAAGTGGGTTGAGGTAGCACCAACTAAGGATTGTATAACCACCATTATATAAAGGTTTATCTAGGAGAACATCATTATTCATTAAATATGCCCACTTAGCTTGACCATTAACCATGATGCACACTTCATCAATGAAACCATTCAGATCTTATTAACTAAATATATGGTGGCACACCATAAGATGACACCTTATCATCCCCAAGTGAATGGTAATTTAAAGGCATTTAATAAGATGCTAGGAATGTTCCTTATAAAGATATGTGACATTGGTCACAAATATTGGGATGATTGTGTGTCAATAGTACTATGGGCCTATCACACTACATACAAACACCTAAACAAGGCTACACCATTTTAACTAATGTTTGGTGCAGAGGTAATTTTACCTATGGAATTCTTAGTGCCCTCATTGTACATCATATAAATTGGTTAATTGGATGACTAAGAGTATTTAATTACATGCCTAGAATACTTGGAGTACTTAGATAAGACATATGCCCAAGCAAGATGGATATAGCAAATAGAAAAGGTGCACTAGAAGCTATGGCATGACAAGCACATCAAGTATAAAGTTTTAACTGAAGATGCACTAGTCTTGGTAGATGACTCAAAGTATGTCAAGTACCTATTAAAATTGTAAATAAGGCGGATGGGACCTTATATCATTCATAATATATTGAAGACTAGCACATGCAAGTTGTGCACATAGATGGTTAAAATACTCCATAGGCATTTCAATGGTAATAGATTAAATCCCTATAGTTAATAAGATGGTGATTAAACCATTAGATACTAACTTCTCAATCACAATTTGATTAATTTTTTTTTACCATAATAAAATTTGGTGCATGCCAAATCTTTCCTTATGTTTTTTTATTTGTGTTAAGTGAATAAGCATGACACTTTCAAGCCTACCAGAGAACTCTTATAATTATTACACACATAAATATAGTTGTGTGAGTCAATAACTAATGATTTCTAAGTGCTTTAGGCCAAATACCTAAGTTTTTAGGTGCATGAATTTATCATATTCATAAATATGTGATTACAAGTTAACAAAGTAAAGTGCACAAGATGCTGGTGCATAAGAAATCAACAGAGTGAAGCGTTGGAGAAGTAGTACAAGGATTTGTATGAGGTAGGGAAGGCCAAAGAAAGAGACATTAAATTACATATAAATTGACCAAGATAGAGAGGTACACTTATAAGGAATCATATCACAAAGAGGAGATGGAATTGAGGAGGTTGAATTGTATGCATATGAAGCACTACACTCAGGTTGCCATAAGAAAGGTGAAGGTCATGTCAAGATGAAAAAAGTGTAATGGAAAGATCATCAAGATAGCTATCACCCACCCAAAATTTAGTGAGAAGTGACCATTTGAATCACCTATCACTTCATCAAATTAATTTTTAATAAAATTTAATGCTATCACGGTAGAGGCACAAAGATCCATAATAAATAAGAATTTGGCCATAGATTTTCATGGATTTCATGGGTTTAGTATATTTAAATACATCTACCATTAATCAACAACAATTAATTAGGTATCTGAAACTAAGGTATAAAGGGTTGAATGGAAAAAAATTAAAGGTTACAAACCTTGTATGAATCCAAACCAAGCATAAAGATTTAAATAGAGTTGAAGACATAGACCAAAAAATGTTACCATAGTGAAAACCAAAGCATCCACAACCCCTAAGTGAGAAAAGTTGAATAAAGATAAATATTTCATTCTATTTCAAATTGAAAAGAAGTTAAGTGGAGATAAATTGAGAGAGAATAGGATATCAAGAGATCTATAGAATGCCAAGGCTACCATTAATAGTGCATGAAGCTCAAGAGTCAAAGATATAATTATAGTTCCAAGTCAATGTGAAGAAGCACTAAGAATCATTAATGGATTTATAAATATCAACTAAATGTGCTTTAATAATAGCCAATTTAGAATGGGTAATAAAATATTAAGTACGGGTCTACAATGAGAACATAAGGATGTAAAGAAATAGTGGGAGGTTAAAGAAGCAGCTGCCATGAAATAAAAAGTGTAGCTAGTAGGAGTCAACATCATGGTATTAGACCTAGAAACAAGTGCAAAACTTGATTATAAAGAGATTCAATTCCCCCCTAAGGTCATAATATGAGAGAAGTGGGTATCCTTTGCACACATGTGTAGATTAAATGAGTACAACAATTGGATGCCTAGAAATATGTAAGAGCTCAACCAGGACTAGATGGTTGACACAAAAAAGAAGATGAAGGTAGGCACTGCACTCTTTGATGTCTCCATATAAGATAAATTGTCGACCAACAAGCTAGAGGAATTAGTGTAATTCTTCCTCTCACATGTACATATTGATAGGTTTTACTTCATAGGTGATATATGAGTATCTTAGCATGCCTCATTAGTAGGATCATAGCTTTGAGGCATAGGGATAGAAATCCATCAAATGATGGAAGATGATGTGGAGGTTGAGAGGGTTACAAATCTCATAGGATACTAAAAATCAAAATTTATGTTCCCTATCAAGGATATATATAACCCTAGCATAAGGGTTGTAGTATGCCTTGATAGATTTAAGCTATGCCCTGATGGCTAATGGTCTAACATTAGCAAGACCTACTTGTGCATTTCCCATCGCATGGCACAAGGGGTAAAATTTAACATCTCCCAATTCATTTTTGAGGAGATTAAGAATGTGTTGGAGGCTACAAAGCACATGAGACCTCTAGGTGTGGATACATGATGATATTGATCATGATGGAGGAGATCGGTGTGCCAGATAGAGATGATGACAACCTTTGGGTGTTCTTTCCCCATAATGACTCCTCCACAATGAAGTATCAAGACTTATCTACCCACCTAGATTTTTATAAAAATACAAGATAAGAATGTAAGGTTGGTGTGATAGATATATCAAGGCCTTTGGGATTGAATGATGCATCCCTCAAGATCTCCTCCAACACTTGGTAAGAATGGAAAACTTTGTCATAATACATCATTTTTATGTGGTGCACCTAGCACTCATAGATGGGAACTTGTTTAGATTGTTTAATCTACCTTATGAATTTTCTACCAAGTATTTCATGGTGGTTCTAAGGAGGATTCCCAATGCACAATAGCTAGAGATCTAGATGAAGATCATGGATCAAAAAAAGATTAGGTTGAGGCACCAATATGTGTACTTAGAGCCAAATCCATAAAGGATGAAGAGGATGACTTTGATAGAATGGAACTCCATCTCCTCTAGAGGGAGATAATAAATAGGCACATCTTTAACTTGTATTACAAAATGAAGCTACACAAGAAGAGCATTGATCCTATAAAGGATGATGATCACCTCCTCCTGGTTAGTGATGAAGGGAAGCCCATGATGAAGATGTAGGAGAAGACCCTCTAGAATAAGTGGGGAGAAAAACTTTAAGAAATCATAGAGCACATCAAGTCAAATATTTCCTCTAGAGAATAAACTAGACCCCTAGCACCTAAGAAGCACGTAACTTTCATGCCAAAAACTACTTCCTTCAACAAAAAACCCAAAAATAAGATGACTAAGGGGCCAATTATGTTCCTTACTATAACTCTGGTAGAAATGAAAAAAGAGGAGACCCTCACACCCAAGATGGAGGAAGAGACTGAAGAAGATAGAGCAAGAACATATATACTACAAGTAGAAGAGGAGGAACAGGAGACAAGTGCTAAAGATGTATAGGAGGCCCTTCAAATTGGCACAACTACCATGGTTGAAGAATTAGAGGATTTAGAAATCTCCTCATCCATCTAATAACCCTCCACACTACCTCTACAAATAGAAGAAGAGAAGAGAAGGGTGTGGAAGAAAATGGGCTTGAGTGAGGAAGACATTGAGAAGTTGTTGATGCTTGAAGATAAGTGTGGACTTTATAAGAAAAAAAAAAGAGGCCAAAGTATAGAAAGTGGCCAAGAAAGTTCCCACATATGTAGTACTAGCCTTGGAAGTAGTCAAGCAAGCACTTAGAGCCCCCACCAGGAAGGTAGAAGGAGTTGCACAAAAGGCATGCTTAAGTAGTAAAGGGGTGCTTGAAGAAAAAGAAGGCTATTTTGGCACCTTAAAAAAATAGAGACAACAATAGAACCCAAGTAGCAATAAGGTGATTCTAGCATCAAAGGTATTTCCTTAGAGGTGAGTATTTAGAAACCTTAGGAGGAAAAAGTAGATAAGGAAGAGAAGTCCAAGGAAGAAACCCCTAAGTAAACAATAGATGAGTCCTCTAAGGAAAGTGTTAAAGAGAGTGATAGTGCCTGTGAAGAGGAGCAAGAACAAATAGAGGTGGCCATTTTTAATAAAGATGATGTAGAACTAAGCATAAGGTATAAGGCATAAAAGTGATGTGGGGATGAATACCTTTACATGTATGAAATTATACCCCCAAGCCACCATAATCAAGATTTTCAAACAACTCTCATTTACAATCGATCACTATATGGATTAGCCTCACTTTGAGTCACCTAGAAAGGCTATTTTAAGCCTAGAAGAACATAAAAAAAGGTACAACTCCCTCCTCATAAACATTCATGCCATGAACCCAATCTAATTTGGGAATGTGTTTATCAAAATGGCCACTAATGTTGTACGTTGAATTGTCATCAATGATCATAGGGAAACAAAATGGAAGAAGCTTCACAAAAAAGCCAAAGAAAAAGTTTAGCCCACCAAATTCAAGATGCAGCATCTTTATGAGTGCATAGAGATAGTTAAACCATCCCTTCTAGTCATTATCACTACTTTGAACCTTTCTGAGGTTAATAAAATGTGTGTACTTGTAGAGTATATGCTCCTAATGTTAAAACTTGACCTGACATAAGAAGAAGAAAAAGAATAAGAATAAGATCCGTACACCATGCTATAAAATGAGCTTATTGGTAAGCTCAAAGAGGTAGAATACCTATTTATAAAGCTATAAGAGGGTGTGAATGTAGGCAATTCCATTTTTTTGAGCTTCTCTAACTAATCCTCAATTATAGATGCATACCTTAAGCAGGCAAAAGAGGAGAAAGAGAAGCTAATGGCATAGGTATACTGAAAAAATAGATCAGAGTGTGCATAGATAATGGGGAACATCAATGCACTAAGAACCCAAATCAAGTACCAAGAGTAGAAATTGGAAACACTCTTTCATGCTCTATAGACTAAGGCCTATGAGCAAGGAGCAATCTTAGACAAGAGTGTGGAAAAGGCAAAGGCAAATGACTAGCCTTTTGAAAGGACCTAGAGAAGATTGGCATGTTTATACTTAGTGTTACCTCCACTAAAATAAATATCACTATTAAATAAATCAATTTCACCATTAAGGGCTTTTAAGACTTCAATATTGAGCTTAAGGAAATTATGCCTGAGTTTTACATGCCAAAGACCTTAACAACCTAGTCCAAGGATGGAATAAAAAATTTGTATGGAATAATGTTGGGTCCCCTATTTTGGTTTGTAAGGATTTGCAGTAGATCAGCATCCTCTTTAGTGTAAGGCATCATTTTTATTAATTATAACATTTTGGCACCAACTAGAGGATTGAACACATACCTTATACCAACTGGTAGGTGACTAACTAATTCTAGGATTTTTGGGGAAACTTCAATTATTGGGTGATATGTGGTGATTGTAACACAAAGTTTAAAAGGTGATGGAGTCAATGGTAATGATCACAAAGGCTCCATATTAGCATTCAACATATGCATTTGACCCTAGCAGAGCTATTCTTGAAGAGATATAAAGGAGCTTGAACCATGAAGCAAAGGGATGGAAAAATAGTACAACAAAGCTCTAATGAATTATAAATGCTTTGTAAACATTTTCAAGGCCACAATTAGACCTAGGAGTAGTATATAATCCATTAACACTCTATTTTTAAGCACCCAAGCTCGCTTGTGAGCCTCTGGGTCGTTAAGTAGGTTGAGATAGATATTTACTCATTCTATGTGATATGAACTATACACTTTATTTCAATTGTGATTAATTGTGAAGTTCATTATAGTAAAACATTATGTTTTTTGGTTTAAATGTCTTTCAATTTGTTAATGAAATGCATAATAGATGTAATAATTTAGTTTAAATTAAGTTATGCCAAGTAAATTTCATTCATATTTATGGTTCACATTGTTAATGGCATCCATATAACATTAGATGATGTTAGCTATAATTTTCATACAAATTAAGTATATAGATCTTATACCAAGTGTTCCTACCCTTCCTAAAAGTCTGATCCTAGTATCAGCACCTAAAGAGAAAGCAACCCCTTGACCCTTCAAGTGCTTATTTGACACTATGCTTAGTTTAACAAATTCTTGTGCCCATATGAGTCAAGGATTATTCCACAAAAGGCTCGCACCTATAGGCCACTAAGCTTTTCCCTTCAAGGGCTTACACCTATGGATCTACTTAGGCTTTCTTTGAATTAACCAAGTCTCATAATTTAAGTCTTGCACCATGGCACAACTATCCCAACATAAGACCCAATTCTTTATTAACTACACTTTGGGTGAGTGCATAAGGCATGTGCCTTACGTGAATTGATGTTGGTGCAACTGAGTGTAAAATTTTTAACATAAATAGAATATCCCATGTTTTTGCCTAGTTATAACAAGCCAAGAATTGACTAAGACAACTTTGAGCGGCCCTTTTCTACAACACCAAACATGATAACCTTTACTTTATAATGTTAGGTGATGAATTTTTGTGTTACAAGCATTGACAATGTGCATTAAGGAAATGATTTCTTGAGAATGAATGTTAATATCTTTAATAGTTTCATTCTATGGTTAGATCTTATTATTATAAGTTTCCATAGGTACACTATTATGGATAAGTGAATGAGATCTAGGAAAAAATATTGTATAATAGGCATATATTGAAAATAATCATCACACTCATGTGTAACTTCCTCTTATATATTTTTTCATTTGAAATATGTATCATTGTAACTTATTGCATTATCATCACATTTTCCTTCAATGGAAAATTCATTGTAAAGAGAGTTTGACATTGTTCTTCAAGAAGGGATAAACAATCCTCATGTGTTTGAATTATCTAATATTTCTTAAGAGATAGAAGGTATTTTAATATTTTTTTCCCTTTCTAAAGAGGGAGAAAGAAATTCATTTTTTACACATTTTTTTCAAATCTAAAGAGAGAAAAGGAATTTCACTTGATTCACATTATTTTTTCATTTCAAGATAAATATGAGTTTCACATTGTTCATATTCTTTTTCTATTTCTAGAGAGATGAGTAATTTCATATTCTTTTGCCATTTCTAGGGAGAGAAGGAATTTCACATTATTTTTCCATTTTTAGAGAGAGAAAGAATTTCACATTCTTCACATTATTTTTCCATTTCTACATAAGGTTTATGATTTTGCATTTTATAATTAATTATGAGATGAAATGATGTGACAAATTTTAAGGATAACCAAGGTGTATTAAAAAGGACATATTCACTTATTATTTCATAAGATACTCTAGAATCATGAATATGTTCATTAGTATCTTTCTTATCTTGTTCTATTGTATGATTTAAAGAAGAAGGTATAAAGTAAGTAGGAGAATAAAGTTATTTTATTTCTTCATTATTGGCTTGTTCACTGAATTCTTCAATATCATACCAAACATCTTGTTTATCATCATTAGAATTACATCCATAATCACAACCATAATCCAATCCTTCACTATTGTATTCTTCATGCATATAATTTGTATTATTAATCACAAATATTTATTTATTATTCCATTAATTACCATAAGCATAAGTAACGGTAGTTTTATCAAATATGAATTCCATATTATGATGGTCACTAGGTGTTTATGACTGATTATATATATTTTTTTTACTAGGCCTTAAACAAGCTATTTCAAAATAAGGAAGGCTTAATTCAAGTAAATAAATAAACATGAAATTAGATATCATATTTGAAACCTTAAGAAGGATTAAACCATAAAGGAGGACATGGCGTTTTGTAGTGTTCAATATATAAATAGGTTCACTGATATTTTTTACCCTAAGTTACATTAATGGGTTAGATTAATCTAATTAAGATAAAATAGTTTAGAATAATGTCTCAATTCAAAATTATGTGATACATAATAAATATAGTAATGAATATCCAACAAGAGGTAAGATAACTCTTAGCTTATTTATCCTCCAGAACTGAAGTTTGATTATCTACTCTCTACACCTTAAGACTGTATTACTATTTTTTACCTGATCTACCTTTGCTTATTTTATTCTATTTGATTCCAACAGACTTTGTCAGTATCAATAATCAATACTAGCTATATGGTCATAACTAATACTATGTGTAGTGTATGATTATTTTGTTTTGAGACAATGTGACTACATCTTACATCTTTGATGCTTGTTTTTACCTTTAACTCTTTTTAGATTCATGTGGGAACACCTACATATTCAAACCCCTCATTTTACACAATTGATCCAATGTCAAATGTGGGGGCTTATTGGGTGAAAATGTTAAGTTGTACTAACCTTGGTCAATCCTCATTTAAATACCAATTATTGCACTATATTTCCAATACTCAGAAGAGGGCTCAAATGCAAATGTAGTTCTCATATTAATGTTTGTGTGTAATTGTGCATATAAGCGTAGATGTTATTTTTCCTATTTTTTCCTTGGTACAAGCATGTATATATGAATTAACCTTTGTGTTTAACCCTTTTGTTAATTGGGTGTGAGGGTTTAAGGTGTAGAATATCCTAATCAAATAGATGAACAAAACTCTTCTAGATCAAGCCAATTAAACTTAGTCAGATAATATAATATATTGAATTTTAAAAATTACTAAATATGGAAAGTATAATGCCAATTGATATTTTGATAATTAAAACACAAGGAAGGGATAATACTTATCTTATTTGTATATGTGTGTGTAAATTTTAGTTGTACAGAAGTGGAAATAGGCAAGTTTATTCTCAATATCTAGTCATTAGATTCTCAAAATATTATTTTTTGGGGTATGGACACGTGACTTATTGGCACTTGTGTTGATGCTTCTACCTAAGTCTTAATATTTATCCTATATAAAATATTCATTGTATTTTAAAGTGACCACCTATGTCTACTAGGGTTTTATATCACTTTTTAATTGATGTATCTTTATTTCATGCACATGATTTATATGACTATGTATATCTAATACCCTAATTCCTCACATTATTTTAGGTCACCATACCAAAAAATGGGTTAGCAGGTTTACAAAGTTGAGCTGACCTTAAGGACCCCTCTATTAATGAGCACTAATTACATATTCAATATTCCAGGGAGAGATTTAGACATATGTAATTCTCCACTATGGGTTTATATGTGCATAAAAGTGCAATATGTTATATGCAAGGGCATGTAATGATCTAGTTTGTAACTTGACAAATATTGCACATGGGTTGTTATTTGAATGTTTTTAACCTATAATATGACTACTCTTATGACTATTACATAAATAGGGAAGAATAGAGTAGTAGAACTCAGTTGTGTAATTGATTGAATGAGCTTGAATAGGTGTTTATTTGATATTTGCAACATGTGTGCTGGATAATGATGAATGGTATTTGTTTTATATTTATACCACACATTTTTAAAATATCTCACGGAAGGTTTAGATAAGACAAATATTCAAACCCATACATTTCAAAATATTTTCAATTTTAATGACATTTAATGTACAAACACTTGCTAAGAAAACTAGACACTAGCATCGATGCTAGTGCCCCTGTGAAAACACAAGTGTCTGGTAGGATAGAAAACTATTGAAGGTTTATAAATGAAAGTGAAGGATATAAATAATATTTTAAGCTTTATATAGTGTATAATATATCTAGGTCATTATAATGATAGGTTCAAACTATAAGATAAGTAATTAGGCACAGTGAGATGGTGAATATGAGCCTTTTGACAACTAGAAGGACTAAGACTAAAGGGTAGATCATTGATTCTTACTTATCAAGTATACAAGATTAAGATGATATATATGATCATATTTTAGTGTCTACATTTTCCTCCTTTAATATAGTAATGTGTAAGGATAAAATTATTAGGTTAAAGGAAATAAATGTGTACCTAGGTGTGTAAAACACACCTTACCTTTACTTGAGCCCTAGTGAAATTTTTTACTAGTGTATGACCTATAACCAATAGCATTTTATAATATAAATCACTACATGTAATGTGAAATTAAATAATTTACATTATTTAAAATTAATGAGAGCAAGGAAGGAGTACACTTGTGTGTCAGTGCAACCATGTTTCACTTTAGTAATTTACTTTAGTAAATATGCTTCTTTATGAAGCATATGACTAAAAGAGGTTCAGATATGAATCTTGGATATTTGAAGAGTAATTTGGAGGGTAATTATGCCCCAAATCTAGTGCAAGGGTGAGTTTTTACATGACTATTGAGATCAATGAATCTCAATCACACAAATCAAATGAAAGTATAACAAATCCAAATTAAGTGGTATAACCAACTCAATCTATAAAATAAGAGTAGTGATAAGGCCATCAAGGGCATTAAATCTATATCTCACTACTCAAATTATCCAATTTATATAGGCATAAAAGGCTCAAAATTGTGCTTCTTGATAACAACAATGTTTCTTGGTAAAGTGTTTTGAATATGTATTTGTAATTTTTGGTGCACTTACATGGCATATGCACCTCTAATGTGTCTCAATATAAATTATCTATCAAAATGTAACCTCTACTATATAATTGTGTATAATATATGTCACAATTCTAAAAAAAATTGTCCCAAACTAGTAAAATCAGTGTGAAATGTATAAGATTCTGACCTACGTATATATCTAAATCATGTAAAATGTACAAATTTTTGAAAACTTGTATGTGTGGAGTTATGTCTCTATGACATGCCCCTACTAATATGCCCCCCATTTTGAGGTCAAGGGAATGTAATATGGTATCCACCTTACCTAAAAAGGATAAGATAATTATATTATGTGTGTAGGAATCATGTAGCATATAAGAGTATAATGTCTAAGTAGATATATCAATGAAACTAGTAGTATGTGAACATAACAAGCCCTAAAATGCATGATATAGATTATGGAAATGTCTATAAATTAATAATACAAGTTTAGAAAATAATCAAGCACACACACAAGATCATTCAATGTCAAACAAAAAGTTATCTAAGGAGACCAAAAATAAGGGGCATGTTCAAATGTTGCACAATAGAAGGATGACATATTCAAATGTCCGCACACCAAGAACTAAAAACCAGTGGCATATGGGCTGAAAAATAAGGAAAATGATTAAAATGTCCACAAGAAAGATAATATCAAGCAATAAGTATACTCAATGAAGTGACAATATGAATAAATTAAGTATAAGAAACCAACATAAGCATATCATTCTAGTCCCTACATGTATATGTTAGGCAAAAATTTCATGTAACATAGCATATCAAGTACATGGTGTAAGATTTAAAAATGAGTATAGGAATGTGTAAGTGTTAGTATATAAGATCTACATGATGATGTGAAAGTGATCATTAAACAATATAACATGCATTGATAGTGATTAAATAGAAGCAAGATACCCCCATTGTAGTGCATCACATAGGAAGAGAAAAGGTCACACATTCGCATGTGCATGTATCATGGATTTGGTGCATACATGTATCACACTCAATCATGCATGAAACATATGTGTATAGAAAATAAATGATATGTTGTCTACTAGCATAAATTAAATAACATATATGCCAAAGAGCTAGTAAACATGTGCATGCTAAATTATTTTTTGTATTTTTTATTTATTTGAATGTTTTTGTATTTTCTTTAGAATATTTGATTTTTTTGAATTTTTTTAGAAATATTGGAAAGGAAAAAGGTATAAGCTATGATTCCATATAAGGGATGTTTATATTAAGCTGCAAACTTAGAATATGGTACATGAAATTGGTGAAATTGTTAAGGGTATGCATAGGTGTCATATATAGAACTTTATAATAGGTGGTACTATGTGTATATATCATAGGACTCTATGGTTATTTTAGTCATCTAAAATGTCATTTAAATGAAATGAGTGTCACTTGAGACCAACTTGTCCTAGCTTACTCCTAGACCTATTTTAGGGCCTTTCTTGATCATTTTTTGGCTTTTTTATAAGTCCAACTTATTCCTAGATACACCAAAAGCAACATTAAGCCATATCTTAAGCACCCAAGCCCCATTTTCACTAGATTATACCACTTGGACATTAACATGGCCCTTTGGAAATTAGTGCATTGTGCTAGTGACTTAAGGACCATGTTACTATCTTTTTGCTTCTTACTCTCCCAATAAATATCTTTACATTCCCCAAAGCACTCCTAGGGTTGGCCTAGAACTATTTCACTTATTGAAAAGCACTAGAACACTATATATACACAAATTTAATTCACTTACCACTGTATGGAAATGAGATTAAATAATTCATAAACAAACTCAAAAATAATTGTGAAAATCAAGATCATTGATCCCTATTCTACCCTACTTTTACATACACTCATCTATAGTAGCCCAAAGCTCAAATTACTAAAATTTATAGTCTCAAGTCACACTCAAATCACTCATATTATCACCCACTACTAGCATTCACTTTCACTTACACCAAAACTTATATTGGGAGAACTACATCAGGGTTGATCCCCTTTCAACATATTGATATGTAGGAAACACTCAATACAATGGGTGTTGAGGTCAGATCTAGCCTACCCTACTAATGCCACTCTTTTATACTTGTGCTCATAAAATACCCCAAAAAACATATAGGCATAAAGTTTTTCATGTGAATTAGTCAAAAACATTGAATAGATAGTGAACTAGCATTCATCCACTCAAGCATAAGTGTCTCCGATCTAGGTGAAGCTCCACCTAGAAGGTCATTAATCCTACTTACAAAGCAAACTGTCATGCCTTAGAGGACACTAACATAATGTACTATTATTTAATGGATTTTGATACTATACAAGATGATTTTTGACTCTTATTTCTAATTTGTGACACTATGCACAATCTCTATACCAGTTTTCAACCTATAATTCATCCATCTCAGTCAGTTTCTAGCTAAGTACATCTCTTGTAGATCATTTTTTATTTATAGAATAATCAAAAAAATCAATTATTTTATAATTTAGAGGCTATAAATTATTGTATATTTATTCCCTAATTTATTATACTAACATTTTATCAAACTAGGGTTTCACATACCATAATCCCCTTAAAATATAAATCATTTGGTGAACCTAACTTACTTTGAATAGTGTAAAAACCTAGCCCTAGATGTTCTTAGGATTTTTATCCTCCTTTTTATTATTTCCATTTGTTTTGATAGGATTTTTAGATTCCATATATTTTTTATGTCAGCCCTCTTTTGTCTTTTTTACTATATGCCATCTCAAAAATTTATATCTCTTCCTTTAAGAAAAAGTGTTAGGCTTAGTGGTAACCCTATTGAGTATACCCATATTCCTTCTGTTTAAGCATATACCATGGATAAAATACAAACTATAACCCCCCTCATTGATCCTTCACATCCTGATTATGTGGACTTTAATGATAATACATCAGAACATGAACAATACAATCAAGATCTTAATTAAACATAATATAGGAATCAAGATACACTCCCCCCTCTCAATGATGATAATCTAATAATTAATAAATATGAGATATTACAAAGTTTTAGAGATAGACTTCAGGAATATCCCCATGATCATGCATAGATTTTATAAGCTATATTGGAAATTGATAACACATCACTTGGTCAAACCTCTAATCCCATAGATAATAATATTATTATACCTACTATGGGGGTAACTCAAAGTTTACAACAACTAATTACAATTAGCCAACCCTCACCAGTGACACTACCTCTTATGGCTAATACACATCCATATTTTTCAAATGTACAATCCCTTTGATAGGAGATCAATTATCTACAGTCTAAGGTGTTACATCTTTAGCAGGGTGATACTAGACCATCTTATGCATTAGCCTCTCATATACTCATACATACACCTTTGGCACATCATATAGAGGAAACTCCTTTGCCCTCTATATTTTTTGTATCTAAGATTACTCTGTATTATGTTAAGGGTAACCCATAGTATCATCTATGCACTTTTCACATAACATGTTTGGATTACGTGTCCAATGATTGGATCCTCACTAAGTTGTTACCTCACAGTTTAAAGGACTATGCATTATAATGGTTATATGATATTCCTAATAAGGCTATCATAATATTTAACCCACTGGCAGATATATTTTTATCACACTTTCCAATCAATATCAGTGATAAGGTTTCATACCCTTAAGTTGAACAACTCAATCAAAAATTTAATGAGCCAATAGATAAATATGTCTTACGATATAAAATTATATTATAAAATATGACTATCCCCATGGTATATAGATAACTCAAGGACATATTCTATTATATTTTATTACCTAAACTATATGAATTCATACTATTCAAAAAATTTCCATTATTCACATATTTATGCCCTATAGTGAAAGAATAGGACGTCAAGCTTCTCTCCATCAAAAAATTAAAGTACAGAACTAGATCAAATTCAACTAATAAGAGATATAATAAGCCCCCATATAATTTTAGGCCCACTAAAAATAATAATGATCGTAAGACAATGGTTAATGTAGCTTTAAAGCCAGTTCTTCGCATGGTTTTATCAGCTCCTCCAAGGAGACCCTTCACAAACCTTTCCCAATCACCAACACATGTTCTCTAGAAAATCTTGGAATGCAACATCATATCTCTCCCTCACATAAAATAGGTTAATATTAATATGCCTCTTACAAATATTTATGATGCTAAAGCATTTTTTGATTATCATAGGGCACTAGGCCATACTACAAATAGATGCATCAATTTATGACATAAAATACAAGATTTGATATGTGTTAATATCATTAATGTCAAAACTCCTATAGAGGCACCTAGAAAAAAAACATATAAAATATTTTAATATCCATTTCCAAATCATACAACTAATGATATAGTAGGCACTTCAGGTGTTCATTATACTTATCAGGCATTGTTATCACTCAGAAGTGCACCTTTGTAATAATGTGTGCTTGTTTTCACTCATGTTGACATAATGTAAACTCTCCAAAGTATGTGTGGACTTATATTAGATATAATCTCCAAATTAATGGTTCATTACCTTTGGTACACTCACTTATTTCTCTCTAAACTCTCTAATTTGGTGATTTCTTGACTAGGAAAGGGTAAAAGGAGCAATACTCAAGCTAAAATTGAACATAAAACTTAAAAATTTAAGGTGATACTCCAATGTTATATTAAATTATGCCTATATTTTACACACTTGGAAATATAAATATCTTATACACATTTACTTCATCTCCATACAATGATTGTTGCATCAATATTTCATACAAAGGTCTTGAGGAATATTCACACTAGTATGGAAGGAATGAACATAGGATTAATTCACTTCTAAATTAGGTATAAATTAGACTTATTCACTTGATATGACCTAAAATAATTATCATATGCTATATAAAGGTGAAAAATTTAGACATTAACATAGGAAAATCAATCATTCACTAAGTTACATCAATGAATATGAGGCACACACTTCATGAATAGCTTGAAAATGGAGGAAAAATTAGCTTATTATTGCTTCAAAGGTGATGTAGTAAAAAATTTTGGAATATTTTTTGCATATTAAAAATAATAATATAATTTTATTTAAAAAATGAATGTACATATATAAAATAAAGTTAGGAGAGAGGAGACAAATCAACCCCAAACTAGGGATGAGTCATCATTCCTAGTCATCCTTCACTCTTACTTCAACTCAACCATCAAACTCCTATGTAGTAGATACTATATTTTAACCTCCTTCTCTTGTAAAATGGCATAGGATATAGATATAATCTTGTTTGAATGCTTTGAAAAGTCAATGGTTCTCATTCATGACCTATTTTGAAGGGAATTGGTCTCCTTGCATGCTTTAATGGTCTTCAATGCTTGAATAAGTGTTGATAATCTTCATTAAATCCTTGTGAATAGCACATTAAATCTCCTTGAGACTCTCTATCTTTATAGTGAGTGACTTTAGTTATCTTCCTTGTATTTTAGAGTTTGACCCACCTATGCACCTATATTCTTGCTTGTATGTTTCTCTCTCATGACTTCCTCAGATAGCTCTAAGGTTGTATAGAAAGGAGAGGTTTTCATGTTATACTTGATGATTTAGTCTCCTTTATTAAAATATACCATAAATTCTTGATAAAGTCTTCAAATATACTCCTCCATTCTTGTATGTTTTTTCTCCACCTTAATAGGGTTGATTGAATGCTTATTATTTGATTTGACTTTTTCCACAAATGGATCCAAGGTGGCATAGAAGGAGATAAAATGTATTATTTTATTTTTTTAATAATCCTTCCAACCTTTATTAATTTTTTAATACAAACACTTTACCTCTTATTCATCTCCAAATAGCAAAGAGTACGTGTGATTGACTTGGCAAGGCTGTTGAAGATTTCATTGCATTGGTAAAGCTTGTGGATAGGTAATAATACTCTGCTTCCCCCAAGGTGGAGTGGAAGGGAAATGTTTCATGTTTAATTTATTTATCTATTCATTAAATACCCTTGATGAGATTGCATTTGATGATGAACATTCATAGTTTTCCATATTAATCCTTCTTGGATATGCTCATCTTCTTTATTTTGACAAGTTTTAGTCAAATGCACACTAAGAACATGTAAATTGATGAATTTTCAT
Organism: Torreya grandis; assembly: GCA_037957365.1. NCBI lineage: Eukaryota > Viridiplantae > Streptophyta > Pinopsida > Cupressales > Taxaceae > Torreya > Torreya grandis. The sequence continues at coordinate 562,277 of JARHVA010005110.1, read as the reverse complement.
TATTTTAATATATAAATACTATAAATAGGATTTTAAAATCATCACCATGGTGACACAAACCTTTTAACAAATTTTTATCTCCAAACTCCACATACAACTTCCAAAAATGCTCTTGTGTGCTTTAGGTCTCAAGAAACCTTGATTTGGATATGGGAATCTAAAATGAGTTATAGGTATCACCAAACACTTCTATTATAATTATATAAGTATCAATGTGTTATACCTATAAAAATTATGAAATGTTTAAAATTCTTCACCAAACTGTCAAACAAAAAGTCACAAAAAAAGTGTCTATTTATTGCTTGTAGGGTCACCTAAATATGTTTTTCAATGATTTGAGCCTATTTTGCATTGGTTTTTATTGTATAATAATTTATTTAGACCTTTAAATTAATTATAAACCATATTTTATCATTTTATTCCATTTTAAAGATCTAAAATAGTCATTTCTCACTCTATGAGCAAATTAGTCAAAATCCCTAATTCCCTTCATGGTGTAGCCTTATGTTTTGATATTTTATCTCTCATCAAGTACATTAAATATATAAAATCAATTTTAAACATTAAAATACATAAAAATGTACCTCCATGTCAAATTTTAATATATTTCACTTAGTAAAACCCAAAATATGCACTTTTTAGTATTTTCTAGCTTGTACTCTCATTTTTGAGAGCCTATAAGTCTGAGTTTTGGTGTTTTCTTAAGTTTTATGAGTTATAAATACCTAATTATTTTTAATTATAACCTATAATATCCATTATAATCATTAAAACCTTTATATATCTTCAACCAATCACTTAAACCTCTTTTAAAAAGTTTTTTCTAATTGTCTCCCTTACATGCTTGAAATCATGCAACATGTACCTTTACCTTCCTCCATTATTTAAATTTAAATTTTTATTTATGAAGGTGTATTAATTTTATTTATTCCACATAAAATCTCACAAAACTTTTCATTTTCAATAAATAACTCAAAAAAGCAATTATATTGCTTGAAATTGAGCTATTGGGGTTTTAGAAGGGTTTTAGAGCACCTTTCCTTCTTAATGATGGTTCATAAAGTTGATCCCTTATAACCTAAAACTAATGCATGAAATATTGAATGAATATATGACCCTATATTACCATCATATAATTATATCCAACTTTTCTTCTCTTTCAAGAACTAAACATCTAAAAATTGCCCTTACTAGCTTACAACTAACTAGTTAGAGGAATAGAATAAACTTCTACTAAAATTTATACTTATGAGTTTTTATTGAGCATGGTTTTAGCTTGATTAAAGTTTTAATATGTTTTGGAGATATTATTTAATCTTCACTCCATGAAATGATTCTTCTTGAAGACCTATACATAATCAACCTTGACCAATGGTGGCAAATTTTATTAATGTTCTTGGTGACCTTGATGGGATGTTTGCCTACTAAACACTCAAGACTAGTAGCCTTATCCATTGGGATATGGATTCATGAAAACATCACCAAATATGAAACTAAAAATTCATTCTTAAATAAAAATGCTTGTGCATAATCACTTAATGAATTTAAAATTAATACAACTACCAACTAAAAATGTGCAAGATAACACTTAGAGGAAAGTGAAAAATAAAACTAATATGTATAAAAATGAACTTATATCTAGCAAAAATGCTTAGGATGAATCCCATTGACTGGTATTGGAAGCTCTTCACCATCCATCTTGTCTAGTTGTAAGACAATGTGAGGCTTGTAACTAGAAATCATGTAAGGACCATTCCAAAGTGAGTCAAACTTTGTGTCTCTTCCTATTTTAGCCCTATCCTCATCCCATTTAATAACTAAGTTACCTTCCCTAAATATTTATTAAGATTATATTTTATAAAAAAAATTATTTATTTGTGTTTTATGCATCTCCATAGCTAACATGGACTGATTTTTTATTTCCTCTAACTCTATAAGATCAACATATCTCATTTCCATAGGCTCACTTTCCAATAATTACAGTTGATGCATTAGCTCTAAAGTGGGGATCTCAAGTGAGATTAGAAATCTAGCTTATTTCCCATACACTAACTTGTAGGGTGAATTTGCAATGGACCTCTTAAAGGTGATTCTATCAGCCCATAAATCTAACTTTAACTTCAAATTCCACATGCTTTGATTATCTTCAATGGTTTGCCTAATGATCTTCAAAAAGTTTTTGTTAATAGAATAAAAAATGCCATTGCATTATGGATAATAATTGGAAGAAGTTTTGAGATACACACCATTTTAAATATCCCATTGACTAATTTTATCCCCTATAAATTCCACATTATCTAAAATTATAATGGAAGAAACACCAAACCTAGTGAGCAAACCATCATAGAGATCCAAGACACTAGATTCATCTGCCTCCTTCAAATACATTACTTCTATCCATCTAGTAAAGTAATTTTTGGATGTAAGAATCTACTTGTAGCCTAATATAGAAGTTTGGATTAATGATACCAATTAAGTCCAAACCCCATTGGATAAAGCATTGATATACTAAAATAGGTTGAAGAGGTAAGGCAACAAACTTTTCATTTCCTACAAATAATACACACTTCTTGCACTTCTTTACCCAAGCATGATAATCTCTAAAAATATTTGGCCAATAATATCAACCCCTAATGATTTTTAAGTATGTTGTCCTTACTTAGAAGTGGGATCCACCTTGTTCATCATGAAATTATTCAAGTAATTTATTAGAAATAAAAACACTTTTAAACCAGATTTATTATTACCATAAACCAGATCTAAAGCTATAAAATGACATGCATCATGAAAACATTCCTTAAATTACCATTATTATGAAAGCATAAATGAGAGAACAAGGTAATAACACAGATCTAACATGGTTCACCCAATGTGGGCTACATCCACCAATGAAAGTTCTCAAATAAAAATAGTAATCTAAATACCAAGACTACAATGAACTCTCATATAGATATAAAAAATCTCTTGTAGAAAATTTTGCACAAATAGACATACTTTCACCTACACCTACATAATTTTGTATCTCACAAGTTGATAAACCACACCTTATAATGAACACCTACACTTTGGAAAACCCCTGTACTTTGACTCTGATCATCAAAGCCACACCCAACAAATAAACCATTAACCTCTAAAGGCCACACCACACCCTGTATATATATAATATGAAGAAAAATCCATGAAAGGAGGAGCAAATTAATTATAATTATCCAAGATAAGAATCATCCACTCACTTCTACCTCATCAAGCTCAACCAAAATCTCTCCCATGAAGGAACATGCCATACTAAGGGTCTTCACCTTTCAAGGGAACATTTTCCAACAATATGTGATCAAAACCATCTCCTTGTAACAAGGAAGGCATTACATTTTCCAAGAAATAACTAGCTCCATCAAAAAAAGGAAGTCACATGGAAATTATACAACTAATAACCAACTCCATAAAACATGGAAACATAAAAATTAGAAATATACTAGGAATATTCCCCTCACATGTGGAGCAAGGTTCCACAAAAGGTGGAGTAGGGAAAATTGTGCTCCCCACATCCTTAGATCTCTCTAGGCCCCAAAAATAATTCTCTATGATCATGTGATATCCCCAAAGGGATCCACACTCAATAATCTCCTACTTGAAGACCATTTCTCTTGAATAAAATCTATCACTGCTCCATCACCACTAAGGCCAACCAAATCTAAACATAGTCTCAACTTGTCCAATGTGACCACCTTGGTCATCATATCCATAGGATTCTAGATAGTATGAATCTTCTCTAATTTCACCAAGTTATCCTCCAAAGTTATCCTAATGAAGTGATAATATAACTAAATGTGTTTTATCCTTAAGTGGAAAGTGGAGTTCTTTGCCAAATGAATAGCACTCTAACTATCACTATGTAGTCTCCCAGCTTCCTACTCATGCTCCAAATCTCAAAACAAATATTTTAACCAAATCATCTCCTTGCTAACATATGTGGCAACAACATACTCTGCCTCTATGGTTGACAAAGCCACAACCTTCTATATCCTAGAAATCCAACTAACCATTGTATCTCCAAAAGCAAATATATATCATGTCATACTTATCTTACTATCAATATCCCCTACCATATCTAAGTCCACATAACCACACAAAGTTATATCTAATCCACCATAACATAATGTGAAATCCATGGTTCCTCTCAAATATTGAGAAATCCATTTCACTACCTACCAATGCTCATAACCTATATCACTCATATACCTGCTCACAACTCCCACTGCTTGGGAAATTTTTGGCCTAGTACAAACAATGGCATACATCAAGATGTCAACTGTCAATGAGTAAGTCACCTTAGACATCCTAATCTTTTTAGATTCCATCTTATGACACTGCTCCTTTGATAGTCTAAAGTGTCCTTCCAAAGGAGTACCAATAGATTTAACATCCAACATGTTAAACCTATCCATGACTTTATTCACATACTCTAATTGGGATAATATTAGCTTCATCTACTTTTTGTCATGAGAAATCCTCATACCAAGGATTTGTTTTACATCACCCAAATACTTATAGAAAAGGAGTCACTAAGTTATTTATTGAGCATATGAATATACTATATTTTCTTTCCTACAAATAACATGTCATCAACATACAAGCATAGTATAATAAAGGAACCATCATCAAAATGTTTTATGTACATGCAATGGTCAAAATGATACCTTTGATATTCTCATTCCAACATAAAATAATCAAATATCTTGTACCATTACCATGGAGCTTATTTCAATCCATGCAAGCTCTTCTTTAGTTTGCACATATAGTTCTCCTTCCCTTTGACCTCATATCCTTGTGGTTGCTTCATATACAACTCTTCATCCAAATCACCATGAAGAAAAGCAATTTTCACATCTAACTATTCTAAGTGCAAATCCTCAACTATAACTAAACAAAGAACAGTCCTAATAGATGTCATTTTCACAATAGAAGAGAAAACATCATCAAAATCAATACCTAATTTTTGTGCAAATCCCTTAACCACCATCCTGGCCTTATACCTTTTTTCCCTTCATCCTCTTCTTTTATCCTGAAGATCCACTTGTTTGGTAATGCACTCTTGCCCTTGGGTAGCCTTACCAAATCCCATGTTTGGTTCTCCATGAGAGATCTATGCTCTTCGTCCATGGCTTGCTCCCACTTCAACTTGGCATCTACCTTCATTGTTTCCTCATAACACTCTAGTTCTCTATTATCAATGAGTAATAAATAATTCAAATAAGGAGAAAAAAATTCAATTAATCTTCTTACCCTAGAATCCCTTCTTACCATAAGAGTTTGGGGTCCATGTGTAGAAGGTTTCTGAACTAAATCTTTGGATACTTTACCATCTGCAATGTCATCCAATACTATGTACTCCTTTTTTTCCTGATCTTGTTCCTATAATAAATCCTTATGCATGAATTTTTCATTAAAGACTACATCTCTAGACCAAAATATTTTCCTATCTTTAATGCTCCATATATGGAAGCCAAAGTCATCCTCATCATAACCAATAAATGTGCATTTTTCTAATTTAGCCTCTAACTTGGTCATATTCTCTTTCTTAATGAGAGCAAAAGCTTCACATCTAAAGACTCTAGGAAAGTAATAATCAACATTATTACCAGATCAAGCTTGTTCAGGAATGCCTCCATCCAAAGGCATAAAAGGTCCTTTGTTAATCAATTATACTACTATGCTAACTGCTTCTGCCTAAAACTATAAAGGTAACCCTGTATGTAACCTCATGCTCCTAGCATGTTTCATTATTGTTATGTTCATCCTTTTAGATATCCCATTCTATCGTGGAGTTTCTAGAACCATCCTTTGCCTATGTATTCCATTGTTAGAACAATAATCAAAGAAAGCATTACTATAATACTCACCTCCATTATCTAATCTGATATATTTTAACTTGAGACTTGTGTCATTCTCAACTAAGGCTTCCCACTTCTTTAAAGTGTCAAATACATCAAATTTATTTTTAATACAATAAACCCAAACTTTCCTAGTTGTATCATCTATAAAAGTAACATAATAATTGGATACACCAATATAAAATATCTGAGCTAATCCCCATACATCTAAGTGTACCAAATCTAACTTGTGATATTTTTTTGTGGGTTTAACCTTCAATAACTTAACTCACTTCTATTTCTTGTACACACAATTCTCATAGAAGTCTAGATCTAGATCTTTCAATCTAGGCAACTTATATTTTAAGATCTGCATGCCCTTATGGCTCATATGACTGTGCCTGTAGTGCCACCATCTATAGAAGCTAAATCAATAAAATCAACACTACTAATTAAATATAAAGTACCAATTTTCTTACCTCTTAAAATCACGTGCCTTCGGTAACTTTCCAAGAATCTACAGTAAACAATACTAAACATACCTCATTACCCAATTGCCCCACTAAAACCAAATTTCATCTCAACATAGGTATGTGTCTAACATCCTTAAAGATCCATGTGTTTCCATTCTACATTTTAACTTGAACACAAATTTTCATTACTATCTCACATGGTTCATCATCACCAAGATAAACATATCCTAGATTCTCTTGAACATAATCATTAAAATAATGCCTATGTGGGGTGGCATGAAAAGAAGACCTTAAATCTAAAACCCAAGACTCAGAAAAAATATCCATAGAAAGAATTAAGGCATCCTGACATGATTTACCTAATGTCACATTTACCTCATTAATTTCCTCATTTGCATTCTTATCTTGAAGTGACCAATAATCCTTCTTTGAGTGTCCACTCTTCCCATAATGTTAGCATATCATCTTGAATCTAAATCTAGACTTAGATCTACCTTTTTACTTTCCATGATTACCTTTGCTCTTGTCCTCGTGCCTCCCACTAGTATTAATAGATAAAGCATTACCTAAGGATGATTCACTAGTTCTTCCCCTTTACATCTCCTCACTAAGGATCACACCTATAACATACTCAAAATTTGAGCTTCCCTTGTTAGGGACTACATTACTCATAGCCATAACCAAACTATCCCAACTATTAGGCAAAGAAAATAATACTAGCAAAGCTCTAACTTCATCATCAAACTTAATTCTAACTAAAGTGAGAATACTTATATCCATATTAAAATCATTAAGATTATTAGTTATTGAACCATTTCCAGACATTTTCATGTTAAACAATCTTTTCATAAGAAAAAATTTATTAAAAGCTTAAAGTTTCTCATATAACTTTCCAAGTTTATCCATGAGGTCATTTGTGGTTTTTTCATTATAAATATTAAATACAATAGAGGATTCAAGGCATAACCAAATGGCTCCCATTGCCTTCCTATCAAGTAATGATGAATCTACATCACTCATACTTACAGGTTGTTCTACTTTCCCCTCTAAGGGGAGATGTAGCTCCTTCTGATATAGGTAATCCTCCATCTACATTTTCCATAAACCAAAATGCTTACCATAAAATTTATCCACCCTAAATCTAATCTCTTCTCCCATAGCTCCCACTCAAGATAATAGCCTTCCTTTGATTTACCACTTCATCAAAACCCATAACCAATGGCTCTAATACCAATTGTTAGGAATAAAAATACTTTTAAACCATATTTACTATTACCATAAACTAGATATAAAGCTATGAAATAACATGCACCATGAAAACATTCCTTAATTTACCATTATTATGAAAGCATAAATTGGAGAACAAGATAATAACGTAGATCTAATGTGGTTCACCCTATGTGGGCTACATCCACCAATGAAAGTTTTTAAATAAAAATAGTAATCTAAATACCAAGACTATAATGAACTCTCATGGAGATATAAAAAATCTCTTGTAGAAAATGTTGCACAAATAATTGTACTTTCACCTACACTTGCACAATGTTGTATCTCACAAGTTGTTAAACCACACCTTATAATGAATACCTGCACTTTTCAAAACACTTGCACTTTGACTCTAATCCTTAAAGCCACACCCTACAAATAAACCATCAACCTCTAAAGGCCACACCACACCCTGTATATATAAAATAAGAAGAAAAATTCATAAAAGGAGGAGCAAATGCATTATGATTATCTAGGATAAGCATCATCTACTCAAGATAACTCACTTCCACCTCATCAATCTCATCTAAAATCTCTCCCATGAAGTAACACACCATACTAGGGGTCTCCACCTTTCAAGGGCACATTTTCTAATAACATGTGATCATAACCATATCTTTTTAATAAGGAAGGCATTATATTTTCCAAGAAATAACTAGCTCCCTCAAATCAAGGAAGTCACATGGAAAATAGACAACTAATAACCAACTCCATAAAACATGGAAACATAGAAATTATAAATAAACTAAATTTATTCCCTTCACATGTGGAGCAATGTTCCACAAAAGGTGGAGTAGGGAAAGATACACTCCACACATCCTTGGAGCTCTCTAGGCCCCAAAAATAATTCCATATGGTCATGTGATATCCCTAAAGGGCTCCACACTCAACATAATCTTTCAACTTGACTTGGATCTATGCATCTCAACAACATGGCATTAACATCCTTTTTGAATAATACACCATCAACAAGTAGAAAATGAATAGATTTCAACCTCAAATACCTTCTCTTTGAACCATTTAAATTTTGAAGATACATATCACTTTGAATGTACATTATCATATCTTAAACCCATATTTTTGAATATGTATGATAAGCTATAATATCTTCATCATTGAAGACTAAAATTGCTTCTTTCCTTTCTTACAAGTCTTGAGCCAAGTTCTCATACAACCCTTTGCCTCTAATCAACTTGGTTACCTTTACTTCTATGTCATTTTCTATTACCCTCGTTATCCATCATTCTCTATTTTAATGTATGTCCTCATTCAACAAGAAATTTTTGATATTAGGATGGGAAACCATCATGTGGATCTTGTTGTTAGATATTATATGCCTAAACTTTTTGAGACATCTGATTATGGAAATCACATGTTTCTCAACAAATATGTACCTTGTTTCATACTCTTGTAAGCCTTGACTAAAAAATGTTATGGGATACTTCAAACTTTGTTGATTTATTGTGTCAATATTTGTGAAATTGTATCAACATTATCATATGCATACAACACAAAATCCTTTGAAAATCAAGATTGATTAGAGCGTGTTAGCTATGTCTTGATTGATTTATTCAAAACTTTTCATGCCTTCCTGGGTCTAAGTAAAATTCTGATTTTTCTTTGGCATAATTGTAAAAGGCCTTGACAAACTTGTAAAATTAGATATATACCTTCTTATAAATTTAATCTTTCCAAAAAAACTTTACAATACTTTATTATGTGTATACAAGGATAATTCAAGAATAGAGTCTATTCTTTCTAGATCAATACTCAAACCATGCTTAGAAATAATTTGACTAAGGAATTTAACTTCAAGCACCAAAAACACACACTTATTTGGGTTAAGTGACACCCCATATTGCCTACATATCTCAAATACATCTCTAATATGAATCATGTGATCACTTACCTTCTTTGAAAAAATTGTAACATCATCCAAATACATAAGAACAAACCTATTGATCAAACCTTGAAAGGCCATATCCATGGCTCTTTAAAATGTTTCTCCTACATTGAACAATCCAAATGAAATTTTTTAGTATGAAAAGGTGCCCCCCTTGGTGGTGAATGCTATTTTAAATTTATCATCTTCCTTCACAAGTATTTGGTTATACCCACTATAACCATATAGAAATGAAAACCTTTCCAAACCAGCCACTAACTACAATATTTGTTCCATTGATGGTAAGGTATAATGGTCCTTGAGTGAGGCCTTGTTTAAGTCATGAAAGTCTACACATAATCTAATTTATCCATTCTTATTCCTCATGGGAATAAGGTTAGCCACCTAAGTTTAATGCTTGATGGGAAAGATGATAGTTGATTCAATTAGTTTGTGAAGCTTTGTTCTCATCAAATGTTCCAGCTTTGGGGTGATTGGCCTTTGTTTTTGCCTCACCAATTTTGTATTTGCCTCTAATTCAATGGTGTGTTGATACAAACTAGGATAAATTCCTTTTAAATCACTATACTCCCATGCAAACACATCATCAAACTCTTTACATAAATTAACAAAGTATTCTTTTTGAGCTTGAGAGCATACTTGACCAAGTTTAAGAACTTTCCCATTGACTATGTCAATGCTTGCATAATGTTATTGTTTGGTAGACATAGAAGCTTTCTACCTTCTTACCTCATCATCCCTACTAAAAATATTCTCAAATTTGACAAGATAATTCAGCCTCAAAAGTTTTGGGTAACTTGTTAGACTTGATCTAAAATATTTGATCACTATACTGTTGAAAAGGTTTTGATTGATTTCTAAAATAGAATTCAGCCTCTTCTTGTAGGAAATGAACAACTTGATCATCATCCTCAAATACTTTATAATTCACATTATTATCATGAATAGAGGATATTACCATAATATTGATGTATGGCTGAGTTTTATCATTCCTTACATCAGCTAGAATGTCAAACTGGGCTCCTATTACAACTAACCTATCTACATGTTTACTACTCTCTAGGCACTGCTTGTATGTAAAATGCATAAAAATCCTCTAGAAGATCCCATAACTTATGATTTTATGATTTTATAAATGTTTTTTACACACATTCAGCCATCTTATTTGATGTACCACAAGCTCAATATCTCTGAATGCCTATAAGAGGTTAGCTCTCATCTTTTGAGCCCATTGCAAACCATGAACTAAGGCTTCATATTATGTTATGTTTTTAGAGAATCCAAATTGAAATTATACAATAGCATAATATCTTTATTTTTAGGGTGAAATGAGAATTATAATATCCCTTTTATCATGTTTATTCCATAAGCCATAAAAATAGAGTTGCCATAAACCATCATTTAGCTCACCTTCTTTGTATAGAGCTAGAATTTGTGCAACATTATCATGTAAACAATAAAATCCAAGTCATTCTTCCGCTATCATTTTTTAAGGATCATGATCATGAATATTAGTATCCCATTCATCAATAAATAAATTAGTAATTCCATTGAGATATGATTTTGCTTCAGCTTCACTAGTTTTTTGTACTTCATCTTAGATGACATAATTAGTATTAACAATGCTAGGCATGTATGTTTCTAGATGAAAATGAGAAATAGTATCTAAATGAATTGTAAATTTTATTTCATACCTTATTATAAACATGAGGTACATCCAATCATCTAAAATATACCCACCTATCTTTGAAGTGAAGTCACGTCATAAGCACATAGCAAAGTATGGATAAAGATCCATCACCACCTCTTATTGAATGGTCACATTTGGGAATGCATGAAGTGTTAGTTTTAGATTATTGATTATACACATTGTCTTGGTTATACATCCATCAAGTTTAAATACATACTTAGTGTTTGGATCATACACCAAACCCAATTTATTTACAATAAGTTTTGGTATTACTATGTTACTTGCTCCACTATCAACCATGCAATTATAAGCTAGTGTGTTCCCAATAATCAAGGAAAGATATAAAGGAGGTTTCTTAATTTTTTTTGCATCATATTTTATGGCCTTTACCCCTTTATTTACCTATTTTACTTATTTCTTTTCTTGTTGATCTAAATTTAATAGAACCACACTTTCCTTCTTTATTAGTTTTGTAGACAAGTTAAGGCCTGAAAGCTTATGGATAAGTATATCCCTTTGTCCTAAGATGTTCAATTAATATCACATGGTCATGATGATGTTTGTTTTCTTCATATGACCTACTATGATGAAATAAGAGCGTCCAATCTTTGGTTACACCTTTGGAGTAATAGGATGATCTTGTATTTGAGGCACTTTGTGAACCTTGCTTGCTTCCATATTCTAATTTTTATGAGATAAAGGGGTAAAAATATTATAATTAATACCTTTAAAAAACATATTAGGAAAATTTTTATCATGAATTACCTCTTAGGTCTCATTGATAACCCTTCTCTTGGATCTTTTGATGGCTGCAACCAAGTTATTTGATTTACTAGGGTCAATAATCTAATTTACTAGCATGTGATCATCCACTTGCTAATTTACCAAGGTTGCATTTAGTTTTACTTGTCCATTATTTACTTCCCCTTGTTATATTATAGCTTCATTATGTTGGCCTCCTTGAAGAAAGGCTTCTTCTTATGTCATTTGAAGAATTGCCATATTTTGTGCCACTAAAGTTTGATTTTGCACATCATTGGTATTAGAAGGTTACTAACTTGAATCTTGCATCAAATTATTTTTTACTAGTACAAGGTACTTAGATGTGGAAGGAGCATCAAGGTTAATTTCATCATATGGTTTGGTTGGTGTAATGATTCCTTGAGATTTGTATGGAAGCTTATTATCTCTAAAGCCTTAGTAGGGACGTGTTTGCTCTTTATATGGCTGATATGTGGGTTGATTAAGTGATTGATATGGCTTATTGTATTGATATTATTTCCTCTTTAGTTGAACTATCTAATTACCAAAATATTATATCATATCTTTTAGTTCACCAAGCTCACTAGATTGACTAATAGGGACTTGAAATTGAATTTGAGGGGCTAGAATTGGGGATACTAATGGAGATTTAGGAGGTGGAATGGGTTATATTTCTATGAAATTTATAATTAGAGGCCTAGGTGAAAGTTTACCAACTTGAATTAGACTATTTTTAACTCTAATGGCAACCTCATAGGCATATGGGAGTGTCCTACCACCCATGGACTGAATCATAACTAAAATATCAAAATTTAAGGCTCTCAAGAAGTATAGGAAAGCATAATTAGGAGATGGCCTTATCATATGAGTTATTATGTTCCATATTTTCTAAAACATAATATTGAAATCAGTCATAAATTGATGTGGTACTCTCTTGATGGTAGTGAGCTACTCAATAAGGGATAAATGCTCTGATTTATCTTCAAATTGTCTATAATGAACCTAAATCATCCCAAGTAGTAATGGAGTTCAATGGAAGGTTATTATACTATTTCAACACCTTTCCCTTGAATGATGTAGCAATCAAATATATGTAAATATTCTCTTGGGCAACATGGTGGAATGAACACAAGTTGGACACATCTTTGATATGTGTAATGGGTGTAGTTTGATCCTCACCTATAAAATATGGTAGGATTTTGAGGGTTGAGGATGGGGTATAATCATATTGGTCCAAATTGAGATGACTTCCATCATTAAAAGGGATAAATATTTGGTCCCTAGGGATAACCATGTTAATAGTGGGATTTGAAGTTATAGTGGTTTGCACAAAAGGCTAATTTGGTGACTGAAATATCCTTTTAGGATATGGACTTCTTAAAAACCTTCTTATTTTCTTTGAATGTAAAGGTAATTTATCAAACTAAAATGGTATACCTCTAATTTAATACCTTTTAATGATCTTAGTCATAAAATTGGTACTTCTCTACTATTGCAAATGCCTTTTCCAAATCAAAATTGTGTCCCACTAGGCATGCAAAATACTATTATCACTCAGAAGTGTACCCTTGTAAGGATATGTGCTTGTTCTCATTTATATTGACATATTGAAAAATTTCCAAGATGTGGTTGGCCTTATATGCGAGATAATATCTAGATGAAGGGTTGGTTACCTTTGGTACACGCACCTACTTCTCTCTAAACTCTAATTTAGTGATTTCTTAATTAGGAAAAGGGTAAAAGGAGAAATACTCAAGCTGAAATTGAATATAAAAACTAAAAATTTGGGGTGACACACCAATGTTATAGTCAATTATTCCTATACATGGAATAATTAGGAAGCTAAATAGCTTGCACACATTCACTTCATCTTCATACAATGATCTTGCATTAGTATTTCATACAAATGTTTTAAGGAATATTCACAATAGCATGGAAGGAATGAACATAGGTTGAATTCACTTCCAAATTAGGTAAAAATCAAACTTATACACTTGATATGACTTGAAATAATTCTCATTTGTTGCATAAAGATGAAAAATGTAGACATTAACATAGAAAAATCAATCAAACACTAAGTTACATCAATAAATATGATGCACACACTTCATGAACAACCTGAAAATGGAGGAAAAATCAATTTCTTATTGATTAAAAGGTGATGTAGTACAAAAAAAATTTAGATTTTTTGCATAACCAAAATAATAATCTCATCTTATTCAAAAAATTAACATACATATATAAAATAAATTTAAGAGAGAGGACACAAAGCAGCCCCAAATTAGGGATGAATCATCATGCTTGGTCATCCTTAACTCTTCCCTAAACTCAACCATCAAACTTTTAAAAAGTTAAAGGTTCTCATTCATGACCTATTTTGAAGGGAATTGGTCTACTTGCATGCTTTGATGGTCTTAAATGCTTGAAGAGGTGTTTATCATATTCATTAACTTATTGTGAACATCAAATTAAATATCCTTGAGACTCTCCATATTTATAGTGAGTAACTTCATCTATATTCCTTGTATATTGGAGTTTGACCCACCTATGCACCTATATTCTTGCTTGCATGTTTCTCTCTCATGACTTCCTCAAATAGCTCCAAAGGGGCATAAAAGGGAGATTTTTGCATGTTCTACTTGATGAATGAGTCACATACATTAAAATATTCCCTAAATTCTTTATCAATTATTCAAATATATTCCTTCATTTATGCATTTTTCTTCTCCACCTTAATAGGGTTGATTGAAGGCTTCTTATTGTTTCATTTAACTTTTTCCAAAAATGGCTCTAAGGTGGCATAGAAGGAGAGAAAAGATATTCTTGGTGTTTTTTAAGTATCCTTACAACCTTGATTCCTTTTTTAATACAAACACTTTACCTCTTCTTTATTTCCAAATGGTAAAGAGGACATGTGATTGACTTAGAAAGGTTGTTGAAGATTTCAATTCATTGATGGAGTTTATGGATAGGTAATAAGACTCTTCTTCATCCAAGTGGCATATAAGGGAGAGGTTTCATGTTTTAGTTTTTTATATATGCATTAAATATCATTTATGATAGCTCATTTTATGATGAACAATCATAGTGCCCCATATTGATCCTCCTTGGATATGCTCATCTTCTCTATTTTGACAAGCTTGTTGAATGCATAATGAAAACTTGAAACTTGATCAATTTGAATTATTTGGACACATAATGATTATAAATATGATTTTAAAATAATAATCATGGTGTCATAGACCTTAAAATAATTTTTTAGCTCCAAATTTCACATACAACTTTCAAAAATGCTCTTTTGTGCTCTTTAGGCCTCAATAAACCCTAATTTAGATTTAGGGGTATAAAATGAGTTCTAGGTCTCACCAGAAACTCCTAATATTATTATTTTATAGGTATAAATTGATAAGACTTGTAAAAGTTTGAAAATATTGAAAAATCTTCACCAAATGCTCAAACAAAAATTCAAAAAAAAGTGTTTGCTTGTTGCCCATAAGGTCACCCGTATATGTTTTTCAATGATCTAAGCCTATTTTGCATTGCTTTTCATTTTATAATAATTAAATAATATATTTACATGAATTATACACCTGATAATATCATTATATTCTCTTATAAATATCTAAAACACTCATTTCTCATTCCATTTATGAGTAAATTAGTTAAAAACCATGATTTCCTTCATGGTGCAAACTTGTGTTTTGCCATTTTATCTCTAATAATGTATATTAAAGACATGAAACAAACTTTAAACAATAAATTAAATTAAAAAAAACATACATGTCAAATTTTAATATATTTCACTTAGTAAAACCTAAAATATGCACTTTTTAGTTCTTTCTAGCTTGCACTTTCTCATTTATGAAAGCCTATAGGTTAGAGTTTTATATTTCACTTAGTAAAACCTAAAATATGCACTTTTTAGTTCTTTATAGCTTGCACTTTCTCATTTATGAATGCCTATAGGTTAGAGTTTTGGTGTTTTATTGAGTTTTATGAGTTATAAATACATAATTATTTTTTAATTATAACCTATAATATCCCATATAACTATTATAACCATTTTAAACCAATCACTTAAACCTCTTTAAAAATGCCTTTTGTGACTATCTCCCTTACATGTTTAAAACTATCTCTCAAGATTTAGGAAGCACAATTGATTACTTTTCTATAAGCAATTAAACATGGAATTGAACCAGAATGATTAAGTAACTAGAAACTTGAAGCAGCAAAGAATATGAGAAACAATACTATCTGTATTAACACTCTTCCTGAATACAATAAAGAAATCTTCCTCTCCTCTTCACACCTCTTGGGTGTATAGTATTTCACTCAAGAGTTCTCTCTCTCTTTCTCAACCACAACTAACTCAACACCCTGAGTTGTTATCCCCTCCTTGATAGCTTCAGCTAATTTCCTTGACCTTACACCTTACAGATCTCCTTTAACCTTGCTTTCTTGCTTCAATGCTTTACTTGCCTTAATCCTTAATTACAATACATGCTAATGAGTCTATAAATAGATCCCATACTAAACAATAACTTAGACTTCTAATTTACAATAACTAGATACGCAGCTCGAGACTCAAAATAGCCTTTACATGCAAACAATCGGTTCAACAAACAAACTATTCATGCAACAAACAGTTTTGGAACTACACAGGCGACCGATGTTGGTCCCTATCTACCTGGAGGTGACTAACGTTGGCTGACTCCTACCGATGTCAGTTGTCTTTCTATTCACCCCTAACTGACGTTAGTTGCTCTACTGATGTCGGTATCCCTGGAACTCAGCAACCTCCTCCATGTTTGCATACAGTGAAGCTTTTAGCTCCACAACCTAACAATCTCTCACTCAGAGATAAACAGCTGCACCTGTACCTGTACATCATCTAGTTTGTTTCCTTGCTTTGTATCCCTCTTCAAGATCACTCTTGAAGACCAACCACCATAAATCTTATGGTGCACCTCCTATCATCCAAATCACCTACCACATCTGCATCTACAAACCCATGTAGAAAAGAAATTGACCCTACATAGCATGTACACCTACTGCTGGTCCCTCTTAGATACCTGAGAAACCACTGAATTGCCCTCCAATGCTTATTTCTTGGATTGACCCCAAATTTGCTGATAACTCCCACTGCTTGGGAAATCTCAGGTTTAGTACATACCATGCACTTAACCTCATCATGTGAATCAAGACACTGTTCATAGAACTATCCAACCATCGGTGTGCTAACCGATTTCACACAATCATCTGGAGACAAAATCAACCTGTGACCTTCCATGTCTCTAGAACACACTCATGCCAAAGAATCTTGCTACTCCCAGATTCCTCATGACACACCTCTAAACTAACTTTACCTTTAGTTCAGCAACTCCCTGTATGTGTAACCTTGCAACAAGCACAACATATAATAACAAGATAATGTAGCTAATATTATCCAACTTGGTAAAGAAAACACAATGGTTAAACCTCCATTGTCCTGCAGCTTACTCAAGACCATATACACTAGCGTTCTGTCTCACATGTCCATTCCCGCTCTTCTTTATCTTGAACATCCATTCGTCTCTCAGTGCTTTCTTCTAGCTGGTAACTCCACCCAAAAACTCTCATTTGGTTCTTCTCTAAGGAATCACATCCTTCATCCATGCCAAGCTCCCACTATTTCCTGGATCTACCTGCTCTGCTTCTTTAATAACTTCTTGGTTCTTGACCATTAGTGAGCAACAAATAGTGTAAAGAAGGGAAATGACAAATTTGAGGCTTACTTACCCTTTCAGTCCTCCATATGGGTGCTTGAGACTCCTTGACAGCTTGTTATCCACCCAAAATCCATCTCAGTGACCGATGCCAGTCACATCTCAGTCTACACCCGACCGACGTCGGTTCTATGCAACTGCCTCATCACCGATGTCGGTTCCCCCTGACTGACATCAGTGTTTATTTGTCCTGAGTCATTGACGTCAGGCTGCACATAGCTGTTGTTAGTCCCTATCTGGATGTTGATGTTGGTTTTCTAACTGACCTCAATCTTTGTGTTTTACTTGTGAGCGATGACTTTTACCTGCGAGCTCCTTTTGGATCAAACCCTTGTCCATATCAACCTTGCTCTACTCAGAATTCTTTAGCCCCTTACACTGATCTCTATCTATCATCTTCTCCTTGAAAACCAAGACTTTCCTGTTCCTATCACAAACATTAGATTTCTCAAGAAATGTCACTTTCTTCTTTTGCTTACAGAAATCTTGATCCATGCTTTTCAAATCTGAAAGCATCCCCTTTTACTCAAGAACATGCACCCCCTTCTCATTCATGTGACCAAACCTATTAAGCCACATCTTTGAATCTACAGCTGAAGTAGATAAACCAGAAGGAGAATTAGTAATACAAGTAGATAGATAAAGCGTACCTACTTTCTTACCTCTTGCTATAACAAGTGCACCCTTGGAAACTTTCCAAGAGTCCACTGTGAGAGTTACTGTGTAACTCTCATCACCCAAAATTTCCAACAAAAATCAAATTCTACTTTAGGACTGGGACATGCATGACCTCCTTCAACACCCATGTGTTGCCCATCTGTAATTTTAGCTTCACTTTCCCTTTGCCAACCATTTGACAAGGCTTACCATCCCCTAAATAAATTTCTCCAAAGTCTCCCTGGACATATTCATGAAAAAATTCCCTATTTGGGGATGCATGGAAAGAGGCACCAGAATCTAAAACCCAAGATTCTACTTTATCCAAGGAACATACCAGAGCATCTTATGCAACAATACCTACAACATCTATTTCTTTAGTTCCTTCTTGCTGATATTCAACCAACCAACAATCTCTCTTTACATGCCCTTTCTTTCCACATTTTCAGCAGGTTATTCTGCCATACCTGGACTTGGATCTCTTGCCTATCTTTGACCTTGATCTCCCTTGCTCTATCTTCTCTCTTTGCCTTTCCTTGCTTTTCACACTCAAAGCATTCCCTGATGATTCACCTGTGCTTTTCCTACGAATTTCTTCATTCAAGATTACACTCACAATTACACTCACAACATCATCCACTTTTAAGATTTTTGAAGCAGACGCAGTATTACTAACTACCATTACCAAACTCTCCCAACTTTCAGGTAATGAGCATAAGATTAAGAGAGCCTTAATTTCATCATCAAAAAATAATATTGACTGAATTTAACTAGTTTACCAAATCATGGAAATCACTAAGATGACTATGTATAGATCCACCTTCCAACATTTGCAAATTAAATAATTGCTTCATAAGAAATACCTTATTTGAAGCTGAGGGTTTTTCATATAAATTTGCCAAAGATTCCATCAACTCTAACATTGTCTTAGCCCGAGATAAGTTGAAAATCACAGACGATGCAAGACTCAACCTTATAGATCCTAGAGCCTTTCGATCAAGAACATTCCATCCTTCATTCTTCATATCTATGGGCTTGCATGCAACCCCACCCAACGGTAAGTATAAATCTTTCTGATATAGATAATCTTCAATCTGCATCCTCCATAATTAATAGTTCTTGCCATTAAACTTCTCCATTCGTAGCTTACTTTCTTCTACCATTGTTATACTCCCACTCAAACAGAAACCCTTGTGAGTGACATGTAATCAACAAACACTAACCAGATCTGATATAACCTATTAGTAACCCAACCAAAAGCTCTGATACCACTTGTCAGGATTTAAGAAGCACAATTGATTACTTTTCGATAAGCAATTAAACATGGAATTGAACCAGAATGATTAAGTAACTAGAAACTTGAAACAACAAAGAATATGAGAAACAATACTATTTGTATTAACACTCTTCTTGAATACAATAAAGAAATCTTCCTCTCCTCTTCACACCTCTTGGGTGTATAGTATTTCACTCAAGAGTTCTATCTCTCTTTCTCAACCATAATTAACTCAACACCCTAAGTTGTTATCCCCTCTTTGATAGCTTCAGCTGATCTCCTTGACCTTACACCTTACAGATCTCCTTTGACCTTGCTTTCTTACTTCAATGCTTTACTTGCCTTAATCCTTAATTACAATACATGCCAATGAGTCTATAAATAGATCCCATAATAAATAATAACTTAGACTTCTAATTTACAATAATTAGACACGCAGCTCAAGACTCAAAATAGCCTTTACATGCAAACAATCAGTTCAATAAACTAACTGTTCATGCAATGAACAGTTCTAGAACTGCACAAGTGACTGACATTGGTCCTTGTCTGCCTAGAGGTGACCGACATCGGTTGACTCATATTGATGTCGGTTGCCTTTTTATTCACCCCTGACCAACATCGATTGCTCTGTCGATGCCGGTATCCCTGGAACTCAGCAACCTCCTCCATGTTTGCATACAGTGAAGCTTTTAGCTCCACAACCTAACAATCTCCCACTTAGAGATAAATAGTTGCACCTATACCTATACCTGTACATCATATAGTTTGTTTCCTTGCTTTGTATCCCTCTTCAAGATCACTCTTGAAGACCAACCACCACAAATCCTGTGGTGTACCTCCTATCATCCAAATCACCTCCCACATCCGCATCTACAAACCCATGTAGAAAATAAATTGACCTTGCATAGCCTATGCACCTATTGCTGGTCCCTCTCAGATACCTGAGAATCCACTGAACTGCCCTCTAGTTCTTCTTTCTTGGATTGACCCAAAATTTGCTTACAACTCCCACTGCTTGGGAAATCTTAGGTTTAGTACATACCATGCACTTAACCTCATCATGTGAATCAAGACACTGTTCATATAACTGTCCAACCATCGGCATGCTAATCAGTTTCACACAATCATCTGTAGACAAAATCAACCTGTGACCTTCCATGTCTCTAGAACACACTCATGCCAAATAATCTTGTTGCTCTCAGATTCCTCATGACACACCTCTAAACTAACTTTACCTTTAGTTCAGCAACTCCCTGTATGTGTAACCCTGCAACAAGCACAACATACAATAACAGGATAATGTAGCTAATATTATCCAACTTGGTAAAGAAAACACAATGGTTAAACCTCCACTATTCTGCAGCTTACTCAAGACCATATACCCTAGCCTTCCATCTCACGCATCCATTCTCGCTCTTCTTTATCCTAAACATCCATTTGTCTCTCAGTGCTTTTTTCCAGCTGGCAACTCCACCAAAAAACTCCTGTTTGGTTCTTCTCCAAGGAATCACATCCTTCATCCATGCCAAGCTCCCACTATTTCCTAGATCTACCTGTTTTGCTTCTTTAATAACTTCCTGGTTCTCGACCATCAGTGAGCAACAAGTAGTGTAAAGAAGGGAAATGATGAATTTGAGGCTTACTTACCCTTTCAATCTTCCATATGGGTGCTTGAGACTCCTTGATAGCTTGTTGTCCACCCAAAATCTATCTCAGTGACCGATGCCGGTCACATCTCAGTCTACACCTAACCAACGTCAGTTCCATGCGACTACCTCATTGCCGACATCAATTCCCCTTAACTGACACTGGTGTTTATTTGTCTCGTGTCACTGACATCAGGCTGCACATAGCCAACATCGATCCCTGTCTAGATGCCAACGTCAATTTTTTAACTGACGTTAGTCTCTATGTTTTACTTGTGAGCGATGAATTTTACCTGTGAGCTCTTTTTGGATCAAACTCTTGTCCATATCAACCTTGCTCTGTTAAAAATTCTTCAACCCTCTTTGTCCATCATCTTCTCCTTGAAAACCAAGACTTTCATGTTCTTGTCACGAACATTGGATTTCTCAAGAAATGTCACTTTCTTCTTTTGCTTACAGAAATCTCAATCCATGCTTTTCAAATATGAAAGCATACCCTTTGACTCAAGAACATGCATCCCCTTCTTATTCATGTGACCAAGCCTATTAAGCCACATCTTTGAATCTACAGCTGAAGTAGATAAACCAGAAGGAGAATCAGTCATACAAGTAGATAAGTAAAGTGTACCTACTTTCTTACCTCTAGCTACAACAAGTGCACCCTTGGAAACTTTCCAAGAGTCCATTGTGAGAGTTACTGTACAACCCTCATCTCCCAACTTTCCAATAGAAATCAAATTCTACTTCAGGACTAGGACATGCATGACCTCCTTCAACACCCATGTGTTGCCCATCTGCAATTTCAGCTTCACTTTCCCTTTGCCAACCATTTGACAAGGCTTACCATCCCCTAAATAAATTTCTCCAAAGTCTCCTTGGCCATATTCATGAAAAAATTCCCTATTTGGGGATGCATGGAAAGAGTTACCAAAATCTAAAACCCAAGATTCTACTTTATCCAAGGAACATACCAGAGCATCCTGTGCAACAATACCTGCAACATCTACAACATCTGTTTCTTCAGTTCCTTCTTGTTGATCTTCAACCAACCAATAATCTCTCTTTACATGCGCTTTCTTTCCACATTTCTAGCAGGTTATTCTGCCATACCTGGACTTGGATCTCCTGCCTATCTTTGACCTTGATCTCCTTTGCTCTATCTTCTCTCTTTGCCTTCCCTTGCTTTCCACACTCAAAGCATTCCCTAATGATTCACCTGTGCTTTTCTTGTGAATTTCTTCATTCAAGATTACACTCACAACATCATCCACTTTTAAGATTTTTGAAAAAGATGCAGTATTACTAACTACCATTACCAAACTCTTCCAACTTTCAGGTAATGAGCATAAGATTAAGAGAGCCTTAATTTCATCATCAAAAAACAATATTGACTGAATTTAACTAGTTTACCAAACCATGGAAATCACTAAGATGACTATGTATAGATCCACCTTCCAACATTTGCAAATTAAATAATTGCTTCATAATAAATACCTTATTCAAAGCTGAGGGTTTTTCATATAAATTTTCCAAAGATTCCATCAACTCTATGGTTGTCTTAGCCTGAGATAAGTTGGAAATCACAGATGATGCAAGACTCAACCTTATAGATCCCAGAGCCTTCCAATCAAGAACATTCCATTCTTCATCCTTCATATCCATGGGGTTGCATGCAACCCCACCCAACGGTGAGTACAAATATTTCTGATATAGATAATCTTCAATTTGCATCCTCCATAATTAATAGTTTTTGCCATTTAACTTTTACATTTATAGCTTACTTTTTTCTACCATTGTTATACTCCCACTCAAATAAAAACCCCTGTGAGTGACTTGTAATCAATAAACACTAACCAGATCTGATACAACCTGTTAGTAACCCAAACAAAAGCTCTGATACCACTTGTTAGGATCTAGGAAGCACAATTGATTACTTTTCTTTAAGCAATTAAACACAAAATTGAACCAGAATGATTAACTAGAAACTTGAAATAGCAAAGAATATGAGAAACAATACTATCTGTATTAACACTCTTCTTGAATACAATAAAGAAATCTTCCTCTCCTCTTCACACCTCTTGGGTGTATAGTATTTCACTCAAGAGTTCTCTCTCTCTCTTTCTCAACCACAACTAACTCAACACCCTGAGTTGTTATCCCCTCCTTGATAGCTTCAACTGATCTCCTTGACCTTGCACCTTGCAAATCTCCTTTGGCCTTGCTTTCTTGCTTCAATGCTTTACTTGCCTTAATCCTTAATTACAATACATGCCAATGAGTCTATAAATATATCCCATACTAAACAATAACTTACACTTCTAATTTACAGTAATTAGACACGCAGCTCAAGACTCAAAATAGCCTTTACATGCAAACAATCATTTCAACAAACTAATTGTTCATGCAACGAACAGTTCTAGAACTGCACAGGCGACTGATGTCGGTCCCTATCTACCTGGAGGTGACCGATGTCGGCTGACTCCTACCAATGTTGGTTGTCTTTTTATTCACCCCTAACCAATGTCAGTTGCTCTACCGACACTAGTATCTCTAGAACTCAGCAACCTCCTCCATGTTTGCATACAGTGAAGCTTTTAGCTCCACAACCTAACAATCTCCCACTTGGAGATAAATAGCTGCACCTATACCTATACATGTACATCATCTAGTTTGTTTCCTTGCTTTGTATCCCTCTTCAAGATCACTCTTGAAGACCAACCACCATAAATCTTATGGTGCACCTCCTATCATCCAAATCACCTGCCACATCCGCATCTACAAACCCATGTAGAAAAGAACTTGACCCTGCATAGCATGTTCACCTACTATTGGTCCCTCTTAGATACCTGAGAAACCACTGAACTTCCCTCTAATGCTTCTTTCTCGAATTGACCCCAAATTTGCTGACAACTCCCACTACTTGGGAAATCTCAGGTTTAGTACATACCATGCACTTAACCTCATCATGTGAATCAAGACACTGTTCATAGAACTATCCAACCATCGGCGTGCTAACCGATTTCACACAATCATCTGGAGACAAAATCAACTTGTGACCTTCCATGTCTCTAGAACACACTCATGCCAAAGAATCTTGCTACTCCCAAATTCCTCATGACACACCTCTAAACTAACTTTACTTTTAGTTTAGCAACTCCTTGTATGTGTAACCTTGCAACAAGCACAACATATAATAACAAGATAATGTAGCTAATATTATCCAACTTGGTAAAGAAAACACAATGGTTAAACCTCCATTGTCCTATAGCTTACTCAAGACCATATACCTTGGCCTTCTGTCTCACATGTCCATTCCCACTCTTCTTTATCCTGAACATCCATTCATCTCTCAATGCTTTCTTTCAGCTGGCAACTCCACCAAAAAACTCCCATTTTGTTCTTCTCTAAAGAATCACATCCTTCATCCATGCCAAGCTCCCACTATTTCTTGGATCTACCTGCTCTACTTCTTTAATAACTTCCTGGTTCTTGACCATCAGTGAGCAACAAGTAGTGTAAAAAAGGGAAATGATGAATTTGAGGCTTACTTACCCTTTCAGTCCTCCATATGGGTGCTTGAGACTCTTTGACAGCTTGTTGTCTACCCAAAATTTGTCTCAGTGACCGATGCTAGTCACATCTCAGTTTACATCTGACTGACATCGATTCCATGCGACTACCTCATCACCAATGTTGGTTCCCCTTGATCGATGCTGATGTTTATTTGTCCTGAGTCATCGACATTAGGCTACACAGCTGACATCGGTCCCTATCTGAATGCTGATGTCAATTTTCTAACTGACATTGGTCTCTATGTTTTACTTGTGAGCGATGACTTTTACCTGTTATCTCTTTTTGGATCAAACCCTTGTCCATATCAACCTTGCTCTGCTCAGAATTCTTTAGCCCCTTGCACTGATCTCTATCTGTCATCTTCTCCTTGAAAACCAAGACTTTCCTGTTCTTGTCATGAACAATGAATTTCTCAAGAAATGTCACTTTCTTTTGCTTGAAGAAATCTCGATCCATACTTTTCAAATCTGAAAGCATCCCCTTTGACTCAAGAACATGCATCCCCTTCTTATTCATGTGACCAAGCCTATTAAGCCACATCTTTGAATCTACAACTGAAGTAGATCAACCAGAAGAAGAATTAGTAATACAAGTAGATAGATAAAGTGTACCTACTTTTTTACCTCTTACTACAACAAGTGCACCCTTGAAAACTTTCCAAGAGTCCACTGTGAGAGTTACTATGCAACCCACATCACCCAACTTTCCAACAGAAATCAAATTCTACTTCAAGACTGGGACATGCATGACCTCCTTCAACACCCATGTGTTGCCTGTCTGTAATTTCAGCTTCACTTTCCCTTTGCCAACTATTTGACAAGGCTTACCATCCCCTAAATAAATTTCTCCAAAGTCTCCCTGGACATATTCATGAAAAAATTCCCTATTTGGGGATGCATGGAAAGAGGCACCAAAATCTAAAACCCAAGATTCTACTTTATCCAAAGAACATACCAGAGCATCATGTGTAACAATACCTGCAACATCTACAACATCTACTTCTTCAGTTCCTTCTTACTGATCTTCAACTAACCAACAATCTCTCTTTACATGCCCTTTCTTTCCACATTTCCAGCAATTTATTCAGCCATACCTGGACTTGGATCTCCTACCTATCTTTGACCTTGATCTCCCTTGCTCTATCTTCTCTCTTTGCCTTTCCCTGCTTTCCACACTCAAAGCGTTCCCTGATGATTCACCTGTGTTTTTTCTATGAATTTATTCATTCAAGATTACACTCACAACATCATCCACTTTTAAGATTTTTGAAGCAGACGCAGTATTACTAACTGCCATTACCAAACTCTCCCAACTTTCAGGTAATGTGCATAAGATTAAGAGAGCCTTAATTTCATCATCAAAAAACAATATTGACTGAATTTAACTGGTTTACCAAACCATGGAAATCACTAAGATGACTATGTACAGATCCACCTTCTAACATTTGCAAATTAAATAATTGCTTCATAAGAAATACCTTATTCGAAGCTGAGGGTTTTTCATATAAATTTGCCAAAGATTCCATGAACTCTATCGTTGTCTTAGCCTGAGATAAGTTGGAAATCACAGACGATGCAACACTCAACCTTATAGATCCCAAAGCCTTCCAATCAAAAACATTCCATTCTTCATCCTTCATATCTATGGGCTTGCATGCAACCCCACCCAACGGTAAGTACAAATCTTTCTAATACAGATAATCTTCAATTTGCATCCTCCATATTTAATAGTTCTTGCCATTAAACTTCTCCATTCGTAGCTTACTTTCTTCTACCATTGTTATACTCCCACTCAAACAGAAACCCTTGTGAGTGACCTATAATCAACAAACACTAACCAGATCTGATACAACCTGTTAGTAACCCAACCAAAAGCTTTAATATTACTTGTTAGGATCTAAGAAGCAAAATTGATTACTTTTCTATAAGCAATTAAACACGGAATTGAACTAGAATAATTAAGTAACTAGAAACTTGAAATAGCAAAGAATATGAGAAACAATACTATCTGTATTAACACTCTTCTTGAATACAATAAAGAAATCTTCATCTCCTCTTCACACCTCTTGGGTGTACAGTATTTCACTTAGGAGTTCTCTCTCTCTTTCTCAACCACAACTAACTCAACACCCTGAGTTGTTATCCCCTCCTTGATAGCTTCGACTGATCTCCTTGACCTTGCACCTTGCAGATCTCCTTTGACCTTGATTTTTTGCTTCAATGCTTTACTTGCCTTAATCCTTAATTACAATACATGTCAATGAGTCTATAAATAGATCACATACTAAACAATAACCTAGACTTCTAATTTACAATAATTAGACATGCAACTCAAGACTCAAAATAGTCTTTACATGCAAACAATCAGTTCAACAAACTAATTGTTCATGTAATGAATAGTTTTAAAACTGCACAGGTGACTGACGTCAGTCCATGTCTGCATGGAGGTGACCGATGTCAGCTGACTCCTGTCAATGTCAATTGCCTTTTTGTTTACCCCTAACTAACGTTAGTTTCTCTGTCGATGCTGGTATCCCTAGAACTCAACAACCTCCTCCATGTTTGCATATAGTGAAGCTTTTAGCTCCACAACCTAACAATCTCCCACTTAGAGATAAACAACTGCACCTGTACCTATACCTGTATATCATCTAGTTTGTTTCCTTGCTTTGTATCCCTCTTTGAGATCACTCTTGAAGACCAACCACCACAAATCTTATGGTGCACCTCCTGTCATCCAAATCACCTACCACATCTGCATCTACAAACCCATGTAGAAAAGAAATTGACCCTGCATAGCATGTGCACCTACTACTGGTCCCTCTCAAATACCTGAAAATCCACTGAACTGCCCTCCAGTGCTTCTTTCCCAGATTGACCCCAAATTTGCTGACAACTCCCACTACTTAGGAAATCTTAGGTTTAGTACATACCATGCACTTAACCTCATCATCTGAATCAAGACACTGTTCATATAACTATCCAACCATCGGCATGCTAACTGGTTTCACACAATCATCTGGAGACAAAATCAACTTGTGACCTTCCATGTCTCTAGAACACACTCATGCCAAAGAATCTTGCTGCTCCCAGATTCCTCATGACACACCTCTGAACTAACTTTACCTTTAGTTTAGCAACTCCCTATATGTGTAACCCTGCAACAAGCACAACATATAGTAACAAGATAATGTAGCTAATATTATCCAACTTGATAAAGAAAAAACAATGGTTAAACCTCCATTATCTTGCAACTTACTCAAGACCATATACCCTGGCCTTTCGTCTCACGTGTCCATTCCCACTCTTCTTTATCTTGAACATCCATTTGTCTCTCAGTGCTTTCTTCCAGCTGGCAATTCCACTAAAAAACTCCCATTTGGTTCTTCTCCAAGGAATCACATCTTTCATCCATGCCAAGCTCCAACTGTTTCCTAGATCTACCTGCTCTGCTTCTTTAATAACTTCTTGGTTCTTGACCATCAGTGAGCAAAAAGTAGTGTAAAGAAGGGAAATGATGAATTTGAGGCTTACTTACCCTTTCAATCCTCCTTATGGGCACTTGAGACTCCTTGACAACTTGTTGTCCACTCAAAATCCATCTCAATGATCGATGTCGGTCACATCTTAGTCTGTACCCAATCAACGTCAATTCCATGCAACTGCCTCATCACCGACATCAGTTCCCCCTAACTGATGCCAGTGTTTATTTATCTTGAGTCACCGACGTCAGGCTACACATAGCTGATGTCGGTCCCTGTCTGGATCTGACATTAGTTTTCTAACTGACATCGGTCTCTATGTTTTACTTGTGAGCGATGACTTTTACCCGCGAGCTCCTTTTGGATCAAACCCTTTTCCATATCAACCTTGCTCTACTCAAAATTCTTCAGCCCCTTGCACTGATCTCTGTCCGTCATCTTCTCCTTGAAAACCAAGACTTTCCTATTCTTGTCACGAACGTCGGATTTTTCAAGAAACGTCATTTTCTTCTTTTGCTTACAAAAATCTTGATCCATGCTTTTCAAATCCAAAAGCATCCCCTTTGACTCAAGAACATGCATCCTCTTCTTATTCATGTGACCAAGCCTATTAAGCCACATCTTCAAATGTATAGCTGAAGTAGATAAATCAGAAGGAGAATTAGTAATACAAGTAGATAGATAAAGCGTACATACTTTCTTACCTCTTGCTACAACAAGTGCACCCTTGGAAACTTTCTAAGAGTCTGCTGTGAGAGTTACTGTGCAACCCTCATCACCCAACTTTCCAACAGAAATCAAATTCTGCTTCAAGACTGGGACATGCATGACCTCCTTCAACACCCATGTGTTTCTTGTCTACAATTTCAGCTTCACTTTCCCTTTGCCAACTATTTGACAAGGCTTACCATCCCCTAAATAAATTTCTCCAAAGTCTCCCTGGACATATTCATGAAAAAATTCCCTATTTGAGGATGCATGGAAAGAGGCACCAGAATCTAAAACCCAAGATTCTAATTTATCCAAGGAACATACCAGAGCATCTTGTGTAACAATACCTATAAAAATACTTGCAACATCTACTTCTTCAGTTCCTTCTTGTTGATCTTCAACCAACCAACAATCTCTCTTTACATGCCCTTTCTTTCCACATTTCCAACATTTTATTCTGCCATACCTGGACTTGGATCTCCTGCCTATCTTTGACCTTGATCACCCTTGCTCTATCTTCGCTCTTTTTCTTCCCCTACTTTCCACACTCAAAGCATTCCCTGATGATTCACCTGTGCTTTTCCTACGAATTTATTCATTCAAGATTACACTCACAACATCATCTACTTTTAAATTTTTGAAGCAGATGCAGTATTACTAAGTGCCATTACCAAACTGTCCCAACTTTTAGGTAATGAGCATAAGATTAAGAGAACCATAATTTCATCATCAAAAAACAATATTGACTGAATTTAACTAGTTTACCAAACCATGGAAACCACTAAGATGACTATGTACAGATCCACCTTCTAACATTTGCAAATTAAATAATTGCTTCATAAGAAATACCTTATTCGAAGCTGAGGGTTTTTCATAATAATTTGCCAAAGATTCCATCAACTCTACCATTGTCTTAGCCTGAGATAAGTTGGAAATCACAGACGATGCACGACTCAACCCTATAGATCACAGAGCCTTCTAATCAAGAACATTCCATTCTTCATCCTTCATATCCATGGGCTTGCATGCAACCCCACCCAATAGTAAGTACAAATCTTTCTAATACAGATAATCTTCAATTTGCATCCCTTATAATTGATAGTTCTTGCCATTAAACTTCTCCATTCATAGCTTACTTTCTTCTGCCATTGTTATACTCTCACTCAAATAGAAACCCTTGTGAGTGACCTGTAATCAACAAACACTAACCAGATCTGATATAACCTATTAGTAACCCAACCAAAAGCTCTGATACCACTTGTTAGGATCTAGGAGCATAATTGATTACTTTTCTATAAGCAATTAAACACAAAATTGAACCAGAATGATTAATTAACTAGAAACTTGAAACAACAAAGAATATGAGAAACAATACTATCTATATTAACACTCTTTTTGAATATAATAAAGAAATCTTTCTCTCCTCTTCACACCTCTTGGGTGTATAATATTTCTCTCAAGAGTTCTCTCTCTCTCTTTCTCAACCATAACTAACTCAACACCCTGAGTTGTTATCCCCTCCTTGATAGCTTCAGTTGATCTCCTTGATCTTGCACCTTGTAGATCTCCTTTGACCTTGCTTTCTTGCTTCAATGCTTTACTTGCCTTAATCCTTAATTACAATACATGCCAATGAGTCTATAAATAGTTTCCATACTAAATAATAACTTAGACTTCTAATTTACAATAATTAGACACGTAGCTCAAGACTTAAAATAGCCTTTGCATGCAAATAATCAGTTCATCAAACTAACTATTCATGCAACAAATAGTTCTAGAACCGCACAGGTGACCGACGTCGATCCCTATCTACCTGGAGGTGACCGACGTTAGCCGACTCCTATCGATGTCAATTGCCTTTCTATTCACCCCTAATTGACATTGATTGCTCTGCCAACACCAGTATCCCTGAAACTTAGCAACATCCTCCATGTTTACATACAGTGAAGCTTTTAGCTCCATAACCTAATAATCTCCCACTTGGAGATAAATAGTTGCACCTGTACATGTCCGTATACATCATCTAGTTTGTTTCCTTGCTTTGTATCCCTCTTCAAGATCACTCTTTAAGACCAACCACCACAAATCCTATGGTGCACCTCCTGTCATCCAAATCACCTACCACATCCACATTTACAAACCCATGTAGAAAAGAACTTGACCCTGCATGGCATGTGCACCTGTTGGTGGTCCCTCTCAAATACCTGAGAATCCACTAAACTACCCTCCAGTGCTTCTTTCCTAGATTGACCCCAAATTTGCTGACAACTCCCACTGCTTGGGAAATCTCAGGTTTAGTACATACCATGCACTTAACCTCATCATGTGAATCAAGACACTATTCATAGAACTATCCAACCTTCAGCGTGCTAACCAGTTTCACACAATCATCTAGAGACAAAATCAACCTATGACCTTCTATGTCTCTAAAACACACTCATACCAAAGAATCTTGTTGCTCCCAGATTCTTCATGACACACCTCTGAACTAACTTTACCTTTAGTTCAACAACTCCATGTATGTGTAACCCTGTAACTAGAACAGCATACGGTAATAGGATAATGTAGCTAATATTATTCAACTTGGTAAAGAAAACACAATGGTTAAACCTCCATTGTCCTGTAGCTTACTCAAGACCATATACCCTAGCCTTCCATCTCATGTGTCCATTCCCACTCTTCTTTATCCTGAACATCCATTCGTCTCTCACTACTTTCTTCCAGCTAGCAACTCCACCAAAAAACTCCCATTTGTTTCTTCTCCAAGGAATCACATCCTTCATCCATGCCAAGCTCCCACTATTTCCTAGATCTACCTACTCTACTTCTTTAATAACTTCCTAGTTCTTGACCATCAGTGAGCAATAAGTAGTGTAAAGAAGGGAAATGATGAATTTGAGGCTTACTTACCCTTTCAGTCCTCCATATGGGTGCTTGAGACTCCTTGATATCTTGTTGTTTGTCCAAAATCCATCTCAGTGATCGATGCCGGTCACATCTCAGTCTGCACCCGACTGACATCAGTTCCATGCGACTGCCTCATTGCCAACATCAGTTCCCCCTGATCGATGCTGAATTTTATTTATCCTGAGTCATCAACATCAAGCTACACATAACTGATGTTGGTCCCTGTCTGGATGCCGATGTCAGTTTTCTGACCGACATCGATCTCTGTGTTTTACTTGTGAGTGATGACTTTTACCTATGAGCTCCTTTTGGATCAAACCCTTATCCATATCAACCTTGCTCTACTTAGAATTCTTTAGCCCCTTGCATTGATCTTTGTCTGTCATCTTCTCCTTGAAAACTAAGACTTTCTTGTTCTTGTCACGAACATCAAATTTCTCAAGAAATGTCACTTTCTTCTTTTGCTTACGGAAATCTTGATCCATGCTTTTCAAATCTGAAAGCATCCACTTTGAATCAAGAACATGCATCCCCTTCTTATTCATGTGACCAAACCTATTAAGCCACATCTTTAAATCTACAGTTGAAGTAGATAAACCAGAAGGAGAATCAATAATACAAGTAGATAGATAAAGCGTACCTACTTTCTTACCTCTTGCTATAATAAGTGCACCTTTGGAAACTTTCCAAGAGTCTACTGTGAGAGTTACTGTGCAACCCTCATCACCCAACTTTCCAATAGAAATCAAATTCCACTTCAGGACTGGGACATGCATGACCTCCTTCAACACCCATGTGTTGCCCGTTTGCAATTTCAGCTTCACTTCCCTTTGCCAACTATTTGACAAGGCTTACCATCCCCTAAATAAATTTCTCCAAAGTCTCCCTGGCCATATTCATGAAAAAATTCCCTTGGGGATGCATGGAAAGAGTTACCAAAATCTAAAACCCAAGATTCTACTTTATCTAAGGAACATACCAGAGCATCTTGTGCAACAATACCTACAACATCTACAACATCTGATTTTTCAGTTCCTTCTTGTTCATCTTCAACCAACCAATAATCTCTCTTTACATGTGCTTTCTTTCCACATTTCCAGTAGGTTATTCTACCATACCTGGACTAGGATCTCCTGCCTATCTTTGACCTTGATCTCCCTTACTCTATCTTCTCTCTTGCCTTCCCCTGCTTTCCACACTCAAAGCATTCTCTGATGATTCACCTGTGCTTTTCTTGTGAATTTCTTCATTCAAGATTAGACTCACAACATCATTCACTTTTAAGATTTTTGAAGCAGACGCAGTATTACTAACTACCATTACCAAACTCTCCCAACTTTTAGGTAATGAGCATAAGATTAAGAGAGCCTTAATTTCATCATCAAAAAACAATATTGACTAAATTTAATTGGTTTACCAAACCATGGAAATCACTAAGATGACTATGTACAGATCCACCTTTCAATATTTGCAAATTAAATAATTGCTTCATAAGAAATACCTTATTCGAAGCTGAGGGTTTTTCATATAAATTTGCCAAAGATTCCATCAACTCTATCATTGTCTTAGCCTGAGATAAGTTGGAAATCACAGACGATGCAAGACTCAACCTTATAGATCCCAGGGCCTTCCGATCAAGAACATTCCATTCTTCATCCTTCATATCTGTGGGCTTGCATGCAACCCCACCCAACGGTAAGTACAAATCTTTTTGATACAAATAATCTTCAATTTGTATCCTCCATAATTGATAGTTCTTGCCATTAAACTTCTCCATTCATAGCTTACTTTCTTCTACCATTGCTATACTCTCACTCAAACAGAAACCCCTGTGAGTGACCTGTAATCAACAAACACTAACCAGATCTAATACAACCTGTTAGTAACCCAACCAAAAGCTCTGATACCACTTGTCAGGATCTAGAAAGCACAATTGATTATTTTTCTATAAGCAATTAAACACGAAATTGAACCATAATGATTAATTAGAAACTTGAAACAGCAAAGAATATGAGAAACAATACTATCTGTATTAACACTCTTCTTGAATACAATAAAGAAATCTTCCTCTCTTCTTCACACCTCTTGGGTGTATAGTATTTCACTCAAGATTTTTTTTTCTCTTTCTCAATCACAACTAACTCAACACCCTGAGTTGTTATCCCCTCTTTGATAGCTTCAGCTGATCTCCTTGACCTTGCACCTTGCAGATCTCCTTTGACCTTGCTTTCTTGCTTCAATGCTTTACTTGCCTTAATTCTTAATTATAATACATGCCAATGAGTCTATAAATAGATCCCATACTAAAAAATAACTTAGACTTCTAATTTACAATAATTAGACACGTAGCTCAAGACTCAAAATAGCTTTTACATGCAAACAATCGGTTCATCAAACTAACTATTCATGCAACGAACAGTTCTGGAACCCCATAGGTGACTAACGTCGGTCCCTATCTGCCTGGAGGTGACCAACATTGGCCGACTCCTGCCAATGTCGGTTGCCTTTTTGTTCACCCCTGACCGACGTCAGTTGCTCTGTCAACGCCGGTATCCCTGGAACTCAACAACCTCCTCCATGTTTGCATACAGTGAAGCTTTTAGCTCCACAACCTAATAGTTTTGGTGTTTTATTGAGTTTTATGAGTTATAAATACATAATTATTTTTTAATTATAACCTATAATATCCCATATAACTATTATAACCATTTTAAACCAATCACTTAAACCTCTTAAAAAATGCCTTTTGTGATTATCTCCCTTACATGTTTAAAACCTTGCAACCTATACCTTTACCTTTATCCATTATTTTCATTGAATTTTTTATTGAGGAATTCATATTAATATTATTTATGCCCCATATTATCTATAAAAAAAATTATTTTCAAAAAATAACTCTAAAATGCAATCATAATCCCTGAAACTAAGCTATTGGGGTTTTAGAAGGGTTTTAGAGCACCTTTCCTTATTAATGATGGTTCATAAAGTTAAGCCCCTATAACCTAAAAATAATGTATGTAATATTGAGTTAAAATGTTTACCTATCTTCTCATAAGATAACTTTAACCAAATATTCTTCTCTTTCTTGAACTAAACATCTAAAAATTTCCCTTACTAGCTTGCAACTAATTTGCTGAAGGAATAGAAGAAACTTATACCAAAATTTCGACCTGTGAGCTATTCCTAAGAATGTTTTTGGCTTGATTAAAGTTGTATGTTTTTGAGATATTATTAAATATATTCACTCCATGAATTTATTCTTCTTAAATAACAACACATAAGCAACCTTGACCAATGGTGGCAAAATTTGTCAATAGGCATATCCACCACTAGCCTCTTATCATACTCATATGATGAAAACACACCCTCTAAATAAAATAATTTGTGTGTATCATAATAAACTACCATATATACCTCTCATCACTACTCAGATTAGGATATGTTTTTTGATGACTCAGATTTATATGCACTCTTTTTATGAGCTTAGATTGATCATCATCCTATTCAGAGTGTCATGGTTGATAATGGTTCAAGCATTAACATATGTAATATTACACTTATACATCACTTAAGTTTTTCAAAATAAGATATGTATCAAATATATATAGCTAATTTTGGATTTAGTGTCTATGTTTATAGCTCTATTGGGGAGATAGTACTTCCATTACAAGTTAGGCCTACAGATGTGGCCACCATATTCTTAGTTATACCTAGTGTCGACACATTTGACATGTTATTTGGTAAGCCTTGGATATAGCATCTTTGAGCCATTCCATCAACCATACATAGATGTCTTAAGTATATATATTATAATAAATTGGTTATAGTTGAGGTCCTTCCATATGAGTATATTTCACCTATTCCACAACTAGTTACACAGTAGACACCAGTTACCATTCCAAATATAGCTTCTATTAGTACGTCTCTTATATCAATTGAACCACCAATGTAGAGAGCTACTCCTATATAATTATCACGTACTCATACTCTCCAAAAAATTCCTATATTAGATATACCTCTACATTAGAGACATGTTGTGGATTCTAGAGAGCCTCTCTCTCTACCTCATTATCATCCAGATCAATGTTACAAAATAGAGCAGCCATGCCAATCAAACTTCTTCTACTAGATGGGTCCCCAATAACCCCACATTTCATAGGATTATTTAATTAGCTCCACATATTCATATTCCCACTCCACAAGTAATTTTATCTATAGATTACTTAGTAAATCTTGTTTACAGATCTCATATACCTCCTTACATAGCACAGGCGGTCACTCTTACCTTACTTGATACAAGACACCTTGATAGTGGGTCTCTTGCAAGAATCATTGATTAATGTGTTCCTTTCCAATTATACATAGTGTTTTTTACTTTGGTCCTTGTATATAGTTTCATTTTCATGTTGTTTTTACATAACTTATACTTAGAAAACATAAAAACAATATAAAATTCCAAAAATATAAAAACATTCCAATATTTGCTCAAAAAATACAATTTTTAGATTATGTGCATTTCCATGTATACATTCCTTCTATTTACAAGTTACTACATATGTAATCTATGTTAGTATAGTTATTTTTATCATACATACATGCTTCACTTGTTTTCTTATAGTGTTTATAGATCACTATAGGACTCAGGTCCTCTACACAGATATAGATTTCTTACTATCTACCCATTAGGGGCACATACATAGATTTAGCATTGATACACTTCCCCATTAAGGGCATCATACTACATAGCTTCCAATTTCCCTGGCTATATATTTCTATACTTCATATCATAGATTTAGCATTAATTATATCTTGATATTGATCATCTTATACTACATAGATATTTTGTCGAATACTACTATTATAAACTCAACTTATATACGTCTTTGATCTTATATATATTTTTACCACATGTTCATGAATACTTTTATTTCTATATTTACTAGTTTAGATGTAATTGTGTCTCTCTAATTCTACATCGATTCAACAGCATTTTAATATGCCATTATTCTAAAGCTATATGCTAATTCCTTTCATGATGTGTATACTTTAGACATGTGTCCATGCCCTTGTATGTGCCTTCTTGATTGTGTATGCAAAAAATTGAACTTATCCTTCCATGTGGATCTAAGCCAACCTTATTTTCTCTATGCATACGTGAACATTTGAACATGTCCTTGTATGTTTGTTATTTTTTAGCCTTAGTGACATATACCCATATCCTTTATATTGTGTCCCCTTGGCTTACTTTGTATGACTCATGTGTTTATATGTATGCTCCCATGTATGCATCAAGATCATGACACTTGTCTCTTTCTTGTTATACTTTCACTCAATTTTTTATGACATGAGAGACCTCATGCATCTTCCCTTCCTCTTTAGGTGCCTTGATGGACATCATGCCCCATACCCCTAGGTATTTACTCAGATTATATCCATATTTATTGTTCATATACATGCTTACATTATTCTATCTATCTTAACAATCATTTGAATGCTAAATATAACATACATTGTACATTACCAACTTATGCTCAGATTATTCTATATTCCAATGTCATGTATGCACATTATATTTGATTATCATAAAGATATCATATGTTTTCAATGTAACATGTAGGATGCATAGATTTTATTTTGAGGACATTTATTGCATAGGTTCAACAAATCCCATAAAAAGAGGGGGTATTAATAGGGGTTTATCACAAAGATCAAGCCATCTTAATGCACTCAAAACATAGTTTTCAGCATGCAGACACAGATTATAGAACTTAGATTTGGGAAAACATAGTGAGAAATAGTCATATATAGATTAGTCTCAATTTTGCATAGAAATATCATATTTGGTCAATAGCATCACACAAAGGACACTAGTGTAGTATGCTACTATCCAAGGGATCACATTACTATCAAGTAGTCCCAAAAATATAAAATTATAGAATTACTAGAAAGGTACAATAATTACATTTTTAGTTACAAATTATTAGATATGCTCAATTATAAGTAGAATTACATAGGTTTTCTCAAATTATGGGCATCATGCATGACATGATCACTCCCATTTCAATTTCATATACTCAAACATAGATTATTATGACTCTGTCTAGAATCCATATGCACAAATGTCATATTTGTGGGTATTTGCATAGCACATTATTCCCACATGCTCACTTTGACACTAGTACTCTTAGATGG
Source organism: Torreya grandis (assembly GCA_037957365.1). Lineage (NCBI taxonomy): Eukaryota > Viridiplantae > Streptophyta > Pinopsida > Cupressales > Taxaceae > Torreya > Torreya grandis. Next base: position 524,105 of record JARHVA010005110.1, on the reverse strand, counting down.
AATTAAAATTCCATGTCATTCTCCACATTGTTACTTATACACCATTTGCACTATTTTTTGACCAAATTGATGCCTTGTTCTATGTTACGAAGTCATGATATCTCTTCTCTTTACTTTGTCAGTTTAATGGTTGTTATGGACGTATATGCTTTGTAAGTCATCTCATGAGCATTTTTTTTAATCCCACATTCATGGTAAGTAGTAGTTGCTTAGATTATAATTCTTATATAAGTAAGTATTGAGGCCAATGAAGGAATCCATGAAATTATTATATTAATCTTGCTCAAAGGAGGTTGCCCCCTCGAAGTGGCATGTGATCAATTCAATCTTTTCAAGTGTTCTGTTAGATTTAATTCTTGTTATTAATTCATGTTATTTTGTATATTTATATTAATTGTTGCAGGAGGATCCTCTCATCTAGTATCAGAGTGATTTCTAGGGCCAAATTTTTTTCCTTCAAAAAGTCTTCTTTACGTTCTTCTGTATAATAATTTTTTAGAAATAACTTTGTTCTATTACATAATTTATTTAATTATTTTCTTGTAACATACTAATCTATTTCAGATCAAGGTAAAAACTTGATCACATAAATATGGGAAGCGCATGGATGAAAGCCCTCAAACTTATTTTAAGGAGTACCAAAGGAACCCCAAAGTAGATGACCCATTTGGAGGACCTACCAGTGAAATGGGAAATGACCCCTTCTTGATTGAGTAGTTCCCATCGGTGAGGAAAACCAAGAGTTGTCACATAGAGGTAATTCTGTGGCCAAAAAATTTCTAGAGAGTGGTACTCACTTCGACAACATTGGTGTCTAGAGTTATATTTTTAAAACCCTTAGCAGCCATTGAAACTTGGAGCCCATTTCTATCAATTTTAGAATATTTTCACCACACTCAAAATAATCAATTATCAAAATATCCATAGAATGTTAGAGGACTTGTAGTCAGATATTTGATAAAAACCAAAATCTGTAAACCATCTACAGAGTATCATTAGACTCTCAAAGCACTTACTACTAGATAGAAAACACAAATGAGAAATCAGAAAGAAAAAAATCATTTTTTTATAATATCTCTCCATCTATAGTCCCATTGATCCTTAAACTTTATTAGAACACCTAAAATTCCATTCCCTACAATTTCTTCCTTGAGGTCCCATATCCCAATTCCACTTCTAATTTCCATAAATCTCAAATTTCCCTTTTTTTGGGTTTTACCATAACTTCTATTTTTGTCCATTTACCTCAAACTTTTTCCACTGTGTTCATCATCTCGTTCTACTCCCTTGTCCCCTCTTTGACCAATTTTCTAGTTTTTCCATTTTCACTCCTAAAATTACCCTTAGCTTCATCAATCATACTCCCACTATGCAAAAAAAAATTAAAAGCCCCTTTACCCCTCATGTTTTTGCCCAAATTCAAAACTTTCTTTACTAAATGTGTCTTAACTCTAGTTTTCTTATCCATTACAAAAAAAATTGTTATTCATGTCATGGTAGTAACCCAAACATGATCAAAAAATATAGAGAATGAAATTAGTACCCTCAAGACCCACATCAAAGATCTAGATGAAAAAATTCTTGGCCTCAGTCTTCAACATACCACCATGAATAACATACAACATCCAAAGTCTTCTTCAAACACTGAATTTTCATCTTCCAAAAATTATCATGGGCTAAAGCCTAATTTTTCATGATTCAATGGTGCAGATCCAACTAGATGGATCTATCAGGTAGGACAATATTTTAGTCTTCATAATACTTTTGATGTCAACAAGGTCCCACTTGAATCCTTTCACTTGGAACTTGAAGCCCTTCAATGGTAGCATTGGTATACCAAGGCTCATGATGAACCCATATGGACTAATTTTTGCACCCTCATTTTTCAATGGTTTGGCCCTACTTCTTTTGATGATTTCACTGGAGCACTCACTAAACTTTTTCAAATAGAAACCATGAGAGAATATCAAACAAAATTTGAAAAATTGGCCAATCACATAGAGGGATTATCTGATGAATTCTTCAGAAGTTACTTTATCAGTAGATTAAAAGATGTAATTTGATATGAGGTCAAAATTTTCTATTCCAATATGATTATGGAAGCCTTAAGGTTGGCTAAGTTAGTAGAGGATGAGTTCGTAGCTCAATAGTAATTCAAATCTAATTTTGCTCCCTTCAAACATATAGCTCCATAATGATCTCAAATAATATCAACTCCTAGAACCACTCCTATCAAGCATTTGACTGAAGTAGAGATACAATTTGGTTTAACCCTTACCTTGTTTACACCTCAGGTTACCATGTTCATTTTTATGGTCTCTTCTTTAGTGAACTTATCTTCTATATAGGAATCTTTCTATAGACTACAAAACCCACATTTACTTAAATGGTCCACTTAGCCTAATATAACCATTACAAGACACTTTATATAGTTTAACACACATTAACAAACTTATCAAGATCAATCATTCCTTGTTTGAATACTCAAAACTCTAATCTTACCTATTTGCTTGTAGACCTCCCTTGTAGCCTTATTTTGTCTGTATATTGACCATAACTTTATATAGGTTATCTCAATCATGAATGTAAAAACACTTCTACATACCCATTGTTCTCTTACATAACATATCTTAAAACCTCATGAGGTTGTTTTGTATGGATTAACACTTCCTTCTTTAGGCCCTACTCTAACTAGCCCTCCTTTTATGAAAACCTCCTTGTTCAAAATGTTTTACAAACTTTATAATCAAACTAATAACTATTATATATACCCATTACCTTCTTACATGTGAATACAATGTTTTTTAGTGCACTTCTTTGGATAAAACCACTTTTCTTATATTGGCCTATTCCCTTCTCCTTGCATGCACCTAGGACTCACTTTGCAATTGACCTTTTCCATACTTATCCATACTATACCATCTTAAAACCACTTCCAATAGTTTTTTATCATCATCAATGGTCATATTATAAACTTTCAATAATTTTTAAGGGTTGAGACTCATTTTAGAGGACAAACCGTAGTTTTAAGGCTTTTTAAGGACTTACACAGGTTGAGAGCATATTAAATGAAACTAGGAGTGTTTTATCATATTTAAAGGGTTATAATTTATTAATTATGGTATTCCTAGATACCCTACACATTCTCCAATCATAATCCAGATCATACCAACCTCCTATGCATTCCAAGCAATAAATCCCAATTGTCTTTAACTGTATATGCATGACAGTCAACACGGTTCATGAGTTTTTTCTCAATTTAAACGGTAAATATACTTTCAATATGATTTAAACACATTTAAATATCTTAAATTACTTCCCCATTCACATTATCATATCAAATTATGAGCTTATCAATCAATCTAGTATGCAAAACATGCAAATTTCTTATCTCTGCCCATACACTATCATCTACATGCCCGAGAGCCAACTATTGGGGTCTTAAGATATCAAAGGGGTTTCTAAATCCTATTCCTTATTATTTTAGGTTTATAATTTCCTTATATACCTATCTCCATTCTATTATAAACTTCATGCAAACATTTACATGTTGATCTCCCTTGAACAATGGAATGTGTCTAAACTTGAATACCATGTTCATACCCTGTTTAGGATTCTTACAACATTCAAATATATTCAAACCTCTCATGGGTTTTACATTGTTCTCTACAAAAAAATATAAAGGATATAGTTTTTATTATTATTCTAATAGATACTTATTACACTCCTTATGCTTTAAAGGAGATACAGATTCACACTCACATAGTCATGTTCACTATTTGAACCAGATTTCTAAAAATGACATCATTATTTTAATAGTATTAACATGATAAAAAATTAAAAAAATTCCTAATAAAATAATATACTTACAATATAGACATTTCAATGTCCCATACCGAATAACCAGTGACTTCACAAAGCCTTATTTGTTCCTTCATACCTTCTTATCTTTACATACAATCTCATCTTTCCTTTTCACTCTTACATTCTTAAGTGAGGTCCTCCCTCACTATTTATCCTTTCCTTATATTTTCCTTATACATACCTTTCCCTTATTTCATTCCATATATTACTCTTTCATGAGCTCTCTCCCTTCTATGCCCAACTCTGGCTCAAGACAAACTAACAAGATTTTCTAAAACCAATATGCTAATAATAAAGGATTTTATAAAAAACACCTATGGTTGAAATATTTCAACCATCTCCCTTTATTTTCTCAACAAAATTCCAACTTGGGGATTCCTCTTAACAAAATTTTACCCTTTTCCACTCTTTTTACTTTGACAATTACATTTACGCCTCCTTAGACAACATTTGGAGGGAAAATACAATAGTTTGAATTCAAACCCATACTAAGACATGACTTAAACTTTGCATGCTTAATGGTTTCCATCTTTAACCATGTCCTCATGGAGATGTTTTTAGATGGTCCTACATCACAAGTCCATAGAGAAAAAATACTATGTTATAACTATGATGATAACTTCACTCGAGGACATTGATGTGTCGATCAAAAGCTCTACCTATTGGATGTGGACTTTATACCCATAATTAAAGATTGGGAAGATGTTAAAGATACAACAGATGATCTAGAAGAGGCTCAACTGATTTTGGAACTTTCTTCTCAAAAACTCCAACCAAAGATCTCTCTCATGCCTTAATAGATGTCACTACCCCATAAGCCATGTGAGTCAGGGGTTACTTCAAGAAGCTCCCTCTCACAATACTCATTGATTTGGGTAGTACTCATAACTTCCTTAACCCTCAAATCACCAAATAGGTTGATTATTTTATCCATCATTGCTCTAAAAATGAAGTCATGATTTCCAATGGGGGCACATTACATTGCAAAGGGAAGTGTCACAATGTGTGTATCTCTATTGGAGATTATAACTTTCACTCCACCATGTTTGACTTGCCCTTAGGTAGATGTGATGTTGTTTTGGGAGCCTAGTAGTTATGCAAACTTGGACCCATTTTATGGGATTTTGCTAAACTTTGGATGCAATTTTTAGACAATGGGCAAAAACACACATTGAAAGGCTTACAACTAGGTTCTCTCAGCATCATCAATTCACATCACATGAAAAATATTCTTAATAAGAATTCATATAGCATAATTACCTAGCTCCATTCCATTCAAATGCAACCATCAATAGTCTCTACTACTCCTTCTGATCTACAAACTATTCGGTAGAGGTATACACGTGTCTTTGTTAAACCAGTGGGATTTCCACCTTCATGGCTAGAGGACCATCATATTTAGATCCTTCCTATAATCATTCCTCCTAACATCAAGCCTTATCACTACCCATTTTAGTAAAATATTGAGATATAGATGTTCATTTGAGACTTACTAAAGCAAGATGTTATTTGCCCCAATACTAGCCCATATTCTTCCCTAGTTCTCCTTGTTTGGAAAAAATATGGGTCATGGCATCTTTGAATTAATTTTTATGCACTTAATCACCTCACAATCAAGGATAAGTTCTTGATCCCTATTATTGATGAGCTTCTCGATGAACTTCATGGCGCTCATTTTTTCTCCAAGTTGGATATTTGCTTTGGATATCACCATATCCAACTTCATGAGGATGATATCCCTAAGACAACTTTTCACATGTATAATGTCCATTATGCATTTTTAGTCATGCCATTAGGCCTAACTAATGTTCCTTCAACATTTTATGCATTGATGAATAAAATATTTCACCCTACCTATGAAAATTCATTCTAGTCTTCTTTGATGATATCCTCAATGATAGTAAAACATGGTCTGAGCATCTCCAACATCTAAAGTTTGTATTGTAACTTCTTTCTGACCATCATCTTTGTGCAAATATTCTAAATTTACTTTTGGCCAAGATGAAGTGGAGTATCTTGAGCATATTTTGTCATCCCAAGGGGTTCAGGTGGATCCTAAAAAAATAGCTACCATGATAAATTAGCCACATCTTCAGACACTTAAGAGCCTCCATGGTTTTTTGGGGCTAACTGGATACTATCACAAGTTTCTTAAGGATTACAAGAAGATTGCATCTCTACTAAAAACTATGTTGAAAAATGATATTTTTACTTGGACATAAGATGTTAAGTGTGCATTTGAAAAATTGAAATAAGCTATGTGTACTACACATGTTCTAACTATACCAGATTTTGTCAAGACCTTCACTATTGAGAGTGATGCTTGCGACAATAGACTTGGTGTTATTCTCCTCCAAAAATGATGCCCCATTCCATTTACTATCAAATCCCTTTCTAGAAATAATCTAATGTTCTCTACTTATGAGAAGGAAATGATGGCCATGTTGCATACAATATAGAAGTGATGGCCATACCTATTGGGAAATCATTTTTGTATCAAAATTAATCACCAGAGTCTAAAATATTTCTTAAAAAAATGGGTCTCTTCCCCATCACAATAAAAATGGATCAACAAACTCATGGGCTATGACTATGGGATCACTTATAAAAAGGGTAAGGACAATATTGTGGTTGATGCTTTGTCTCGCACATTTATAGACCAAACTTCTCTTTCAGTTGTTTTCATAACTATTCCAAATTGGATGGACACTATATAACAAGGGTACTCTAATAACTCCTTATTATCTCCAATTATTCAATATTTATCCACTAACCCCTCAAATATACCACATTATTCATGGGATGGTTCTTATCTATGATACAAGGGTCATCTGGTGTTTCCCCAAAGCATAGATCTATAGCAGGATGTATTCTATGAACTTGATGCTTCTCCATCTATAGGGCACTCAAGGTTTCTAAAAACTTATGAGTGGGAATGATGAAACTTCTTTTTGAAGGGAATGAAAAATTCAATTCAATAAATGGTAGTTGAATGTGATACATGCCAATGTAATAAGGGTGAAGCAACACTCATCCTTAGGTTGCTTAAACCCTTACCCATCCCTACCAAGATTTCATTAAGGGGTTCTTGAAATCTGAAGGGAAAATGGTGATCTTGGTTATGGTTTATCACCTCTTCAAATATAGTCATTTTTTTGACCTCAACCATCCCTATACCAATTCCACAATCACATAAATTTTCCTAGACCAAATTTTCCATCTTCATGGCATTCCTTCATTCATTGTCTTAGATCATGATGCAACCTTCACCAACCATTTTTGGATAGAACTATTTCAATGTATTAGCACCCAATTGAAGATGATTTTCAAGTATCATCCATAATTAGATGGCTAGACTAAAATTGTCAAAAAATTATTGGAAACTTTCCTTCATTGCTTCACCTTAGAACAACAACATCGGTGGGCAAAGTGGCTCCCTTTTGCTTATTTTTGGTACAATACTTCCTATACACACTTTAATGAAAATGATTCCATATGAAGTAGCCTATGGTCAAGCACCACCAGTGCTCCTTCTATACACCCCCAATAGTTCATCAATTTAAGAAGTTGACATGATTATTCAAACCTAGGATTAGATCCTTAGTACCTTACAAGACAATCTTTATATGGCACAAAATCAAATGAAACAACAGGTAGATCAGCACCATTTTATGCTCACTTTTCAAGTAGGTGATATATTTTTCTTCACTTTTATCCATACAATTAATCCTCCATAAAACTCAAAGGGAATCATAAGCTATCTCCCAAGTTATATGGGCCCTATAAGGTTTTTCAGAATATTGGGTCAGTTGCTTATAAGTTGGATCTCCCACCTTCTTCCCAAGTTTACCTAGTATGTCATATCTCTTGTTTGAAGAAAGTTCTTGGCATAAAAATCAGAGTGAAAACTATTTTACTAGAACTTGATAATGAAGTATCCATTCTTCTTGAGATAGAGGCAATCCTAGACAAGTGCACATGCCAACTTTGTTCTTGCTCTATCACTGAGGTTTTAATTTAGTGACACAGAATGGAACTAGAAGATGCAACATGAGAACCACTATTTAGATTCAACACCAATTCCCACATTTAAAGTTTTGAGGACAAATATTTTTCTAAAAGGGAGGGGATGTCATGAACCCCCGTTATCTCTTCTCTTTACTTTGTTAGTTTAGTAGTTGCTATGGATGCATAAGCTTTATAAGTCATCCCATGAGCATTTTGTTTTAATCCACATTCATGAGAAGTAGTAGTTTCTTAGATTATAATTCATTTATAATTAAGTGTTGAGGCCAATGAATGCATCCACAAAATTATTGTATTGAGCTTGCTCAAAGGAGATTGCCCCCTCAAAGTGGCCTGTGATCAATTCAATATTTTCAAGTGTTCTGTCAGATTTAATTTGTGTTGTTAATTCCTATTATTTTGTGCATTTTTATTAATTGTTGTATGAGGATCCTCTCATTCTATCTATAACAGTTAGAATTACCAATTAGTCCCTGAAATACTTACTTGAGTGCCTAAGTGGCCCTTAATTTATTTTTCATTTTAGAGTTTCTAAGTTGCTCTAGTTTCATCTTACATAGTTCTAGTTACATCACATAATTTTAATTATAATGCATAGCTTTAGTTACATTGCATAGTTTCAATTATAGATGCATCTACTACACTTGGGTAGGCAATGATGCAGTCATATCCTACTTGAGTTCTTGAGCCACCTACTTAGGAGGGTTGAACAAGACATCAGTCCAATCCAAATTATTTACAGATTATGATCTACCAAGTGGGCATGGGAAATGATGGAGTTAATATCAACTTGAATTATTGATCCAACCACACATGAGGATTGAGTAAGCCATTAGCTTAGTCTAAGTTATTCACTATTTGATCACCATCTACACCCACACTCAAGATGTCACCAGGTTTAAGCATTGGTTCACATGCCCAATGAGGTGTATTTGTTCCTTTCCTCTATCATCTTTTTACTTAGTTTTGTCTTTGATTTTTATGTTTATTAAGTAAGGATTGATTCATACATGTCTTCATTTGTAGGACATATAATAGAGCATGTTCTGTAGACTCAAACCTAGATTCATAGGCTTTACCTCTTAAGTAGGTTCATGTACATTTATTTTCCTTTATCCTAATCATTTTGATTTTCTACATTTATACAATAAATCAGGGTCAAATTTTGTCATCTAAAATTTCATTTTAGTGCAATGAGTGTCACTTGAGACCACCTTGTCTTAGATTTGCCTTAAGCCTATCTTAGGGCCTCTCTTGATTATTTTTTAGATTTTTTGCAAGTCTAACATATTCCCAAATACACAAAGATTATAATTAATCCACCTCTTAGGTACCCAATGCCCTTGTTCACTAGTTTATGATAATTGGATATTAGCACAACCCTTTGAACACTAGTGCACTATACTAGTGACCTAGGGACCGTGTTACTATATTTTTTATCCTTACTCTCCCAACAGATTTTGTTAATTCCCCAAAGAAATCTTAGGGTTGGATTAAACCTATTTCACTTATTAAAAATCACCATAATGTTATACATACACCACTTTAATTCACTTATCCATTAGATGGAAATGAGATGCAAATACTCATAAACAAACTTTGAAATAGTTGTGAAAATCAAGGTCATTGATCCCTATTTTTTCCTACTTCTACATACACCCATCTACAGTAGCCCAGATCTTAGATTACTTAGATTTCCAATCTCAAGTCACACACAAAGCACTCAAATCATCACTCGTACTAGCATTCACTTATACTTACACTAGCACTTATATTAGTATAACTAAATTGGGTTTGATCCCCTTTCAAGGTATTGGTATGTAGGCAATGTTCATCACATACAGTGTTGAGTTCATGTCTATACTATCCTGTTAGTGCCACTTTATTTACCTGTGCTCATCTAATATGCTAATAAATATGGAGGCCTATGGATTTTCATGTGAATCAGTAAAAATTAGGGAATAGATAACAAACCAACATTCATCCCCTTAAGTACAGGCATCTCAGGACTAAGTGAAGTTCCACCTAGAAGGTCACTTCCCTTGCTTGTAAAAAGGACACTACATAACCCTAAAGGACACTAGCATAGTATACTACTAACCAAGGGACTACACTACTATCCAGGTGGGTTTTTTAATCTTGTTTCCAATTTGTAACAGTTTTTATACTCTTCGTACCAATTTCCAACCTATAATTCATATGTCTTAGTCAATTTATAAATAATTACATCTCTTGTAGTTCATTTTTTATTTATATAATAATTAGAAAAGTCAATTATTGTACAAATCAAAGGTTATAACTATTGCATATTTATCCCCTAATTTATTATTCCAAAACTTAATCAAACTAGGGTTTTACATACCATAATCCCCTTAAAATCTAAATCAGTCATGAAAAGGTAATAAGAGTAGTGGTTCTTGGAACCCATTGTTTAGTGCTTCATGGTTTCTTTAGTGCAATGATGATTAGAACATGTTTATTTTCTCTTATCAATTGGATGGATCTTATAGGTGTAGATGAGGATTTTTTAGAGTTCATTGTGTATCTTTGGTGAAATCATCTCTCAAGTATCATCCACCTAGGAAATAGTATTGTCATTTGCATACCCTTTCCCGCATTACTGACCTTAGTAGGTTTTATAATTAGTTATCTAAGAATATACTTATCATGAATGTATTTAATACACTTATGTACTATAAAAGTTACTACACAAAGATCATGTATCGAAGTTCATCCTAATAACATATCAAAGACTCTCATGTATGGTATAATAGAAAATATAGTGACCACATGTGCTAGTTCAAATTGTAAATGTAAAATAATCTCAATAATAACCTATCATAATGTCTCATCAAATGTTATTACCATTTTGGTTAAAGGGTATAAACAATCATGTGTATATCCCAAATGTGTGAGTAACATCATGGTATATATGTTCTCACTAGCACCATTATCAATCATAACACTATGTTTAGGTTGATTATCAAGGTATGCTATAATAAATAATGAGTGAAGATCTGAATCATTATCCATAATTTAATTCTCATTGAATGTAATATAAGGTATCTAAACCAAAGGAGTATGGTGCACCTAAATGTGCCAATAATCCTATCTAATAGGTATGCATAATATGGTGGAGGAGGAATGTTGTGGTCAACACACTCCTTTCTTCAAAGAAGTGGGGGACCCCTCTTTAAAAATGCTCAATTAGAAGTGCCTGATTTTTATTCCCTCTCTAAATAGCATTTTTTTGTGAAAAACTTAAAATTTATGTCTATCCCCAATTCACCTAATGTCTAACATGTTTAAAATGATAATATGGTCTTCCCTATAAGCCTTTGAGATGAATTATAATTGAGTCCCTACTATGTTTTTAAAAATCAAAGCAATTTCACACTTAGAATAGTTTTTACACTAACTATATTTCTACAAATTTAGAATTATATTGTAGTTATTATATTCTTAGTCTCTTGGAGTCTTATGTAACACCTTGTAAAGCCTTAGTGGAAGGTAGGTGAGTGTCTCGATTAATTATGTGTCTTCCTTTTTTCACTTAGTCTCTTTTTCATGAATTTATATTGGAGATCTCGATCAAATGAAGGAGTGCTACATGGACCTATTGTCAGAACATATTAGTCTCCCAGACCTATTAAAGATGTCAAACCCTAGGAGAGCCTAACCAAATGATGGATCACCACATCAACCTGCTATCATAACATGTCAGTCTCTTAGACCTATCAAATATATTAGAGCCTAAGAGAGCTTGACCAAATGAAGGAACACTATGTGGACCCACAATCAAAACATGTCAATATCTTGGACCTATCAGATATGTCAGATCCTAGGGAAGATTGACTAAATTAAGAAGTGTTGCATGGACCCATTGTTAAATATGTCAGTCTCTTAGACCTATCAAAGATGCCAAATCTTAGGAGAGCTTGACCTACCAAATCATGCCATATGGCACTTCGATAAAAATTGGTAGAAGAGGACCTATAAGCCCAAAGTTATCAGAGTGAGGTACAAATGTATTTAAAATCCCAATAAAAGGATTTCATATGGCACCTCACTCCTATACCTATTAACTCCTACTCTTAAAAATGTAAATGTGAGTTACCATGCTATGCCTAGGTGGTATCTATTATAGAGCTTGACCAATTGGTAATGAACTTTTTGTATAATCTAAAATCTACCCAAGATGCCATAAGGGAAACATAGACATGTGCCTATCACACTCCCAAATTAATTAAATGGTAATTATGCCCTGATTAGATGATTTAAGACATTACATCATAATCACCAAATCTAGTAGGTGGTACATGTTTAGAATCCTTGAGATAACTGTAGATTGGGAATTAAATGGAAATATCAATCCACTAACTTGAATTTGAATTTATAATGAGTGAGTCATCAAGTTCCATCAATGTAGGTTATTTTTATAAGTCCCTTTAAGTGTTAGGGAGCAAACTCATTTACCATTATTACTCCCATATTCCCAAATTTTCCTCCTCATTTTTAGTTCATTCCCAAGCTAATTTTGTCTTCCCTACTTAGAATTCACTATCACAAAGATCTATCCCTTTTTTCCATGATTGCTTCATCTTCTAACCATAAAGTTGAACCTAAATAAAAAAATACTACTTTCCTAGAGGGCCTAACCTATTTTGAACATTATAATAAAATATTAAAAATAATTGAGATGATTCCCAAGCCTAGATCCAATTATGATGAAGATGAGGCTGAGTTTTAGGATACCCTTTAGGAATTTTAAAAGTGTATGATACACATAACCACTTATAAGATGGAAGTATTCCCTTTTAATGACCTCTTTAGCAAGTTGTTACTCACTACCAAACAAGTATATGATGGCATCCAAGATCTAGTGTGCTTTGTGGGCTCCCAACACAGGGTCATGGATATTTTTGGTAGTGATTTCAAAGCTTAATATAACCACCCTAAACACACAATATCCTATGATTCCATTAGATTTGATACATGGATAAACACATATCAAATTTATGATGTCTTAAAGGACTGGATAGAGAACCTAAATGTCAAATTGGTTAATAAGGTGGGCATAGACTCCTACACCATTTTCACCTTCAAAGAATAGATCCATGTGGGGATGATCCTATTGGATTGATTATTTGGGGTAACTAATTGAATCCACATCAATATCTTATGGGTGCCCCTATTACATATAATCTTAAAGGTGATTAGGTTCCAAACCTAGGGGGCATGATCAAATTATAGCCTTGTTAAGGTTATATTAGATGCTCAAAGTAGAGAGAACTTTTATATGATGAGTTATTTAGTGGATGTTATTTACACCACCATCATGTTTGATCCCTCTACCTTTCCACCATGGTTTCTCATGGGGGTATTTATCCATGTGGTGTACTATAAATAGTATGGCTACTATGACTAAAACCACATCTGAGAAATATATGATTTTTTATACCTAGTGGTTTATATGGGCATTAATAAGGTAGTCATGCCTCATCTCTCCAAATAAATAAGATAGTCCCTCACCCCCATTGGTGACTAATAGTACTAGTTTGATAACATTGTCATCCAAGTTGTCAACCTCCTTAGAGTTTCTCTTAATCTTCCCTATCAAGTCCCAGATTGGATAGTAAAGCAAGAGATTTCCTACCAACTAGTTAAGGGCATCTTCAGTCACTATGTTAGCCACTAGAAAAAGGCATGCCCAACCTTCCCCATCACCATCAAGAATCATGTGTGCTAGATTTTACCCCTATTATATAAAATGGAAGTAGGTAAAAATTCATATGCCATGGGTAGGGTTGAGCATAGATATTGGTAATTTCATGGTGTTATCAAGGCTCATATGGCAAGATATAAATCCTGACTCAATATCAACTATGGCCACCAGCCTGATGATGAAGATGAGTTCCACCTTAATCTTATGGATGAAAAGGAGGTCCTTACCAAGCTAGATGCAAAGAAGTAGAATTAAAAAAATTGGGTTTAGCTTGATTGATTAGCCTAAGTTAGCCTTATTTCCCCTATGTCAACTCTAATTAGAGGAGATGTTTAGTTGACTCCTCCCTAAACTTTAGGGAGAATATTACAAGGGTCTCATCCATTTCTCCTTCTTGACATTCTTCTACATGATCTTATCCTCCTTAACCTTTTGCTCTAGCTCTACCACCTCTAATTTCTCAAGAGACTCAAGTATAGGTAATTTAACCCCAAGAAACTCGACCTCAGGCTATGTAGGTGCTAAGACTTAACATTAATAATAGCTCTAAGATGAGCCTAAACCATGACCATACATATTCATACATGGAGATCCCTTCCCTTACCCCCATTATCCCTTAATAACCTAGTGGAGCACCCCCTAGTTTCCTTTTCCCTCAATGACCCACTTAGGTAGCGCCTCCCTTATTTCTCATTTCACCCCCTCCATAATTTACCCAAGTGCCTCTAAATGCAGCTATGTATAGCATCCTTATATCCTAATTTCCCTTTTTCCAAAGCCATTCCATTAGTAGGGATTCCCACAACTCATCTTATACCTCCCAATTGCTTTAATTTCCTAGCCTTTTATAATTCCACTAGTTCTTTCATACATCATACCACCTTTAGGCACACCCATTTTAATAGGCTTGGCTCTATCCTTAACAATAAGTGCACCTATGTGCATATCTTAATCATCCCTAGTTACATCAAAGGCACCTCTAGTTACTTATAAATCTCTTCAGTCATCCCTTGCTTCTTATACCACTAAAAATTTATCCATCACAATAGCATAAGATGACCCAAGCAAGAGTCTTAAGGAGAAGCAGAAGGTATCTCAAGTATTTCAATCCCTTATTGTTCCCTATATCACTTTAAATTCTCCTTTTTATATTTTCTCAAGTATCAAGGGACTTGGATTTATCCAAAAAAATTCCTCTTTCTTTTTAAATACCCCTCTCCTTAGTGTCATTTCCCCACAAGTCAACTTGACCCAAAGTTAGTGGTAGGTCCAGAAGTTCCCATGGGTTTCCCTTTTCATCCTACATCCTTTTACCTCCATGCCTCATTCTCCTCCATTAATCTCATATTTCACTCCCTCTACCTCATCCATCCCTCCTTTGTTTAGGCCTCCACCTATCACCTCCATCTCTAAAACCTCACCAACATCCCCTTCTATCTTAGGAGTAGTTGTGGTATCATAAGAACTTGAGATGATTTTATAATGGGATCTTGAAGTACAATGGGATTTTGATATCACCTTAGGGTATATGAGGAGGATCCTAACATAAAATTTCATCCAAGAAGGAGACACTATGATCTAGCAATTTTAGAAAAACCACTTCTCACTCACCAAAATGAGTACATCCACATGAGAAGAGAGAGTGTTTGAGGATCCATTTCTTGTGCTCTAGGACACATGATATGTTAGAGAAGCTAATGGAGGGCATGCAAGAGAAGGTCTAGACACTTGAATCACAAGTGAAGAGCTCCTTCCCTGTAAAGTTGATCAGGTGAGTCAAGGATGCCCTCATGAAAATTTTCATAGTTTTAGGTGAGGTGGTTGAAACTATGACTAATAGTAGGTCACATCTCCTAAGGGTGCAAGCATATCTAGAAATAATTTATCTCATGGAGAGTAAGTGTATAAATCCCACCATGGTCATAAAAAATTTCATGTTCCCAGATCTAAAACTCATCTCCATCTTAAACCTAAGCCTTGATCAAATGTATGTTAGGAGTATGAGAACTTCAATTGAGGGGTGTCTAGCCTTTGTACAAATAGTTATACAAACTTCTAGAAGAAAGTATGGAAAAATGTTAGCCTACTTCAATGAGTTCAACATCATTATGTTGTTCTACCCAAATGGCACCCTACTAGATAGAGGTGAGTTTGGACATCACCTAGGTCACTTCAACCAAGCCATGAAGAGGAAGGTAGTGAAAATAAATAAATTAAAATGCAAGGGGGTATTCGATACTTCAACTCAGTCCTCTACAAGCATCATCTAGGTCTCAAAAGTAAAAGTTTCCTTAGAATCCCCACTTTAGGTGTATCAAAGGTTGATGTCCTAATCAAAGGTGATCTTTCAGGAGCTACCAATGAATTTGGTCAAGTTGGACTAGGAGTTTGACCTAGTGGTAGTTGCACTAGTAGCCAAAGAAGCATAGCCCAAACAACTGGGAGGTGGATCTTCTCTAACTTGTCAACATATCAATTGAGTGGGCCCCCAGGGCATCTTTTGGGAGGGTGGAAAATTGTTTATTTATTTTGAATATGTGTAGATATAACAACTTTGAGATGCCATCATGGTTAAGGATGGGAATCCCCTTCTACTTGGAAGTAAGCCCCTTATTCTATATATTATAAATTGTAATATTTTTTTAAAGGTTTAAAAATTTTGTAAAGGAATTATGTTCAAATCAATAAAAG
The DNA here is from genome assembly GCA_037957365.1 of Torreya grandis. Lineage (NCBI taxonomy): Eukaryota > Viridiplantae > Streptophyta > Pinopsida > Cupressales > Taxaceae > Torreya > Torreya grandis. The sequence continues at coordinate 507,799 of JARHVA010005110.1, read as the reverse complement.
ATTTTATTTATTTTAATCTAATTCTTTACTCATGAAGTGTAGTCCTTGGTTCTCTAAGTTTAAGTGAATTTTCATACAAAATAGAGTGATTTTGTGTTTAGGTTACAAAGGTCAATGTGGTGTTTAGATTTATCATATACTAGTATAACCCCTTGTATGTTCTTTTCAATATGTTGTGAATAATTTATGCTTTATGTACTCTAAATTATAAAGTGTTTCAACAGCTTTGTGTGTTAATTATTGCAAATATTTTGGGTGTTCTCATTTTTTGTAGAACTTACAAGTGAAATATTCATGTTGGTGTCCCTTTGAAGCTTGCCCACTAAGTGGCTAAAAGCTTGTGTAAATGCTAAACTAGGCACATAGTGGTATAACTATGATGTGGTACATTTCATTTTTGTTAGGATGTGGAGCTAAAAGCAACAACTGGTGCAAACATGGAGGAGGTTTCTGAGTTTCAGGGACCGACATCGATCGCCTGTGGCCATTCCAGAACTGTTCGTTGCATGGACAGTTAGTTCATTGAACTGAGAGTTTGCATGTAAAGGCTAATTATAGTCTTGAGTTGCGTGTCTAATTATTGTAATTAGGGTAGTCTAATTATTGTAAGCATGAGATCTATATATGGACTCATGGGCTGTATTGTAAAATTGTAGCTAGAGAGTAAGAGAGCAAATAAGCTCCTTCTAAGAGAGGAGAGCAATGGTGTGTTCCTCCTAGTGCCACAGTACCAAGTGTGGGTGCTAGATTGGAGAATCAACAGGGTTCTTTGTATTTATATGATCTTATTCAGTAGGTGAGCATGGCTTCTTTTGGAGATCTACAATGGTGAGTAAGGTCTAGTGATTTGTAGGTAGCAGTAGAGAGTAGGAGATCTACTTGGAGTACGGTTGTGTACTTGGTGTATTGGCAGCGTGTTACTGATTGGTTGGAGAGGTGAACATCAATTCTATATTGGAGTTGATTGTTGGGACTGAGAGAGAGAGGGAAGAAGGTCTTGAGGTGTGGCAAACCTTTGAGGTTGAAGAAGAAGTGGCATCTTCTTTATTGTATATTCTTCTAAGTGATTATTAATACAATTGTGTATTGTCTCTCATATTCCTGTGTTGTTTCATATTTCTAGTTACTTATTGATTCTGGTTAAAATTCATGTTTAGTTGCTAATACAAGAAGTAATCATATGTGCTCTATTGGTGGAGCAAGATCCTGACAAGTTGGTATCAGAGCTTGGTTGTAGGTTCAAGAGTTGATACCATCAAGTTGGTATCAGAGCTTTTGGTTGGGTTGACTAACAGGTGGTTTCAGATCTGGTAGTGTTTTTGATTATAGGTCACTCTCAAGGGTTTCAAATTGATTGGGAGAATAGCAATGGCAGAAGAAAGTAAGCTACGAATGGAGAAACTAAATAGCACAAATGGTCTGATTGATGGAAAGAAGGAGCAGGTAAAGGGAGATTGTTGGTCGGTAGAAGATCAGCATGTAGAAGTAGATGTTGCAGGTAATGTTGCATAGGTTGCTCTAGATAAAGTAGAATCTTTGTTTACAGATTCTTTTGCCCCTTTCCATGCAGCCCGAAATAGAGCATCTTTTCAAGGGTATGTCTTTGGAGACTTTGGAGAGATTTATTTAGGGGTTGGAGAGCCTTGTCAGATTATTGACGAAGGGGAAGTGAAGCTGAAATTACAGGTGGATAACACACAGGTGTTAAAAGAGGTTATGCAGGTACCAGTCTTGGAGATGAGTCTAATTTCTTCAAGAAATTGGGGTGATGGGAGATGCACTGTAACTCTCATAGTGGATGCACTTGAATTAGATGGTGGTAAGAAAGTAGGTATCCTTTATCTATCTACTTATATTACTGATTCACCTTTTGTTATAGAGATGTGGCTTTGTAGGCTTGTCACATATGTAGGAGGGGAATGCAGGTTTTTAAGTGGAAGACAGATGTTTTTGACAAGTTAAAGAATTGGAAAGCCTTGGTGTTCATGGAGGAGATGATGGATAGAGATCAGGTGAGGGAACTGAATTATTTTGAGCAGGGTTGTGTTGATATGGACAAGGGTTTTGACCCAAAAGGAGCTTGTAGGAAGAAGTTATCACTCACAAGTGAACACAGGTACCAGCATCATTCATATAGTAACCGATGTCAGCAATAGGAAGACCGACATCGATCATGTAGGAACCGACATCGGCAAAAGGGATATCGGCATCGGTCATGAAATTGATGTCGACAATCAGGGTCAGACGCAGGGAACCAACACCAGTCAGGAGTAGACTGGGAGGTGGCTGAGATCAGTCACTAGGATGGATGGTGGGTGGATAGCAAGCTGTCAACAAGTCTCAAACGCTCATATGGAGGTTAGAAAGGGTAAGTGAACCTCATATTCATTATTCACCTTCTTTATATTGCTTATTTATGGTCAATAACTAGAAAGACGTGAAGAGGCAATCCAAGTAGAATCCAGAAATAGTGGGAGCTTGGCATGGATGAGGAGTGAGTCCTTGGAGAAGAACCAAACAGGTATTTGTTGGTGGAGTTGTCAGCTAGAAGAAAGCACTAGATGAGGGACGGATTCCCAAGTTAAAAAAGAGAGTGGATGGATACGTGAGATGAAAGGCCAAGGTATATGGTCTTGAGCAAGTTGCAGGGCAATGGAAGTTTAACCGTTGTGTTTGTCTTACCAAGTGGATGATGAGTCATGACATTATCCAATTACTGTATGTGGGTGATTTTCTAGCAGGTTTGTATATACAGGGTTTTGCTAAGCTAAGGGTAAGGTTAGTTTAGAGGTATGTCATGAAGAATTTGGAGTAGCAAAATTCTTTGGCATAAGAGACATGGAGATTTTATCTCCAATGGGAGCTGGTGTGAAGACGGTGTTGGCAGGATTCATGATGCAGGATGTAGAATCAGAAAGCACACCAAGGGTTGGACAGTTCAAGCTTAGCTTAGAATAGGGTTTGAAATAACATGACGTCTAGTGTAGACCTGAGTTTTCCCAAGCAGTGGGAGTTGTCAGAAAGTTTGGAGCCAATTTGAGAAAGAAGTACTGGAGTGCAGTTCAGTGGATTCTTAGAGGGACCAACAGCAGGTGCACATGCTATGCAGGGTCAAGTTCTTTTCTACAGGGGTTTGTAGATGCGGATGTGGCAAGAGATTTGGATGACAGGTAGAGCATCACAAGGTGTGTGGTGGTTGGTCTTCAGGATTAAGCTTGAAGAGGGATACAAGCCAGGAAATAAAATTAGACGATGTACAGAAACAGGTATAGTTGTAGCTATTTATCTCCAAGTGGGAGATTGTTAGGATGTGGAGCTAAAAGCTTCAACTGGTGCAAACATGGATGAGGTTGCTGACTTCTAGGGACTGACGTCAGTCACCTGTGGCAGTTCCAGAACTATTTATTACACGGATAGTTAGTTTGTTAAACCAAAAGTTTGCATGTAAAGGCTAATTATAATCTTGAGTTGCGTGTCTAATTATTGTAATTAGGGTAGTCTAATTATTGTAAGCATGAGATCTATATATGGACTCATGGGTTGTATTGTAAAATTATAGCTAGAGAGTAAGAGAGCAAATAAGCTCCTTCTAAGAGAGGAGAGCAATGGTATGTTCCTCCTAGTGCCACAGTACCAAGTGTGGGTGCTAGATTGGAGAATCAGCAGGGTTCTTCGTATTTGTATGATCTTAGTCAGCAAGTGAGCATGGCTTCTTTTGGAGATCTATAATGGTGAGTAAGGTCTAGTGATTTGTAGGTAGCAGTAGAGAGCAGGAGATCTACTTAGAGTATGGTTGTGTACTTGGTGTACTGGCAGCTTGTTACTGACTGGTTGGAGAGGTGAACATCAATTCTGTATTGGAGTTGATTGTTGGAATCGAGAGAGAGAGGGAGGAAGGTCTTGAGGTGTGGTGAACCTTTGAGGTGGAAGAAGAAGTGGCATCTTATTTATTGTATATTCTTCTGAGTGATTATTAATACAATTGTGTATTGTCTCTCATATTCCTGTGTTGTTTCATATTTCTAATTACTTATTGATTCTGGTTAAATTCCGTGTTTAGTTGCTAATAAAAGAAGTAATCATATGTGCTCTATTGGTGGAGCAAGATCCTGACAAGTTGGTATCAGAGCCTGGTTGTAGGTTCAAGAGTTGATACCATCAAGTTGGTATCAGAGCTTTTGGTTGGGTTGACTAACAGGTGGTTTCAGATCTGGTAGTGTTTTTTATTACAGGTCACTCTCAGGGGTTTCAGATTGAGTGGGAGTATAGCAATGGTAGAAGAAAGTAAGCTACGAATGGAGAAATTGAATAGCATGAATGGTCTGATTGATGGAAAGAAGCAGGTAAAAGGAGATTGTTGGTCAGTAGAAGATCAGCGTGTAGAAGCAGATGTTGCAGGTAATGTTGCATAGGTTACTCTAGATAAAGTAGAATCTTTGTTTATAGATTATTTTGCCTCTTTCCATGCATCCCAAAATAGAGCATCTTTTCAAGGGTATGTCTTTGGAGACTTTGGAGAGATTTATTTAGGGGTTGAAGAGCCTTGTCAGATTATTGATGAAGGGGAAGTGAAGCTAAAATTGTAGGCAGATAACACACGGGTGTTAAAGGAGGTTATGCAGGTACTAGTCTTGGAGATGAGTCTAATTTCTTCAAGAAATTTAGGTGATGGGAGATGCACTGTAACTCTCACAGCGGATGCACTTGAATTAGATGGTGGTAAGAAAGTAGGTATCATTTATCTATCTACTTATATTACTAATTCACCTTTTGTTATAGAGATGTGGCTTTGTAGGCTTGGTCACATATGTAGGAGGGGAATGCAGGTTCTTAAGTGGAAGATAGATGTTTTTGACAAGCTAAAGAACTTGAAAGCCTTGGGGTTCATAGAGGAGATGACAGACAGAGATCAGGTGAGGGAACTAAATTATTCTGAGCAGGGTTGTGTTGATATGGACAATGGTTTTGACCCAAAAGGAGTTCACGAGAAGAAGTTATCACTCACAGGTGAACACAGGTACCGGCATCGGTCATATAGTAACCAACGTCGGTAATAGGAAGACCGACGTCGGTCATGTAGGAACCAACGTTGGTAGAAGGGATACCGGCGTCGGTCATGAAATCGACGTTGACAGTCAGGGTCAGACACAGGGAATCGACACTGGTTAGGAGCAGACTGGGAGGTGGTTGAGATCGGTCACTGGGATGAATGGTGGGCAGACAGAAAACTATCAACAAGTCTCAAACGCTCATATGGAGGTTAGAAAGGGTAAGTGAACCTCATATTCATTATTCACCTTCTTTATATTGCTTATTGATGGTCAATAACCAGAAAGACGTGAAGAGGCAATGCAGGTAGAATCCAGAAATAGTGGGAGCTTGGCATGGATGAGGAGTGAGTCCTTGGAGAAGAACCAAATAGGTATTTTTTGGTGGAGTTGTCAACTGGAAGAAAGCATTGGATGAGGGACAGATTCCCAAGTTAAAAAAGAGAGTGGATGGATACGTGAGATAGAAGGCCAAGGTATATGGTCTTGAGCAAGCTGTAGGGCAATGGAAGTTTAACTGTTGTGTTTGTCTTACCAAGTGGATGATGAGTCGCAACATTATCCAGTTACTGTATGTGGGTGATTTGCTAGCAGGTTTGCACATACAGGGTTTTGCTAAGCTAAGTGTAAGGTTAGTTCAGAGGTATGTCATGAAGAATTTGAAGCAGCAAAATTCTTTGGCATAAGAGACATGGAGATTTTATCTCTAGTGGGAGCTGGTGTGAAGACGGTGTTGGGGGGGTTCATGATGTAGGATGTAAAATCAGAAAGCACACCAAGGGCTAGATAGTTTAAGTTTAGCTTAGAATAGGGTTTGAAATCACATGAGGTTTAGTGTAGACCTGAGTTTTCCCAAGCAGTGGGAGTTATCAGAAAGTTTGGAGCCAATTTGAGAAAGAAGTACTCGAGGGCAGTTCAGTGGATTCTTAGAGGGACCAGCAGTAGGTGCACATGATATGCAGGGTCAAGTTCTTTTCTACAGGGGTTTGTAGATGCAGATGTGGCAAGAGATTTGGATGACAGGTAGAGCATCACAAGGTGTGTGGTGGTTGGTCTTCAGGATTAAGCTTGAAGAGGGATACAAGCCAGGAAATAAAATTAGATGGTGTACAGATATAGGTACAGTTACAGCTATTTATCTCCAAGTGGGAGATTGTTAGGATGTGGAGCTAAAAGCTTCAACTAGTGTAAACATGGAAGAGATTTCTGAGTTCTAGGGACCGACGTTGGTCACCTGTGGCGGTTCCAAAACTGTTCATTGCACGAATAGTTAGTTTGTTAAACCAAGAGTTTGCATGTAAAAGCTAATTATAGTCTTGATTTGCATGTTTAATTATTGTAATTAGGGTAGTCTAATTATTGTAAGCATGAGATCTATATATGGACTCATGGGCTGTATTGTAAAATTGTAGCTAGAGAGTAAGAGAGCAAATAAGCTCCTTTTGAGAGAGGAGAGCAATGGTGTGTTCCTCCTAGTGCCACAGTACCAAGTGTGGGTGTTGGATTGGAGAATCAGCAGGGTTATTCATATTTGTATGATCTTAGTCAACAGGTGAGCATGGCTTCTTTTGGAGATCTACAATGGTGAGTAAGGTCTAGTGATTTGTAGGTAGCAGCAGAGAGCAGGAGATCTACTTGGAGTACGGTTGTGTACTTGGTGTACTGGCAGCGTGTTACTGACTGGTTGGAGAGGTGAACATCAATTCTATATTGAAGTTGATTGTTGGGACCGAGAGAGAGAGGGAAGAAGGTCTTGAGGTGTGGCGAACCTTTGAGGTGGAAGAAGAAGTGGCATCTTCTTTATTGTATATTCTTCTAAGTGATTATGAATACAATTGTGTATTGTCTCTCATATTCCTGTGTTGTTTCATTTTCTAGTTACTTATTGATTCTAGTTAAATTCTGTGTTTAGTTGCTAATACAAGAAGTAATCATATGTGCTCTATTGGTGGAGCAAGATCCTGACAATTTATTTGAGCATCAACATTTTATGGACCAAAAACCCCTCTTTCTGCCTTACCCTACTTTCCCTTTTATGTTTATTTTGGAAATAAAACTCTTCCCCTATTTTATAAATCAATAAGGTTAGATTCAATAGTAATAATGATTATGGGTTTCTCTAGCTAGTAATGAATTCCAAGTGTAATTGCAAACATCTTGAGCCTCTAGTGGTAATAATTTCTGCCCTTTGAGTAAAATAAGGATAAATTGATTGGTTTTTGGCCTGAACTAACATCAATCCTAAAATTAATGAGAAGATATCTTTATCACATGCATTATCCCTGCTTTCCCCCTCTAGAACACTCAAACCCATAAGTGCCTTTGGACTCAAGGATCTCAGACCTAACAATAAGAACATGCATTATATGGCATTTTCACTTCTAGATCTTTTTTAGAATGATCTTGTAATGGATTGTTAAATATCTTATATTTTTTATGGTCACTACGTTTTGACCCTAAATCATTTAAAGGATCATCAAAGGTAATCTATTGATTATCAATAAGGTCTTGAATCTTGTGTTTCAAGGTATAACATCTATTTTTAGAATGTTCACCACCTTGGTGATAGTCGCAATATGCATTAGTATCATATCCTTTTGGTAGAGGTCAAATTGTACCAACCTCTATGGAGGTAGGGAGAGATATGAGATGACACTCCACAAGCTTCTTAAGTAACGATTCTAGAGACTCAAAGAATTATGTAAATTATCTCTTAGTTTCATTAGATAATATGATATGATTAGGCTATTATGACTTCATTAACCATTGTGGTTACTTCATTTTTAGGTTTTATAGGTTTAACCTTATAGCTTGATTTGATATGAAACTTGGTAGTAGATGTAGTCGATGTGTTTGCTACATACTCAAGCTTGTTGAATGAAATAAGTTTCATTTCATGATCTTAGACAATATGGCATAAGTCATCAAAATATTTAAACTTATTAAAGGTAATGGAATCATGTAATAGTGCAAGTAAGCTTTTCTCAAAGATGTCTTGAAGATCTTTATCTACCATTGGATTTTCCATTTTTGCCAACATTTTTTTGAACTTCAAAACATATTCATTAATAGGTTCATTGGTTCCTTGTTTAATCTTATCAATTTGTCCATATGACATATTTCTAGTGATGTTGATATATAAATGTGATATAAAATGATCTAATGGAGGTTTGAATGCTTTCACTGATTGTAGTGATAAGTCATAGAACCATATTAAAGCATAGTCTTTTATGCTTCTTGGAAATAATTTGGTCAAAATTTTATCATTTTAAGCATAATCAAGTCATGTTGCATAGAAATATTAAAGATAATTTTTGTAATCACCCTTGCCATCATAAAATATAAACTTGGGTACAACAAAACCCATTAGAAAAGGCTATCAGGTGATATAGGATTATGTAATATATCTATGAATCAATAACATGAGTTAATTTCAAATAGTTTTGTTCAATGTTGGTAACCTTAGCTTCCAAAGCTTGAATAACTTGGAGAATGTTTTCCATAGTATACCCTTAAGATTTATATTTTAGATTTGAGAAGTTACCAATGGGGGTGAAAAAACCACTTGCATTAATGTAGGAATTGGGAGTAGTGATTGAGTTGAAGTATTAATTGATCCCATGGATGATGTAGCAATAATTTTTTGATATTTGTGAAAAATGGATTGAAAACATATTACATGCACCCACTAGATGTAATAGGCAATGTTGTCCTTGAGGAGGGGAGATAAGAATGGATTTCTGATAAGCATATCTAGTAGATCAAATATTTGTATCGATAGAGAGTAATGGTTATTCACTAACACCTGTTGATTTTTTTAATTTCTAATATAATATTTAGGATCCTATGGAGATCTTCAAGATTTTCCTGAATGCACTCTTGAAATAATTTAATAGATTTTAGTTGTTATTGATCTACTTGGTCAGGCTCATTATTTTCATGTGTTTCATTATCCTCATGATCATAATCATCTTCTATAAGAATTTTTTTCTTTATTTTGCTCATTGTCATTGTTGGCACTCTCACTACTAGCAGAATTTGACATAGTATTATTGACTTATTTTTTATCTTAGGCATAAAAAGGAGTCAACCTATACCATGAATACCCAAACTCACCTTGGTCACCCTCTCATGCTTCTTAAAGTGTCAAAGCAGTTCCAAAGGAGGATCATAGGTCATCATGTCAAGGTAATAGGTTCAAGTGTTATAGTCATGTCAAGAATACCATGGTGGTAATCTACTCACCCTTATAGAGATTGTGTCAAGTGTCCTCTCTATGTTAATTATACATAAGGATCCATAACATGCCTTAGGCTGGTCTTAATGGTCCAAATTTTGCTCATAATGAATATGACATAATGTTGTGGCTTATGACCCAACATGAATCCATCCAGTATGTTAAGAGCCTACAAAGTATGGTGAGATCAAGGGAGTTGAATAATGTTCTAAAAAATATGGAGTAACCTTGTTTAATTCCTTAATATGTTTTAATGTCCTTTGATTGATATTAAGGTCACCTTTTTTTGGATCTTCACTTGAGATCACATCTATTGCCTTCAATAGGGGTGCTTGACCAGTGAATGATGCTAGTTTGACCCAAAAACACCACTAAATAAATCAATCACACCTTCAAAGGCCTCTATTATTACCATAATGTCATAATCAAATCATTTCATATGTAAAAGGTGTCTTCTCAAAAGTCAAAGGCTTTTAATTTCCACTAAAGGGAACAACATGTGGGAAATAATGGATCTCCAACTTCCATAGCTACAATTAATGGTTTTGAATGAATTTTGACCCCTATTTTCCCTCCTCCTACCCACCAGTAAGGATTTAAGATCTAAAAACCTAAGAAAATGTAGGAAACTAATGTTTTACAAGAGTTTTCAAGTAAGTACGTATTTGTACGATATGAATATGGTTAGAGAGAGTTATGGATATATATATAAGAGAGTTAGTAAAAATATTAGGTGAGATAATCTAGGTGTTTCATTCCAAGAAGATCCAAAATTTGATCCATTTCTTCCATTGAGCTCTTTGGCAGCGTTAGACAACTAGTCAGGTTCTTGCTCAGTAAGGATAAGAGAGAGAAGCTAGTGATTTAAGATCTTCTCTAGAGGAAGGGGGTATAATGGATTATAATCTTGGGAATTTGTTTCTATATTTATCCCCTATTATTTATGAATAAACATTAAGAACTCAAGCAACTATATTTTCATTCTTCATCCACACAGGGTTGCCTTTCTAACAGTTTCAATGTAATTTTGGTTTGTATGATGTAATCAATGATTATACATGTCTTATACAAGTAATAAGGGTCCTTTAATTTAATTCTCCACACTTGGATCACATGTGTGATTCTATGGGATTAAGAAACACCTAAGTTATCATAAGTTATAAACTACAGATAATGTTTCCTTGATGAGGAAGATCCTCCAATGCACATATCTAAGAATGGATAGTGGTTTGAGGTTTGATGATGGTTTATTGAAGTTTTTCATATCTTCTTTCCTCTTTATTACAATTGGAGTGATTAGATGGACCTTCAGATCTCCCAAAATGTTTTCTTTAAATGAGTATGATTGGTATTTGATCTTCAGTACAAACATGGACTAAGTGTTGCATGGTAATGGATATTAGAGGTCATTAGAACACTATGGAATAAGAAATAGTGTTGTATTCATGTATAATATTCCTTTATCATAAGAACCAAGCTTCTTTTTATCACAATGACCAAGCTTCATTTTAGCCCTCATAGGCAAAAAACCATCAACTAGCTTCCCAATACCTTCATAAACTTGTTTATCAGGGTTTAAGGTTCATTAGTAGAAGTTAAGGTTTTTGTAGAATCTTAGGTTTTAATTTATCACTCCATATGTTTGATTTATTAACTCCAAATGTTTTGACCTATTGAGTGTATGAATAGGGTGTCTAGGGTCTCCTTAGGTGGTCTTAAATATGGGTCAATAGTCCTCTTGGCATCTCCCAAAGAACCTCTACTATTTTATGGTCTCATCAAGGATATTCACCTCATAATAGGCTCTGAGTTCTAAGTTAAAGCTCCATAGGGTCCTATGACCATCACCTATAGGTTCAAACCTTTCTACCAAAGCCTAAAACATGGAAACTAGATCAAATGCTCCATAATTCTATTAATATCCATTGATACTATGAGAGAAGGGGCTTATTCAGGTGTAAGTCCTATTGAGAAAGCATAATCAATCTCAAAAGGCTGACTCATAACCAAATTTCAAAGGGTTCCCTTAGACCACATACTGTTGAATATCAAGAATGAAAATAAGGGTCATAGATTGTTAAGATGGCCATCTTAAGAGAGTGTGATTTGGGTTTAAGGCAATTCACTAAACTTTTATCATAACATGGAAGCACTCTTCTAGCTTAGGAGCCTACTCAAAGATCCCTTAATAGTCAACATACATAGATCACTACTTGTAAGACTATAGGTAGTATATTCTTAAATTTGAATATAATATGTTATATGTATATGGAGAATATAATTTAGATAGTGAGTTAGGGAATAGAGATCATGGCCTTGAGAGATAAAAAACTTGAAATATGAAAAAGAAAGCCCACTCAGGCATGAACGATGGATTAAATGTATTCAAATCTACCTAATGAGTCAGAATGACTAACTAATGTGAATGGCATAGTAGTTAATGGTCAGATCATTCCCCCTTTTAATGGTAATCATCCTCCTCATTATCCTATGGGTATGGTCAAGCTTGAAACCTACCTAAATTGGGTTAAACACTCAAGACACATAGACCTAAGCACCTAACTATGTGAGTAAGCTCTGATAGAAGAGTTAGGGAGAACAAGCCTCAAAGACTATGGTCAAATATTGAAAATATGTTACTAAAACCTTGACTCCATCACTATAAATATCTAAAAGATACTACTCAAATATTCATCACCAATTGTTTCAAGAATTTGTACTAGACAGTGATGGTTAAGGTAGACTTGAGAGAGAGAAGGATTGAGATGATGGTCTGGGTAGGAAAGGTTAAGTGCAGTGGGTGGAAACTAGATATAAAAGGGTGTTGTATTGATTTTGGAGATACATACACACCTACAAGTGGCTTAAGGTTCTAAAAACTAGTATTAGCCTATAAGGCCTAAAGCCACCCTTGACCCTCAAGACCCCATCATCACCTTAGTGGTAGGTCCAAACCACCCCCAAGAAGATATAATTAATAATAAGGTGTATGATGTTTATATAAATCTTGAAGGAGGTATTTAGAATATAAAAATATAATTAAATGGTGAAATTTGGTCTTAACACCCTCTCAAGGTCCATTGCCCTAAATTACTATGTCAAGCTACTAACTCAAGCACTCATATCTCACACAGCATGGTGACTTAGGCCTAGTTCTCTTAGGGGGATTTGGGTAGCCTTATTCACTCAATATCCATGGAGGAAAGAGTTAGATTAATGATCCCAACTCTTTGAACAATAACTAAGACTATCAACCCGCCTAAAATGCTTACAAAGAGCTCGAAGGCCACCAATTTTCACTCACATATCATTGTATAGTTTGCATGAGACCAAACACTATTCAATAGATTTGAAGGGGTCTATGGGATAGATATCCATGGTAAAAGGTTTTAGTTTTTGGGCCTATAATCTATGAACCATCATTAATATGGTAGGCCACTAAAACCCTCTCTAAACCCTGATTTAGACCTGATAAGGAAAATGCACCCTCAAATGCTCCCAAATGAGATAGGTCTTGAAACAGTCTTAGTGGTATCCTTAGGTCACATGGGCACCCAAATAGTCTATTGGTTAGAATGGGCAAGGTATATAATATATGTATCAAGCCTAAAAGAGATATTTCAAGCTTGTATACAATAAATTGGAAGAGGTCTGCACATCTTATAAGTTTATGAGGATGGATAAGGACCTAGACATCTCAAATAACTACATAATGGCCACCTATAGGGGCCTCCATGTCTAATAGTCACTTGCAAACATATCTAGATGCTTAGGTAGAAGACTATGTGCACACAAAGAAGAGGTAAGTGGCTTTATCAATCTATAATAGATGATCTGAAGGCCCTAAATGGTATGTTTTATATCAAAAATGGTGGCCAAGTCCCTCATAGCTCTAGTTTGGGGTCAAACTTAAAGAACCCTACCTTTAGGCCTATTGGCCTAACACATTCCTCAAGGTAATACTACTTGGAGTCTAGAACAAAGGACAAAAAGGAGTTAAATAACACCTCAGACCATCATGGAGATGTTTGTTAAGGAGTTTTAGATGTGTGAGTAATAGTGGTTGTAGAGAAAGGATCAAAATTGGTCACTATAGCTCAAAAATGCCTTGAGATTGTATAGAATGCATAATTCTAACCTAAGAAACGACATGATGAGCTCATAATTATAAGAAAAATTTCCATGGATGATCATTTTGGGAAAGTTGAGGGGCCTTATCTAGAAGATATCAATGGCATTGGTTCATAAGTTAGAATCCTAACCTTTATGATCCATTTTTAAGAACCCAAACCCCCTTAAATCTCTCTAAAACCCTAATGGTTACCCAATGGATAATATATTGAATAATTTGCATCCAAATGCATTAGAATGTCCTGGTAAACACTTGGATCTCATAGTGCATTCTTATGAGATCCCATCCATGGCATTGGTCTATATGGACAGTTGTATGAACCTCCCAAAAATACTATTTTGGCAAATTTTAATGATAAATCTAAGGTTTAAAACTTATTTAAAGGTTTCAAATCATTTAATAAGATAATATGAGGTATATTTTGAATTTTTAAATCATGAAAAGCTCATAATTCTTCCTGAAAATACTCGTATAAGTCTATGCCAAATAGGCAATCTAGATGTGCTAAAGGGAGGTGACCTAGTCACTTAAGTAAGGTAGAGTTGTATGTATGAAATGATTAGGAGGCATATGTGATGGTATATTATGTTAGTTTAGACTTGAAATATTATTACTCAGTCATCTTGAAGGTTTCAATCAATCCTCATAGCCATCCAAGCAATGAGCAGTCAAGAGATTAAGCTAATTATTTAATAGGCTTACTTAATCAACAAAGGAATATATTCATGGGTGTAGAGAGATAATATAGAGTAAACTCATGGTCATGAAACTTATGTAACTACCCCATTAGGTGATTAAACTCATTTCCTATCCACCATGAATATTTTGGTAGTTTTCCAAGTCATATTGGCATGTAAGAAGGAGGTGACTACTAAACACTTCATAGAGGGGGCCTAATTAAACCACTTAAATTCTTTGTAACTATCATGAGTAGAGGAAATTGATTAAGATTGGAATTAAATTTCTATTAATGGGGTCAACCTTGGCCAAAAATATACATCATCGACCAAAAAGTCTCATTGAAGGCCACTCATCACCAAAACAATGCATGAGAGAGCATGGAGGGTTACTTATAACTATTGGTTGAATGAATGGTGACCATTATGACCTATTCATTACCCTTAAACACCACACTCTCTTATCTTTCTTATTCATTTATTATATAAATTCAATCTCTTAGGCTATTGTATCAATCCCTCAATTAGGTATGATCAAACTTGCCCAAATTGTATCTTGTAAGCCTTCTGAATCAATAAAGAAGGATTGTTTGAAGATTTATTTGCTAGATTAGTGTGTTATGGTTTGTTTATTTGCATAAGTGTGAAGTTTCATTATCTTTTTCAAGTCCTTTCCCTCACCTAGTTGCTAGAATGTTATCCTATGTAGGTCATGTGAAGTGTCAAAGTGTTGGTAGTTGTGTTGGAAGAGAAATCTCATTAATAGAGTCTTAAATAGGCCTCTCATCCATTACCTTTAATTTATAGACATACATCATAGCCTTCACATGAAATAATTATGCTTAGGAGCTCATTATAAATCTTGTTTCAATCATTTGTCTTTACCTGATTCATTAAGTGTTGATTAAGGATCAGTTAGAGTGGATAAGTCAATATCGGTGCATCACCTCAATAGGTTAGGCTTATTTCATTCATTTCTTTATCTCTTTTCACCCCAAAAAATCAATAGGTCTTAGGATATGAGCTCAAATTTATTCACCAGGGGAGTTATCCCCATAAACTATAGGTTTAGTCCTCTTATAGGTCCCCCATATCCTTTGGACTAATTCCATGTTACCCCAAACTTGGAGAGGTCTGAACCACCTTCTCCTAAGGGTTTAGTTTGGAGTATTAAAATTTTTGGCATACCCGATGAGATAGGGATTCAAGTGAGTTGGGGCATGAACTTTCATGCTTGGATGAAATAAATTAGCTTCAAGTAATTTAATGGTATCTCTATAGTCAATTTTCATGCCAAAATTTGTCACAAGGTCTTCATCAAAAGGTAAGGAAGTTGAGTTTGTTGCGTTATATTTAGACTTTATTAGGAGAAAGAGATACCCTAGGTCTAATCCTAATCCTACACCACCTAATTCACCTAATTCTTCTCAAAAAAACACTATTACAAATCCTACACCTATAATGACTAAGCCTATACATCAATCTTTTATGCCCTTCAATGGTGGCATCCCCTTAAATCTAAACCAATTTGATGATATACATGTTGCTACCTATTGACAAAATTTGAATTTTTAGTCAAATTAGGGCATCTATAGGAAAAATATTAGATTTATAGGTCTATAATGGTATAATATATTGTTATTATATGTTTTATAGGTTAATTAATGTTAATTGATGTTATAATAACTTTGGTCATTAGTTTTCTAGGTATATTTATCATTTTGTGTCATTTTAAGAGGTCAAAATGGTGTATTTAATGATTTGTATGGATTTATTGGGAAATTTGAAAGTTTAAATTGGTTATTTCATGACCCATGTGTCACTATAATTCTTAATTAACTAAAAATATTTAAAATATGGTAGGTTGTTCAGAGAAAAGGCAATATTCTTGGCCAAAAAAGGAGAAAGTGGTACTTGTATGACCTCCTTGAGAAGTGTGCCACTTGGAAAATGTGTAAATTTTAATCATCACCTTCCCCATACTAAAATAAACATTTTTTTAATCTTAAACTAACATTTCTTTCTCAAAACCATTGTATCTCTTTTTCACCCTTCTTGGCATAGAGAAGTGACTTGCAGGTTCTTGCTTGGTATGGTCAGCACAGGTAGTTTCAAGATAAATGATTTAGGTATATTATTATAAAATATTATACCTTTATTTTAATATATGGATATATAATATTGGTTTATTTAGATTTATAAATCATCCATTTGAAGTTTAGCTTCTAAAATTGACTACTCATCTATGCACCCTATCAGTTTTCTCTTAGGTTGAATAGATCCATATAAATCAGTTATTAATTTTGGTTCTAGATGAATTTTAATATATCACATAATATAAAAAAATATTATTTTCAAGTTTAAAGTTGATTTTATGGGAAAAACACCTTAAGTTTGTAGACTAGTCCATTCTATGATTGATTGGTAGTTTTCCATTATTTTTTTATTGTCATGCTTTGAAAGTGTCTTTATAAGGTTGGGATAGGTTATTATCCATGTTTTTTAAATTATTATTAATCTTCACTTGAATAATTTCCATTCCATATCCAAATAAGTGTTCCATGAGTTGCATTCACAAAGCACATATAGTCAATCTACCTATGACTATTATACACAGTCAACAGGGTGTCATTAAGAGGTGTTCATGTTGAAAAGAAGGTGTTGACACTTTCTCCATGTGTTTTTGAATTTTAATGATTTGTTTTAAGATATGAATATGATTTTGGAACTCAATTTAGGGTCAAAACCAATGCCCATTGTCCATTCTCACACCTTATTGCCTACACTTTCAAGTAGTCATCTACAGGTGGCTGAATAGAGATTGAGATATGTTAAAATGCCATTTTAGGAGTTGATTTAAAATTTATCAAGGTTTATAGGGGATTAAAAGTGAATTTTTTATTTAGATATGTATATATAATTCATAAGAGGTTATAATAATGCTTCATTTCTAATCCTCATCTTCACCAGCAAATATGAAAATAACCACCTACAGGTGGTGTTGACATAGAATTAAAGGTATTTCATAAAGATTTTGGATGTGTTGTAACCTTTATTGGAGTATTTAAGTATTAAAGGTACCCTAATAAAGAGGTTTGAAGTGATATAGGGTCAAATAAAGTTGAGAGTCACATTTTAAGACAGTGACTGAAAGTTCAAGCCCATTTTCCCTAAAATAGGAAAACAAAGATCTAAGGGTTTTTGTGAACCTTTTTCAACATATATCCTAGAGGTTTCAATGAATATAAATGGATGAAAATTGTATCCATATCATAGTACAATACCCATGGCAAATATGGATGTCAAAGAGTAAAAGGAGATAAGTTTTTGAAGGCCTCCAATATGACTAACAAATCATTGAGATACTTTATTGAAGTCTATAGGCCTAAAGAACAAATGACCCTTTTGTTACTTGGAAGGAGAAACCTTGGACATTGAGATGGTCTAGGATGTCTTAAAATAATTATATGAGTTCAGATGGTTTTAAATCATAAGAAAGGATTAGAAGGCTCCCTTGTAATCCCATGAATGTATTGAGGTGTACCTTGTATGAAAGATGCATACCTACAATAGGGTTAGGTCAATCACTCCAAATTTGATGCCTATATAATGATTTAAGATCCATAAATAGAGGAATATATGATCAAACATGGTTAATTATTACCTCAAATGGGTTCAAGGTAAAATCAAAACATCATAACCAAAGCCTTTGAGAAATCCAACATACACCTACAGTCAAACACAAGGTAGAGACTCAGTCTTGTTATTAAGTGCTTGTAAAAGAGGTTGAAGTAAGAATATTAGGTTAATACAAATCATGATCACTTTAATGAGAATAATTATGACCTCCATTATTCTATCAACAATTTAAATCAAGCACAATCAGACCTCATAGGGATCTAATACAACCTACAACTAGGTCAAGAATGGCTACAGGCAGGGGTTATCAATGAAGTGTCTCAATCAAGTAGTAAGGACTCCTCTATGAGAATAGAATGATTGAGAAGGGATAGGAGAGGTTATTATATTAAATTAATTAAATTGTGACATTAGGATACCCAAGTGGAGATTATAAATCATCATAACTAAATACATTTGGAATGATAAACACCTATAGTAGTCAAGAAAGGGAAAGTGCATAGTTAACTAGTCTTGACAAGTCATTGGAGCATTCCACTTCAAATGTGAGATATACAGTTATGGATGTGAATTAAATGTCTTGATAAATTCATGTAATTACTTTAAATACCCTTTTCAAAGTCTATTAAAGCTGACATACACTTACATGGGCTAGTTAAAGCAGGTTTCTCAGTCATGAAGGAAAAGCTCATTATGAACTCAAAAGTGCAATTGAGGAATCCAAAGGAGGTTGAGGTGATGAAAAAAACCTATTGAAACATTATTAATATATCTATGTTAATATTTTAATATATAAAATTGTATACAATTAAAGATAAGGCTTCTAATCATGCAAACACAATCCATTCTTGAAAATCCTGCATCGTCTACCATGGAAGGAGTTTATTCTGAGTTTTAGGAGGTTTGGAGGGTCAAATGACATAGTGTAGATTTGATACTTTGTGAATATAATCCTTTAAATGTGAGTAATCTCATTCAACATTTACTTTTGTCTAAGGAGATAGGGGAATGCCCTCTATTTTATCTTAGGCAGAGGGCACTCCTATTAAACACAAAATTGGTAGATTTGAGGGTTAGTAACATAAAGTGAAGCCATTAGATATATAAAACTTTTATGAATGTCTAAAAATATTCATGAAACCTAGGACAATCATGAAAACCCATTACAAGATTATTAATTTTGACAGGGTGGTCAAAACCCCTTGGAAGTATAGTTAAGCTTGTTAGGCAAGGGGTCATGCCTAAAGGCAAACAAGAGGTCATCCTCAAGACTAGAAGGAAATGAGATTCCCCATGAAGTAATACTTTTTTATGAGGTCATAATACAGTTTTTTTAACTATTTTAAATATATGGGAATCCATTAAAGTTCATTTTGAGCTCTATGATGCAATCAAGTTTTATGGGCATGCTAAAGTCTAGACTCCAAATGAGAAACTAGTCACACTTTTAGCATTGAAGATGAGTTATAACCAATTAAATTATGCTCATAGGGTTATTAAAAGTGTGTTTCATCTTATATATTTCATAGGAAGCATCAAGGAGGCCATTTTTGGCTCAAAAACCAACTCAGGCTTGTAGGAAGGGGAGAGACAAACTCGATAGGCCATCTTTTGAAGCTCATATCTTTCTTAAGGATCTACATGGGAGCTAGAGGGGTTTATGAAAGTTATAAGGGTCCCTAAAGATCACTTTTGTGGAATTTTCTTCAAATTGGATTTTGGATCTTTATGAACCATCCTTAAGACCTAAAATACTCTAAAACCCTTGCAAAACCCTTGCCAAGACTACTTTGGGAGAATTGAGTTTTATAGCTAATATAATGAGATATTTTGTCAAAATTTATGATTTTACCTTGTATATTACTCTCTCAGGCTGATCCACGTGCTTTGAAGTGGTACAAACTTATATGGACAGGGGTATAAATAGGATTTTTCTCACTATTTTATGTGTTTTATGGGCTACAAGAGGAGTTAAGAGATTAAAAAAAATTTGGAAGAATATTAGTACTTAATATAACTCCCCATACTCATTTTATTCCATGAAATAACTTCTAAATGCCCTAACTAGGTGATTCAACTTAGCTAGTCAAAACTGGTCTAATGCACAAGCTATTGAGCAGAGTGAAAAGCTTCTTCTGAAATGATTTCAAAGATTTATTAATGACTATAAGACCATTTAGGGTCTTTATAGGTTTCATACACTTATTCCCATGGATTTTCATGTAAAACTAAAGCCAATTTGGAAGCCAAGTGTGCAGGGTGCATGGAAGGGTAGTTTTTAGGATAACAAATGATGATGGCTCACTTTCAATTAATTATAGAAGACCAAGCATGAAAAAAATTCATGTATAGGTATGTCTTATGTCCCTAAATTTCATTACAATAATTATAACTGGTCTTCATTACTAAATATATGTAATCATGAAGGCAATTGTTTTGTGTAAAGTGAGGAGTTTCTTACCACTTTCCTTCAAGTTTGTGACTTGAATTGAAACTTGTTGCTCCTAAACTTACATTATTCATCCCACATCATTATAAAATGAATAATTAACTCCTTTTATTATCTTTACAACTATCCTTGTGACCCTTGAACTTTTCTCTTTCTCTCTCTCTCTCAACTCTATAAGAGTTGGCCATTTTGGCATTGTAAGGATGCTCCACCTGTGTATGGCAAAGGCCTACTCAATTTTTTACCTTTTGATAAATAAAATGACTAAGTGTTACCTCTTCCATTATTGTATTTAGTGTGTGTACTTGAATTTTTTCTTTTCTTAAGTGACACTCTTGTTTCCTTAGCATGTTAGCTCATTCTTACAACCTATTTGCAATTGGAAAAATTCTTCTTAAAAGACATGTGAAGTGTTATTAGGATATATCAAGGATTAAGTGATTTTTTCTCTTTATCAATTCCATTCAAGGCCTCTTTTCTAATCCTCCTATCCTATATGTTCACCTTGATCTCACAATGTAACATTGATGTGAGAAGTTGTAGAATGGGAAAGTGTATGTTTGGCTTGTTGCTTGATCTTAAGTGTAATATGCATATGGTTGGATGTCATTAGTCAATTTGGTGTATCACCTCCATTATTTTATCTTTTATTTTAGTTTATTTCTCCCTTTTCACCCCCAAATTTAGTATTAGGCTCAATCATAAGTGGTACATCAATGGAGCTAGCCCTATCTAGAGTCTCACCTCATTCCTTATGCTACCCACAAGCCTAGAGGTGATTCCATTGTGCCACTTAGATGAGGAGAGCATTATAATATCCTCAAAGGGTGCATATCTAAGTGACAACACTACCCTTAATATCCTTCCCTATTTCATAAGATAAAACTCAACCACCCCTATTGAACATATTTCAAACATAGCCAACTATTACTCAGTTCATAATGTAACCCAAGAAAATGTGGCAATGATATTATTGGATACTTATTTGATAGGTAAGGCACTTAAATAATATAGGGGCATAACACTTGATTCCATCAATGCCTAGGATGAATTTTAGGAACACTTATGCAAACACTTTGAGGATAGAAGTGACCATTTATCTTTAGTGGGGTAACTTGCCACAATCAATAGGGCTCCCCAAGAATTTATGATAGATTTCAATTATAGGTTTAAAAAAACTTAGGATAAGATCCCCATGGTAGTAAATCCCTCCCATAATTATTCCTTCTTATATTATTTAAAATCCCTTAACTATGATGTGGGAGTCATGATACAGTCTATGGGAGGGAATACACTATCAAATGCTTAAGAGGTGGCCATAAGGGAAAAAAATTATCTAATCTAAGTTGGCAAGATTACATCAAGACCCCTCATGCCTTTGTTCCTAGAGATAAAACCCCCTGTGCCTACCATTGATCCTTTACTATCACCAACTAATCATGATCAGGCAGATTCAAATCAAGCAGATAGATTGGGTAAGATTGAAGGGCTACTCAAGGCACAAAAAAAGAAGATAGTAGCCTTGGAGAGGTAGTAAATTACCAAGAAACATATCAAGCCCCTTATCATCCCTATCAATACAATAGACCTCCATATCATTATAATCAATAAGTTCAAGGTCATATCACTCAATCAAGGCCCTATAACAACTATAATAATAATTTTAATATCACTTCTAGAGAATTAGTTCTAACTTAAAACAATAATGCTCAAGAAGGTCAATGGTCTACTCAATGGGGGAAGTCACATGAGATGTCAATAAATCCAAGTGGAAATTTTTTCCAAGATTCTTTCATGTGACATAATCAATCCCCTCCAACACATGATAGTTAGCCTCCTACACAACACAAGGAAGGTCCTCCTATGCAACATGGAGACACTCCCTTCATGACTCAAGTTGAGATGCCAAATCAATAAGGAACAAGTGGAATTAGGACACCATTTGAGACCAATTTTGTTAACTTCCAAGAAGGAGAACATTAATTTTATCAAGTTGTAACTAATTATATTGGAGGTACAGTGAAGGTGGATAGTCTAATTGTAGCCCATATAAGGGCTAAAAGAAGGGCAATTAATGATGAATTAAAAGTTGGAAGAGCATCCCCTCCACCACATCAAGAGGATACTAGTGAACGTGTAGTTCCTAAAACTCCATCAACACAAAAAGTTCAATATGAGAGAGGTTAGAATCATATAGGTCCATTCATAACTCAATTCACACAAATTTTAAGTGGTAGTGTTGCTTCTAAGTTGTAGTCAAAGGATGCCATCTCTCACATTAGAATTATGGATTAGATGAAGACGTCCCATGTTATAATACCTATGTGTTATATGTTACTCATTCTAGGATAAAAAAATATATCCTTTAAAAAGATCTATCCAAAATCCAAATCTTGGATAAGTAGACAGAAAAGGTGGGTGCAATCCTAACTAATACCAATCAGCCTCATGAGTCTCAAGCACCCAAGGTAATTAATCTCCTACATTTTTATCTATTTTTAATTATAGGTGATAACCTAGTACACAACTATATGATAGATAATGGGGCTAGTACTTCTATCATGCCTAAATCTATAGTAGATAAGTTGGGACTAAAGTATGAACCTAATGTTAAAGGGGTCTTACAGCTAGATGGGTATCCCACTTAGACTGTTGGTATCCTTAAGGATTTGAAAATTGTCTTGGTTTCTTATCCTAATTTCATTATATCTCAATATGTGTTAGTTTTTGACCTCCCTTGTTACTTTATTTATACTTGTCTAGGGATTTTAGTGCTAAGATAGGGTGTTATCTCTCTTATGACTAGTTTTATATGGTTTTTAGGACTAGGTATAAAACAAAGGTCATCATAAGGTCTAAGCCTATCTCTAGGTTCCAATTAGAGCCTTGCATGTCTAAATTTTCTAATGTCAATTAAACTATCATAGATGAGGATGAACATCCCAATTACCAAGATCTCATTAAACTACTTGAAGGTATATCAGATTTACTCCTTGATGAATGGGTAAAAGATAACCATGGCTATGACCCATACAAGAGAATTGAAGAGGTAGGTTTGGGTGTCTATTAAATGCATAAATAAGGGGGTTTCATACCAACTCTTACTAACCCAAGACAAGATCATGAAGGGGTATGGAGTTTGTTCTTTAATGCATCTAAGTCCAAGAATAGAAGTGGAGTAGGTGTCATGTTTGTCTCTCCTTCCAAATAAAGTTAATTTTATACCCTAAGGTTTCAATTCAATTACACATGTAACACATTAGTGTATGAATCCCTCGTCCATGGACTGAAATAGGAAAGAAAGAGAGGCATCAAGTTCCTACAAGCCATGGGATATAGTGAGTTAGTAGTACATCAAGTGAGAGGATAGAATGAAATCAAAAATCCACTCTTGAATGCATACAAACATAGGATTTGGGACCTCTAAGAAGATTTTGAGGATTTTGACATTCGCTCCATCCCAAGAGAGTCCAATCAATATACAGACTGGTTGGCATCCATAGGAGCACAATATGATATTATAAGTTGGGGTCAGAGACATCAAGGAGTAGTATCAAATCAAAGTGGTATGCAGACCTTCAGTTCTTGACAATGATTATAGCTGGTAAGTGTTTGAAAATGATAATCAAATACCATGCTTCTTACAATAGGAGGCAGAGTTCTACTCAAGAAACCAAGGTGGATTGTAACAGCAGTATGGGGACAAAGTTGTCTAATTGAGGAAAAATAAGTTACCTAAAAGTTTGATGACAATGGAAAATATATTTAATGAAGATGATCAGCTAAGTAAAGACAAATTTATCATATCCACAAAATAATATCACTATGAGAAGGTCATCATTTTTAAAGATGTATTGCTTAAATTAGTAAAAGTGAACACAAAGGAAGAGAAGGTATCCTTCATAGAGTTATGTTAAGAATTTGCAAACATATTTGCTTGGGAATATCATGACTTGAAGGGGTTTGACCCTAGTTTATCTCAACATACCATAGATTTTGACACAAGTTCTAATCCTATGAAACAAAAATAAATACCAGTTAACCCCAAGATTGAGATCTTTATGAGGAAAGAGTTGACTAAGATCATTGAATCCAACATCGTCTTCCCCATCAAACACTCTTCATGGGTGGATAATCTTGTGCCTGTAAGGAATAATAATGGGGAGATAAGTTTATGTGTAGACTTAAGGGATCTTAATAAGGTGTCACTAGGAGAATACTACCCCTTACCATCTGTGGATTAGATTATTCAAAAGGTTACAGGTTCACAAAGGTTCTCCTTGCTTGATGGATACTCAGGGTACAATTAGGTGTTAGTGAATAAGGAAAACCAACACAAGACTACCTTTCCAACCAAGCGGGGCACTTATTCTTATAATAACATTCTATTTGGAATATCCAATGTAGGATCCACTTTCTAAAGAGCAATGGATGTATCCTTCTATAGTTTCATCA
Organism: Torreya grandis; assembly: GCA_037957365.1. Taxonomy (NCBI): domain Eukaryota; kingdom Viridiplantae; phylum Streptophyta; class Pinopsida; order Cupressales; family Taxaceae; genus Torreya; species Torreya grandis. Next base: position 483,162 of record JARHVA010005110.1, on the reverse strand, counting down.
ATGAGATGGTGCTCATCTAACTTGATGACATCACAATTTCAAAATTGGTAAGGCCTCTAACCTACATGCTCAAGAAACACAAAGAATTGTCATGGACTAAGGAAGGTAAAATAAGCTTTGAATCCATCAAGCAGACCATTGCCTAAACTCCCACCCTCCTTAATTCTAATTTTTTAAGGGACTTCTTATTGTATGCCTTATCTACAAATGACACTATCCCTAGCATGCTTATGTAGCAAAATAACAAGGGCCTTAAGCAACCCATAGCCTTCTTTAGCCAAGCATTGGAGGGGTATGAAGAGAGGTATAATTTTGTTGAAAAACATGTAATTTTAGTCATGGTAGATCTCAATAATTTCAAACACATGGATTCTAATAACAAAATCTTTGTCATGGTGGTTCACCCTAACATCAAAAACTTCATCCTTAACATAGATTTGAGTGAAAATAAAGTTGGTTCAGTGACCAAATACATGGAATATGAAATAGAATTGAAATTCAAAAAAAAATTAGGGGTACGGGAATATGTGAACACCTTGTATAAGATGTGAAAGAGGACAAGGATTTAGTTTTGGCAATGTAAAGTGATCAACAAGTAGTTATACCTACATCCACTTTCATCTAGACTCAAGACATGGTGAGATTTCTCCAAATGAGAGAATGTCTTATAGGCCTAAGTAGGACAAAGAGAAGATAATTTAAACTTAAATCCATTCCTTATGTCTTTATTGATAAGGTTCTCTTCAAAAAATACCTTGATGGCATTTTCTTGAGGTGTGTAGAAACTGGCCAAGTTGACAAACTACTAGACCAGTTTCATGATGGGCATGTAGGAGGGCACTTTGAATCCAAGACCATAGCAGCAAGGATCATAATTTCATGTTATTTTTGGACAAAATTATTCAAGGACTCTCATGCTTCGGTTAGGAGGTTCCAAAAATGTGTTATGTTCACAAGCAATCAAAGACTAGTTACCTTGCCTCTTAAGCCTATTCAAGTAGAGCATTCCTTCATGCAGTGGGGCCTAGAATTTGTAGGTATGATTCATCCCCCATATATTATAGGACATAAGTGGGTTTTGACTACTACTAATTACTTTACTAGGTGGGTAGAGGCATTTGCACTTAAGGAACCAAATGAGAACTCAATTTTAGAGTTCTATGACAGTCTAGTGACCAAATTTGGGGCCCTTCTACCATCATATCAGAAAATACATTAGCCTTCAGTAGTTTAAGGGTGAGTGAGTGGGATATTAACCATGGAATTTATATTAGTTATTCATATAAATAATATCCAAAGGGTAATGGACTTAAATATTCCACCAACAAGAATCTAATTAGGATCATAAGAAGAACAATGGAAGACAGCCAAAGAGACTGGCATACCAAGATAAGGGCAACCTTATGGATAGATAGGATCACTCCCAAGAGAGATACTAGCCATTTTACCATATGTTATTATCTATGGTAAAGAGGCAAGGTTTACCATATCACTTAAGCTACCAACCTTAGAACTTACCCACCAACTTGAACTCATGGAGAATGATGCAATGGAGGTGAGGATGAATGAATTGAGGGAGCTTGAAGAGATAAGGGATGATTATATGCATGTCATGTGGTCTAATAAAGATCAAGTAAAGAGATCATTTGAAAAGAGAGCTTATTTAAATACCTTCCAATAAGGTGATATTGTACTCAAGTGGGATGAATATTGTGCCAAGCCAAGTAAGCATTCAAATTTTGATAGTTTTTGGAGTGGACCATATGTTATTACCAACTGCAAAGAGAATAATACCTTCCAATTGTTTAATCTGAGTGGTAATTAAATCCATATCCCCATCAATGGGGTATTTATTAAGTATTTTTATTAGGATTTATAAAAACATCTTATACATAGTAATTTAGGTTTCCTTCTTCTAAGTGTTGTAGCATATGTTTTACTAGTTGCTTCTTTGGTTGTGTTCTTATTGATTTTTTTTGTGTGTCTTTGTTATGTTTCTTATATCTTATTGTGTGTCTTTGTTATAGTCCTTGAGGTTTGCAAGGTATTAGTCATGAGGTGATATTTTAGTCAAATAGTATTATCTAGGCATGAATGATATGTAATAGATCCTAGGTCTTATTGACTAGTAGGTAGGTCAAGCCTTCAGAGTCACTAGTAATGTTGACTTTTTAAACTCTTTAGGCCTATAAAGGAGTCAACCTATGCCATGAATACCCAAACTCACATTTTTTGTAGATCTAAACCACCCAAAAGAATATTTAACTCATAATAATTTGTATGATGTTGATATGGATCCTGAAGGAGGTATTTAGAGCAAAGAAATTCAAGGAAATAGTTAAATTTGGTCTTAACACCCTCTCAAGCTCTACTACCATAAGCTACCATTTCAAGCTACTAACTCAAGCACTCATATATCACATGGAATGATAATTCAATCCCACTAATCTTACAGGGATTTTGGTACCCTTATGCACTCAATATCCATGGAAGAAAGAGTGGGATTTAGGAGCCCAACTCTATGAATAATCACTAAGACTATCAACCTACCTAGAATGTTTACAAAGAGCTTGAAGTCCACCAAATTTCACTCATATATAACCATAAAGTCTACATGTGACCAAGATATATTCAAGAGATTTTAAGTGGTTTATGGGCTAGATATCCATGGTAAAAGGTTTTAGTTTTGTGGCTTATACTCTATGAACCATCATTAAGATGGTAGTGTTGGGGGATCAAACCAACAATAGATTACACTTGTGAAAGCAATAAACGCGGAAATAAATCAGATAGATAAGTAACTGAAATGATAAATAGCACAGAACAAGATATACAAGAAAACACCCTGAAAACTTGTATTGAAACTCTTTACAATAGGAATACAATTTGAAGAAACTTCATTCTTCCACACCTCTCTCAGATGCACACAAGATCTCTCACTAGATCTCTATTCCTCAAGAGCTCTCTCTCAAGTACACTCAAATCCAACAACCTGGATTGATGCAACTCTGTACTATCCTTCAAACATTCATAATGTTCTACTATTACAGTTCCACACTCTTCTACAATACTATTCTAAGCTAAGAAGATCTTCCTACATATAGAAATAGGAAACTTGAGCATGCTCTTACAATAAATAGTTAAGCCTCTTGAACAAGGGCTCTAAAAATAATATTGCTAATAATAGAGATGCAAGCTTGAGTCCACGACTCAAACTTATCATGCAAACACTCGCTGCTGTCCACGAAAATAGCTTTCTGGACACACAGGTAACCAACGTCGATTCCTGCCTGTTCGCCTGTGACCATCACCGGTCGACCCTATTGCTGACATCGGTGCCTCTGTAACTGCTACTAACCGACGTCGGTCGCTCCTGACCGACGTCGGCGTCTGTGTAGACCCGAACCTATTTTAGTATGCTCCTTGGTGAAGCTTTTAGCTCCACACCCTAACAGGTAGGACACCAAAACCCTCTCTAAACCCTAATTAAGACCTGATGAGTAAATTTCACCATAAAATTCTCCCATATTAGATATTTGAGTCTTTAAATAATCTTAATGGTATCCTTAGGTGATATGATCACCCAAATAGTCTATTGGTTGGCATTACAGGGTATATATTATATGGATCAGGCCTAAAAGAGCTACTCTAAGCCTTTATACAAGAAAGTGGAAGAGGTTTACACATCTTATATGTTTTTAAGGAGGTATATATACGCATAAGTCTCAAAAAATACACAATGGCCACCTATAGGGGCCTCTATGTCTGATAGTCACTTGCAGAAATGCCTAGATATCTAGTTAGAAGATTGTGTACACACAAAAATGAGGTAAATGGCTTGATCAAGCTAGGATATATGATCTATAAGACCTAAAATGTATATTTCATATTATCAAGGGTGACCAATTGCCTCATATCTCCAATTTGGGGTCAAATCTTAGGAACCCTACCTTTAGGCCTATTGGCCTAACACCTTCCTCAAGGCAATGCTACTTGAAGTTTAGAAGAGAGGATAAAAGGGAGATAAATAACACATTAGAATATCATGGATATGTTTTTCAAGTATTTTTAGATGTGTTATTAATATTTGTTGTAGAAAAAGGATCAGAATTGGTCATTGTGGCTCAAAAATGCCTTAAGACTGCACATAATACATAATTCTCACCCAAGGAGCAACTTGATGAACTCATAATTGTACAAAATAGCTGCATGGAGAATTGAGCATTTTGGAAAAGTTGAGGGGCCTTTTTTATAAGAGATTAGTGGCATTGGTTCATAGGTTAGAGTCCTAACCTTTATGAACCATTGCTAAGAACCTAACCCCCCTTAAACCTACCCAAAACCCTAATAGTGACCCAATGGAGAAGATATTGAATAATATTCATCTAAATGCATTAATATGGTTTTTTAAACACTTAAACCTCATATTTATCTCTTATTAGATCCCATCCATGGCATTGGTCTATATAGATAGTTATACAAACCTCCCAAAATACTATTTTGGAAATGTTTAAGGATAAATCCAAGGTGTAGGACTTAGTAAAAGGTTGTAAATAATTGAATAAGTTATTATGATGTATATTTAAATTTTTAAAATCATGAAACACTCATAATTCTTCCTAGCAATACTCATACAGGTCTGTGTCAAATAAGTAGTCTAGATGTGCTAAAGGGAGGTGACCTAGTCACCTAAATAAGGTAGAGTTATAGGTGTGAGATGTTTAAGAGGAATAGGTCATGGTATAATATATTACTTTATAATTTAAATAATCTCACTCAATCATCTTAAAGGTTTCACTCAATTTTCATAGCCATTCAAGCAACGAACATTCAAGAGACTAGGTTAATTATCTAATAGGCCTACTTAATCAACAAAGGAAGATATTCTTGGGCATAGAGGAATACTATGGAATAAATTCATGGTCATTAAACTTATTTAACTTTCTCATGATGTGATCATACCCATTTTATATCCACCATGAATATTGTGGTAGTTTTTTAAGTCATAATGGCATGCAAGGAGGTGGCTACTAAATGTTTCATGGAAGGGACCTAATTGAACCACTTCAATTATTTGTTACTATCATGATCAGATTAAACTTACTAGGATTATTTTTCACATGATCATCATTAGTTCAACCTTGGCCAAAAGTAGATATCAATGCCCTAAAAGCCTCATTAAAGACCACTCATCATCAAGACAATGCATGAAAGAGCATGGAGAGCTCCTTGTAAATATTGGTTGAATGAATGGTGACCAATATTACCTCTTAATTCCCCTTAAATTTCACATTATCTTCTCTCTCTTATTAATTTATTCTATAAATTTATCCTCTTATGTTATTGTATCGATCCCTCAGTTGGGTATGATGAAACTCTGCTCAAATTATATATTGTAAGCCTTATGAATCAATAAAGGATTCTTTGAAAATTTATTTACTAGATTAGTGCGGTATGGTTTGTTTATTTACATAAGTTTGAAGTTTAATTCTCCTTTTTAAGTCCTTTCCCTCACCTAGTTTCTAGAGTGTTATCCTATACAGGTCATGTGATGTGCCAAAGTGTTCGAAGTTGTGTTTGAAGAGAAATTTGGTTGATAGTGTCTTAAATAGGCCTCTCATCCATTAAATTTAAGTTTTTGACATCCATTATATCCTTAAAATTAAATAATTATGCTTAGTATCTCATTATAAATCTTGTTTCAGTCATCAGTCTTTACTCAATTCATTAAGTGTTGATAAGGATTAGTTAGAGTGGATAGTCAATATTGGTGCATCACCTCATTAGGTTAGGTTTTTTTCATGAATTTATTTATCTATTTTCACCCTAAAAAATTAGTAGGTCTTATGAATTGAGATCAAATCAATTCACCAAGGGATCTATGCCCATAAACTAGAGGTTTAATCCTTATATATGTCACTCATAGGCTTTAGACTAATCCCATGTTACCCCAAACTTGGAGAGGTTTGAACCACCTTATCATAAGGGTGCAGTTTAGAGTGTTAACAAGTATTATCTTAAAACATTTTATGTGTCCCAAGGTAGAGCTCAATATATTCAATATAAATACCACCTAGTTTATAACTACACCTAAGTTGCATACAAATGATAGAACAAATGTGATTAAGTACATCAAATAGAAGCCTTAAAAGGCTAAACACCCTAGGGAAGATAGCATTTGTATTATAAGACTTATAGGTTGGGCTCACCAAATGTGGGTGTGAGGGGTAAAGGGGTGAAATAACCTAAGCAAATGGATGAATAAAACTATTCTATAGCATGCCAATTAAACTTATTCAGATAACATAATATACTAAATATATAACATTATTAAATATATAAAGTACATATCCCATTATATTATGATAATATCACCACAAAGAAGGGATAATACTTGTCTTATTTACATATGTGCAAATAGATCTTATATGTGCAGAGGTGGAAACAGGTAGGTGATTCTTAGGATCTAATCATTAGATTTTGGAAATATTATTTTTGGAGGCTTGACACTTGTATTAACACTTTTACCTAAGTCTGGATGGTACTAATCTGTAAAAATTATTCAATGTATTATGAAGAGACTACATATGCTTGTTAGGGTTTTTTTTTTTGCCTTTTTTATGTATCTATATCACACACATAGGTTTTGTATGATTGTATATATCTCAAACCCTAGTTCCCCATCTTAAGTTAGCTCACTTTACCAAAAATGGGTTAGTGGGTTCATGAAGTTGAGATAATATTAAGGACACTTTTATTAATGAGTGATGCCTAAATTTCCAATACTCCAATGAAGGCCTTAGACATATGTAGATATCCCCTAAGTGTGGTCTTGTGTTTACACAAGGGTAAAATATGTTATATACAAGGGAATGCAATGATTTAGCTTATAACTTAACAAATATCACTCATGGGTTATTCTTTGAATGTTTTAAACATGTAATATGACTACTCTTATGACTACTCTATAAATAGGGAAGAGTAGAGTAGTATAACTTAGTTGTACAATTGTTTGAATGAGCTTGAATAGGTGTTTTCTTGGTATTTACTACATGTGTGTTTTATAATGATAAATGGTATTTATTTTTTATTTATACCACACCTTTTTAACATATCTCATATAAGGGTTAGATAATACAAATAGGATGACTTCAAAATATTTACAATTTATATGAAATTTGAGGTACAAATACTTGATAAGTAAATTGGACACTAGCGTCAATGTTAGTGTCCCTATGTAAATGCAAGTGTTCAATAGGATAAAAATTTATTAAAGGTTTGTAATTGATAGTGAAGGATATAGATCATATTTTAAGGTTTTTCTATTGTATAGGTGATTTAGGTCTTTAAAATGATAGCTTCATACTATAATATAAGTATTCAAGAAGAGTGAGATGGTGAATGCAAACCTTTTAATAGTCTAAAGGTCTAGGACTGAAGGTAGAGACATTATTGGTATTTGTTAAGTGTACAACACTAAGATACTATGTATAATCAATTTTTTATATATACACTTTGTAAACTCAAAATTTATCTCTAACAATTTTGTAAGTGAAAATGTTAATCTTGTCTATCTCTTCAACATGCATTATAATTATCCCTAAATTCCTTATAAGAGATTTGTATATATACGAGTCTTTAACTTTGAATTAAGGACCTAGTGGCATGTAAAATCTAACAAAAAAATCTAAAACATACCCAAACAATGGTCATAAGATGAAACATGTCCAAAATAATTTAAAATAAGACCTAAGTTAGTTATGTTATTTATGGTTAGTACTAATAGTTGATATTGACCTGAGGCCTAACAAACTCCACGTGTGATAGGGAGTGCTAAATATCTCTATAATATGTTGTCTGAAGCTATTTATGAAAGGATAAGGGGGTCATGTAACCAAATAGGATCAATAACACAATATAAATTTCAAGAAAAATCCACCACTGAGTATTTAATTCATGTTTTGATTTCTATATATGCAAGTTTACTAAAAGGTATAATGAAATAAGGCTTATACCAAATCTAGGTATCTACAATTTACACACCCTATTGATTACCACTACTCTTGTTAAGGATAGAAGGGTATTTCAAGGCTTAGAGCATTTGGAAAGCCTTTGAGGTAGTGAAATTTTTTCAAAACTGGGTTATCAATGGATTTTGAAATGGTCTCTTTAATGACTAAAATCTCTAGTGGTCTCCTATCATGACCAGTACATCCCTCCCTTTGGGGGACATGTTAGGTATGAAATCCCTTTGGATTTTCAAGAAAGGAATTTTTATTATTAAATATTTGGTTTCCTCTCGATATTGGATCTTATGGTACTCTTTATGTTTATCCCTAAATTAGATATGGATCCTAATGGGATACATAGGGTTAAGGATATATAAATGAATAAACACAAGGATGATAAATAGATATATAAAATGCCAACTAATTATAAAATAGAGATAAAACATATATTGAATTTATTGTACTAAGATATGATAAAAATAGGAAACACATAACACATACATGCTAGATATTGCAATGATAATGAAAAATAAGATACTTAGCTCATTTTGATGCTAATACAGATATGGATTTATAATAAGTAGGAAGAATATTGGAATAATATTCTAGAATAGTCACCAAATTTTAGATTAAGTGCCTTTGTGACCTCAAACACATGTATTAGCCTAGTATAGTTACATTTACACTATTGGCTAGATCAGACATAGGTATCTAGTATGGAATACCTACTAAAACTAGATGTGATTGCCTAGATACTTTTAGGCTTTGTGTCACCTTTGCTCTGGTGTACTCAAATTTGGGTCATAGATTGTTGCTCCTTATCAAATAGAAAAGCCTTGGTTCCTCATCTTCATATTAGCTATGGGAAAAATGGGTTAGTGTGCACATGATGTCAAGTTACCTCAAATACCCCTCTGTCAATGAGCATTGCCTACATAACCAATACTATGAAAAGGACCTCAAACTTATGTAGTTCTCCCCAATGTGTTGGATTGTGTGTGAATCATGCAATGTGTAATAAGCAAGTACAACATTGAACTAGCATAGCTTATAAAATATAGCTATTGGTTTATTCATTTAGTACTTTAGACTTATAGATGTGTTGTCCCTATGACTGATATGGAAATAGGAGAAAATAAGGAAGCTTTGCTCACTTGAGTGTTTTATTGAATGCTCTTTGGTATGAATTCTAGGTGAGGAATGAATGAGGGTTGATCTTATATTTATAACAATACTCTTGGTGAGTATATCACATTAAATCACTTAAGCTAACATTTAGGATATGTTTCATTTGTAAATTGGATGACTTTAGGGTACCAAACACTTTTGTTGGGATAGGACACTTACATCAACATAGGCATCTGACTGGGATGCAAGTGTCTAGGTAGTTAGAAAATAGGTGTAGGTCCATAACTTGTAGAGATGGAAGATAATTAGGTATATAAAAAATTTGGCATGATAGAAGCCTTGAGTCATCAAAATGATATTGGTCATACTAAGAGATAGGTAATGAGCATAGAGATATATCATGTGTGAAACTTGCAAAATCAAGAAAGATATAGAATTGAGAGGAAAAACTAAGGTCTATATTTTTCAAGTGTATAAGACTAAGGTGTTATATAATTCATAAATATTATATACATTTTCCTCCCACCCATTAATATAATAATAAAATTTCTAGTTTAAAGGAGAATAAATGTGTACCTAATTATGTATAACACACCTTGCCTTTGCTTGAGTCTAACTTGAGTGACTTTTTTTGGAAATTTCATTTGAAAGATGTATCATTATGAATTATTGAAACTAAGATTAGGATAAAGATAAATATATAAATTTTATATATCTAAGGATATAGAGAGATATAGGAGATCCCATGCTCCCAACCTTGAAGAAAAGGTGGATTGCCAACTGGTAGTTGAGACAAACTCAATTGTGAAACCCAATCACACTTATAACCTAGTGTGTTTGAGTGAACCAAGTCAACTCACACTATCACATTAGTGATGTTAGATGATAAAATCAAGTCTAACCTAAAAAATTGGTAATATTAAGTGACATAATAACCTCAACCATACCAAAAAGTGAACTAAATATTATAGTATATTGGACTGATATAGTCCATAAAAGTCCAACCTAGTGGGTGGTGACATTCCTTGCAAGTGTTTGAAATCTTAAACTAATTCGATTTCACAATATTAGGCACACATTTCATAGCATATGCACCTTACATATGTCTCATGTTGAGGTTATGTATATAATTCTACCACAAATTTGTATCTAAAACATATAAATGTGAATTTAGGCAATCTAATAACTGCATAAGTGTAGAGAACATGTTTCAAAAACATGCCCCCAATATATATGTAGAAATATTAAAACTAATATAAATTCCAATGTGGAGGACATGTTTCCAAACATGCCCCCAATGTAATTTGGGTATGATTCATACTAAATATGTGTGGAGAACATGTTTCCAAAACATGCACCCACTAAATCTAAAATTATTAATGTGTGAAAGTCATGCCTCTATGACATGTCCCCATTGAATATGAAACTATGAATATATGGAAGCCATGCCTCTATGACATGCCCCCACTAAATCTAAAATTATGAATAAGTATAAATGCCTCTATGAAATAACCCCACTAATATTCCCCCGTTTTTATGTGAAGGGAGATAAAAACTAGCAGTTACCTTACCTCAAAAAGATAATATAACCATGTAAATTAGGGAATGTACCATATAGAATATAAAGTTAATGTGTCAGATATATTATTTAAGTGTATATAATGTGATCACATCAAAACCTAAGATATATTATAAAAATCATGGTAACATCTAGATAGTAACAATACAAGCTCAATAAACAACCAAACACACAACAAAAGCACTAAAAATCAAGTCAACAGACAATGATCTAAAGAGACCACAAACAAGGGGCATGTTTAAATGCCACACAATCAAAGGGACATGACTTAGTCAGATGTCCATAAATCAAGAAATGACATATTCAAAAGTCAACATAAAACAATCAATAACATATTCAAATGTCAAAGAGGCAAACAAAGGCATGGGAGCAGAAAACAATAGAGCATATTCAAATGCTCAAACAAACAAGACAACAACAAGGCAAGACACTAATGGAAGTGCATAAATGAAATCATAAGAAACTATTATAAACATAACATACTATCTTATGGATCAAATGTGTTAGCAAAAAATGTCAAGTACATAGCATATCAAGTACACTAGAAAAGATGTATGCAAATATAAAGGCATGTGTAAGTACATAAGCTCAAACATGATAATATAAAATGACTATAGAATGATATAAACTAGATGTATTATGATCAAATAAGGTGGATTCCCCCAATGTCTTGGCATCATGATAAGAAAAAATTCCCAACATATACAAGTACATAAATAAAGTATCTGTGTATGCCTGTATCACACTTGAATAGAAGCATGAAACATGTATGTATAAATACATTATATGTTATGGATAAGTACATGCCAAATATATTTTTGGATGTTTTAATTTTTTGGTATATATATATATATATATATTAGAATATTTTGAAGATAACTAATTAAGTGAGTCCTCATCATCAAAAGGTATAAGACCACCTAGGAAATTTTTCAAGCTTTGTTTATAGTGATGAATTGCCACCTCCTCAATGTTTTTGTCTAGTGGTTTACTTGAAGCCGATGGTATGAGCAAATAATCATACCTATAATTTTATATGCAAATATTTGTATCCATATCAAGAAAAATGATACACATATTTATTGTATCTATCTTAGCATTCCATATGAGTAGCCACTATTGTCTAAGCTTTAATTCCAAATGTGGTTCCCAATCTAATATCCATATGGCAAAGGTTACTATATTTTGACAACCTGTAATAGGTAATTGAATGTATCTTTGAGATTCAAGCATCAATGTAGAGTATATGATTTCATATGTAGTATCTCCCAACTATTTGAGAAATGTAGCACCATAAATTGTATCCCACTTGTTCATATCAAACTAGAGATGGTGTCAATATACCATATTAATATTCATAGTAATAGTCAAATCTTATTACTTTTTTTACTTTTAAAGATGGTTCTCTTTTAAATTATAAGAAGGATTTTATCTTTTGTGCATTTAAAACATAATGTGTATGTGTCCCTCACTCTTATATTTCTAAATTAGGTTCTTTAATACCTCACATCAGTTGGTATGATGGGCAATGATCCAATTATAATTACAATATGGTACTTCCTCTATAATTAATAGTCTATTACCTAATATATGTCTATTAAAAGGTAAAGAGATCATTCTATGTCCAAGTAACAAATAATATGGTATCTAAAGTATCTTGTTATGTCATGATCTGTAAAGTCTACAATGAATCCTTTTGATAAGATTACATATTTTTCACATGATGTACCTAAATTTTACCCTTGTAAAGTTGACTCAATATTTTTAACAAAGAGGGATGTATGGAGTAACAAATATTTACATGCTCATATATTATTTCTTGATTTCCCTTATTTAGATTCAATTTGGTGTCTTATAAAAGTGCACTTAGCTTATATGTACCAGGACCTATAGGTTCAAATAGGTTATTCAAAAGGTGATTGAGTGGATTTAATTTTAATGTTTTACATGATCGATATCATCATCACTATCATAGTAATCTAAAACATGGCCATCTATTTATCCAGTATTGACCAAAAAAGGAAGCTCAAATGTTAGGGGTTCATGTGGTTTTATTATCTCTTTGGTGGTTATTTCTCTTATGTACATCTATGTGCACTTCATTATTAAGTGCTTGATTTGCATCTAGAGATAAAGGATCCATTTTACTTGACTAACCTATTTCATACATATGTATATGCTCAATAAGAATGAATTATTTAGGTGGTACTATTGTAGGAATGTCCTTTGTTTTGAAATATATCATTTTTCAAAATTTGAAAGGTTCATCATCGGCATACATTGTCAATAAGGTCCTATCATGTATGAATTTTACACATTGATGTAGTATAGAAGGGATGGATTTCATTTGATGTATCTATGGTCTACCTAAAATCACATTATAATTTAATGATTGAGATATCACGTAAAAAGTAGTTAGAACCATTTTTGGCCCCAATGTCATATCCAATGTGATTTGGCTAGCTATATTAGAGTTGTATACTTAGGATCATTAGATAAATGAATGCACATGGTGGAGTGATCTCACAAGTCAAGCAAGTGCACATCATAATGAAGCTATAAGTAAATGAAATCATGCATAAGATAATATTTTAAAGGAATTAGAGAAACTATACAACACTCTATAATTGAATAGCTTAATAATAGATATGTATAAATAGGGAGTGAAATGTGTAACTCCCCCATGAAAGTAGGTCAGATGTTCTAAAAATAGAGTGTAATTTCCATACCTAGAATATCTGGTCAAGATTAACTCCATATATATAATAAAGATTCAAACATGTAACTCCTATGACAATGTACACCTAAGAAAGCATATCCCACAAGTGTAGGGAATATCTAAGTGAGGTTGAATAACCCATGTGGCATGTATAGGAAATAATCCACAAGAAGAAAAAGTGGAAAATAAACACCATACATTAACACCCCCTCATAAGTGTAGCTTAGGTGAGTAAAAAAAATGGGTCCTAACAACTAGCCTAATGAGGTACCCATGTACAAAGCAACTCTCATAAAGTAGAGGAAAGGAGAAAATCCATAGGAAAAAATTTCCCCCAAAAAAATAAATAAATAAATAGTGTATGATCTAAGGACGTCAAGTACAATAAAAAATGTATCCACAAGTGAGAGCAATAGATCACATAGAGATAAGAGCTAAGAAGTTTCCATATAAGATGTTGAAGTTGCCTATAATAGAGCTCATAAAATGATGAATGTTGCTAATGAGATCCTCAACCTGAAGATTGAATAAGTTCCATCTACATCGAACAATGTTTCTTCCTTTTACTAAAATAAGAACATGAGGTGTGTACTGATATTCCACAATGAAATATAAAGGCTACAATATAAAGATATCTGAAAGAGGTCCAAAAATAAGGCATGGCATAAGTTTGGAAAGATTGTACACAAGAATTGAATGTAATTCCACTAAAGTGAACCTAACATAAGGACATAGAACATTCACTATAAGAATGTCCCTATGAAGAGGAGAGTTCATCTCAACAATTATTAAAATTGAAGAATATATTATAGATGAAGCACACATATCTATAATATGAATATCCATAGGATTATATGAATGATCAAAGATCTCAATAGGTGTACTCACACTAGAAACAATAGACTCTTTTGAACTACAATACTATATAGGCTCTAAAAGAGTAACATCCTGAATAGGGATGGAAGTAGAATCTATAATGGGATAACTGAGATCAGGTAGAATATCATCTTGTAGTGGTGGTTTGATAGAAGGAAGAGCACAATCCACCATGAATGTGTCATCATAATAAATAAGAGTAATAAGAGGGATTAAAATAGTATCTAAAGAGATGATAGGAAGAAGAGGATGAGGAGTGATATATATCTCAGCAAGATCTTCAAAAATATACTATAGGATGTTTTAAATAGTGCAAGGACATATTGCATGTCCCACATTGTAACCAAGATCCATGGAAACATGTAACACTTAAGTATCAATAACCTTCACAAGTGTTATCCCTCTTATTAAACTAACCTGAGTTAGTAGGGGCATGATTCTATCCATATAAGAATGGAATATGATTCTTTCTTATGAGTAAGTGTTCCATGTAAGCATGCAAAGAGCATACTTGGTCTTTCCAATAATAACCACTAGTGTAGAATCAACTATACTCATCAATTGGGATCTCTCAAGTGGATTTGACATGACTAAGAGATGACACCAAATAAGTGCAATGAGAAAAAAATGCACAAGTGATAATGAATGCCCAATAAATAGAGGTCAAGCTTAGTTGATAATGCATCCAAGAATGTGAGAGAAATCTATGAAAATGACACCAAAGTGGCATGAAATTTATAAAAATAGAGTGTCCACACAAGATATAAATTATGTCCCACATCAACCCCTCAAATATAATCATCAATGACCCCCCCCAAAGTTTTCAAGTACAATACACACTCAATGTGAAGATGTCAAACTTAACCAACAATACATCCAAATAGGTAAGATCAAATAGTACACAAGTGCCAATCCATTTAGTAATTAATGGATGTTAGACACATCTGACAATGCATCCAAATGTGATAAATTAGTGCAAGAGATATAATTTAGAAAGCAATAGGGCATATAGCATGATAAACCCTCAAAATATGGCACTTTATAACTTTAGTTAATTTACAAAATAAATTAGACCAATGGAAAGAGGATGAAAAAACATGCACTTTTGAAAAATATGGCACTCAATTCTAAGTTTCCAATCAAAATTTATATCAAATTACATTTCCTATCATTAATGGCCCATTAAATCAATTTGCACTAATAGTCTATGCACAAATCAAAAATGAGTGAACATGGCCTTTCAACTAGTCAATACAATAAAAATTAAACTTTGGGCATCCTCAAGTGAATAAAATTATTAACCAATGCCCCTATGCACATCTATGTGCCCCTTAATGGAAAACATTTTTCTTTAAAGGCAAAATAGAAGTATGAAAAAATAAATCTATTTAAAAATAATAAAACATGTTTGATTTTGTTTTAAGGAATATCTAGGTATTTGACCTAGATAATTAAGAGGATGGCCCAAATGGTACCATAAGAAGAGGAAAAAATTGGGACTACAACTAATCCCATGTTGTCACAATCCATACTCTAGTCTTTTGTAGATCTACACCATTTAAGGGAGAGATCAAGGTCCATAATTTTAATTGAATCACCCAATAAGGTTTTGTGCCTCTTCAAAGGCTCCTATGTAGGTATAAGCATGGCTATAAAAAAATATATAGTCTATAGTAGATACCATTCAGTCATCATGCCATATATTGGAAGTATGGCACTTTAAGATGCCATAATACAAAAAAATGCCTTTGTGCTAATCAAAATGCCTCTAAATTGATCAAAATTCCCCCTTTGAAGGGATGAACAAAAAATATCTGACATGAACCAAAAACACCAAATCCCCTTTGTATATATATTTATACACACTTAAATAAACTAATCTGATGATCTAAAAATCATGTAATTGACTCAAAATGAAATCAATGATGACGTACTTAAAATCAATGGCATAAGAGGAGGTCTAAGCCAATGAATTGAATTTTTATAATAGTGTAATCACCTAGAAGTGGTATTTGATTTCTAAGAGTGATACTTGAGACTGCATATCACTAGCTTATCCTTAAACTTACCCTAAAGCCTATTATCACACTTATCTAGCCTTCATGCTAGCCATAAGCATCCCTAATCAACTCAAACGTAGTCCCAGACCCTCATTTCCTATTCTTGGCCCTTCATGCCTAGTGTTATACCAGCTAGACATTAGCACCACATTAAGGACACTAAAGCCACATGGTGCTAGTTTACCCAAAATTGTGCCTATGTCTTTTACCCTAGCTTTTTTGAATGAATATTTTGTTTAAAATTAAGAACCTCCTAAGGTCAGCCTAGACTTATTTTATTATTTGTATAAGCAATAAAGAATTATAAATACATCAATTTTATCCCTATATCCACTATATGAAAAGTAGATGTAAAATACCTATTCAAACATGAAACAAGTTGAGAAAAATCAAGGTCATCAATCCCTATTCTTTCTTACTTCTACATACTACCATCTACAGCATCCCTAAGCTAAGATTTTCCAAATTTCCAATCTCGATCATAATCAAAGCACTCAAGACCACTATCATACTAGCATCGCTTCCACTTTCACCAACACTTAAGTGGGGATATCTACATGGGTATTGATCCCTCTCAAAGTATTGGTATATAAGCAACTCTCTCCATAGTAAGGTGTTGAGGATGTTCATCTTATCCTAATAACGAACACAATTTTTAGCTCATACCTTAATTACAAGGAGGATTAGGGTATACATCATAAATCAATCATTATAGGCAGAATACAAAGTTTTAAAATTTATGCACGTAAGAATAAACCCCAAAATCCCAAACATAGGTGCACTCAAAAGTTCAGGATAGTCTTACACAAAGGAAATTAGCACCAATATCAAGACACTAGATCCACATGGTGCTACCATCCAAATGTGGTGCTACTATTCAAGAGGGGTTCTAACATAGGAATCTAGTTGATGACACTCAAACCTATTTCCATCTCAGTTTTCAGCACTCATGTCATTTGTATCAGGTATTTTCCAAATAAGTCTTTATTTGCACTATTTATTAATATTTTTATAAATTCAAAGCTAGTTAATTTTATATCAAATTAGTGGCTATTTTATGCATATTATTTCCTTGATTTATTCTAGTCAGCCCTTTAATAAAGCACAGGATTTACATAATCTAAACCCTAAAGGGTTAAAACATTTGGTGAACCTAACTTACTTTAAACATTTCACAAACCCTAACCCTAGATAATCCTAGGGTTTACATTTCTAGCACTCACATTTTAAATCCATATATCTTCTGATTTGTATTTATTATAATCATGATCATAATGATAGAAGAAATCAATCACTTTTTGTTTCAAAGTTTAATACTTTCACTTGCATGTTTGTTCCCTTTAATTTGACATGAACTCAGAAAATACATAAATAAATGTATAAATGATGATTTATATAAATTAAAATATGTCATATTTCACAGCATGTTATCTTTATCCTATGTGTAATTATATTAACAATCAAACCCATATACACAGAGGAATTAGCACATAAGCTAACAACTATGTTTCAAGTTTCAATGCCATATCTTATGCATAGGAAAGAATCTCCTTCTCCTCCATATCTTCATGTGGGTGATATTTAATTTCCCTCTAACTAGGTTGATGCTATCACTCATCCATGAGATGAAGCATCCTATACCAATGTCACTAATCCCCATACTCATCTTATTCACACCTCTTCCCTACAGGTTGTGTGCTTACATGTTCAATCAGAAGCAGCTAGGGTTTGCACTTGTGAGACTTTATGTGATCTAATTATAAATATGAGAAATATAATTGTAGAATTAAAAAAATATAATCAACTATTACATGAAAATATTACAACATTGGAAAATCAATTTACAAGATATAGGCCTCTAGGACATAATAGTGTAAATCGGGGTATATGTATCTTTAACTAGTAAATTTATGGAAAACAATGTTACATATCAAAACACAAAATCATAACAAATTAAATATACAATTAGTGATTCAAAAATAATTAAAAGGTAAAATAAGAGTTCAAATGAGGCACTAAGGTAAATTACTAAAGCTAAGTTGATCAACCTACCCCATCTACACGTAGTAGGAGATCTAGATATTATTATGCATATCATAAAATAGATGGGCATCACATTGATTCATGTTTAACATTGAAAAGGAAAATACAATAGTTAATGGATACAAATGACTCACATAGTGACACTTCATCCAAACAATAAACAATGGCACATGGATAATTTCAAACATGATCAAATGTAGAAATAGTATAAAAGTGGTTACCAAAGCATAACTTATGAAAAAAAAGAGGTTCACATCACACAATTAGAGTAAGAAAAAGTACAACAAACATAGGAAAATCAAGTAAAATATGAAAATTTACCTCCCTAAAATGAGGCTCAATTTTTTAAATGGTATGATTTTGGCCAAAAATATCTACAATAGTTTGATTATCATGGTCAAGGTTTGGGAAAGCAGGCCCAAGGCATCACTAATCCTATTCTAAAAGTTGATAATTTTGGTCAACAAGGTTTGTGATTTATTTAATATCCTAAGGCAAATCATTCATAGATACAGTTTATCAAGGTAAAAAATCCAAATACACAAGAAATGTTACAGAAAGAGCAAAACCTTAAGTTGTAAACTCAAAATCATGTTATGCCAACAAGCATTCTCACAAGAGGCTTTCTAGTAAAAGAGCCTCAACAACACCATATACCTACAATAAGCATAGTTTCAAAGGAAAAAATCACAATCAATATTCCAAAGCATAATTAAGAAAGGTCAACTCTATAGTATAAAGTAATTCCCTCTAGCATTCTAGGTTATTATGATTCTAATGATGAATAATATTATGATTTTGATAATGAACAAATTTATGGTTCCAATGATCAAAAATACTAAGATTATCACTAAAATAACATTCAACTCCCACATAGCTATCACACTGCATGAGATATTACCATTCATATTTTTGACACAGATCACAGTGATAATGAGTCTCCCATGAGACTCATCGGTTAGTATGGTTTCTTTCTTATTATACATACTTTCCTTCTCTCATGCTCATTATACATAGTTAATTTTCATATTTCTTATACATTACTTATTTTTGGAAAATACAAAAATAATATAACATGTTATAAACATTGAAATAATTACTTAGAAAACACATAATTTATAAATTATATGCATTGCTATGTTTATATTTCTTATATTTTACAGACACTCCATATGCTAGTTATCTTAGTTTAGTCAATTTTATCATACATATATGCTTTACTTATTCTTAATGAATGCTTATAGATTGCTTACAGGACTCAGGTCCACTACACTGATCCAAACCTACTATTATCTACCCACTAAGGGTATATACATTGATTCATGGTTATTCACTTAACACATTCACCCACTTGGGGGAATCTCATACACAATTTTGATCACCATGTTCTATCCTTACATACTCTAAATTCTAGATTTAACAGTGTTATATCTAGATATTGATCTTTATTAATCGTACTCATATTTTTTCCCAACTATTACTATTTTAGATTCAGCATATGTACATCCTAGCTCTTACATAGATTTTTATTACATATTCATGCATGATTTTATTTATATATTTCCTAGTTTAGACTTGATTGTATTTATATCCTTCTTCTATTCGAGGGAATTTGCACATGTCATTACTCATTGGCTCTACACTAATTCTATTCACAATATGTATGCCTTGAACATGTGCCCTAGTTCCTTATGTGTGCCTTTCCTGATTGTGTATTTGTAATTTGAACATGTCTTTCTATGTGGCTCTAATCCAACTTATTTTTTTCTTACATATGTGGATATTTGAACATGTCCTTGTATGTCTTATTTTCTTAGATTTAGTGGCATGTGCCCATGTCCCTTATATTGTGGCCCCTTGACCAACTTTTCATGTCTTATGTGTTTTGTATGTATGATTTATTATATGCATCATGGCCATGATACTTGTATTTACTTGTTACACACACCAATTTTTGATTCCATGAAGGACCTCATGCATCTACCCTTCCTACTTGGGTGTTGTGATGGACATCATGCTCTATCCCCATAGCTAGTTTCTAAGTTATACTCATATTTATTGTTACATACATTGATTACATCTATATTAACACCCTTTTACAATGTTATACATGACATACATCATACATTACATACTTATGCTTAGATTCTCTTACATTCTAATGGTATGTATACACATTATATTGAATTATCACATAGTTATCATAAATGATCTAGCTAACACACATTTACAAAGCTTTTCATTTTGAGGATAGTTCTTACACAAATTCAACAAACCCTCTCAAAAGAAGGGTCATTCATAGGGGTTTTTCATAGAGATAAATCTCTTATATTACACTCATAGAACATTTTTCAGCACACAGGCTCAATTATAGAAAATCAAACATAGGCAATCATAGAGAAAAATAATGACTCAAAAATTAGTATAGTGACATATAATTCAAACCAAGAGGAAATTAGCACCCAAATGGGGACACTAGCACCACATGGTGCTACTATATAAGATATGACACTATTGTCCAGTAGCTTTAGTTTCAGAACAACCCAAATTGGCTAGAATAGTATAGCAAGTATAGTAAAGGTTTGAACAAATTCAATTATAGGTTTATCAGTTATACTTAATTTTTACTTAGATTCATACTAACTCAGCTCAAATTCATGTTAGTTGCTTAGATTAGGGGCATCTGCATGGTATGACCATTCCCATAGTCAGTTTAGATACTCATATATAATTATTATGACTCAGTCTAGAATCAATATACTCAAATACCATATTGGGGGCATGTACATAGCACATTGTTTCCATATGCTCAATTACACACTAGTTGATTAGATGGAATGACAAATTCCATGTCATTATCTATATTGTATACACTTGAAATCATATTTTAGGTTATCATTAATTTCATGCATTACTCCATATATAGTGGTTGGCAATCTTGAGTGGCCCAAAGCCTCCTAATGTACTTGAGTGGCCATAGAGCCAACACACATAGTTAAACATACTCAGTTAGACATTTATAGCACTTCATGTAGTTTAGTTTTAGATGCATATACTACACTTGGGTGTGAAATGATGGAGTCATATCCTACTTGAGTTCTTAATCCACCCACATGAGAGGGTTAGACACATTATCAGTCCAATCTAAGTTATTCATAGGTCATGATCCACCAAACAAGGGTGGGCAATGATGGATTCAAAACTAGACTAAGTTCTTGAGCCACCCATATATGAGGATTAAGAAAGTTATCAGCTCAGTCCAATCTATTCATTGATTGATCACTATATATATTTACACACACATAGGTTGTCACCATGTTCATACATTGGTTCACATACCCAATGAGGTGTGTTTGTTTCTTTTCTCTTTCCCATCTCTTTACTCAACTTTACTTAGTTTTACTTCTTTACCCAACATAGTCTTTTGATTTTATATCTCTTAAGTAAGGACTAATTTATGCACATTTCATTTGTAGGTCATGTATTGGATCATGCTTCACATACTCAAACTCAGCTTCACATACTCAAATTTAGCTTCACAAGCTTCACTTCCTAGGTAAGTCTAGGTACGCTTCTTTTTCCTTTATACTAGTCATTTCACTTTGTTGTATTTCTAACATAAATGAAGGGGAAATATAATCATCTAAAAGTGTTACTTGAGTGATAATAGTAGTACTTGAGATTACCTATTCCTAGTTTTTCCCTAGACTTATCATATAGCATATTATCACACTTATCTAGCCTTCATGTGGGCCATAAGCATCCCTAATCATCTCAAATGCAGTCCCAAACCCTCATTTCTTGATCATAGCCTTTTGTGCCTATTGTTTTACTAGTTGGACATTAGCGTCATATTAAGGACACTAGATCTATGTGCTGCTAGTGTCCCCAAAATGGTGCCTACGTCCTTTACCCTAACTTTCATGAATGAATATATTTTCAAAAGTAAGAGCCTCTTAAGGTCAGCCTAGACATATTTTATTATCTATAAAAGCAAAAAACACTATAAATACATGAATTTTATCCCTATATAGACTAGATGGAAATTAGATGCAAAATGCCTATTGAAACATGAAACAAGTTGATCAAAATCAAGGTTATCAATCCCTATTTTTCCCTACTTCTACATACTACCATCCAAAACAACCCTAAGCTCAGATTTTCTAGATTTCCAATCTCAAACACACTCAAGGCACTCAAGACCACTATCATACTAGCATCACTTACACTTGCACCAGCACTTAGGTGGGGAGAACTACAACAGGCTTGATCCCTTCTCAAAATATTGGTATATAGGCAACTCTTTTCACAGCAAGGTTTTGAGGATGTCCAAACTATCCTATTAATGAACACACTTTTCATCTCATACCTTACTTGTAAGGAAAATTAAGGTTTACATCATAAATCAATCATTACAATCATAATATAGAGTTCCAAAATTCATGCACATAGGAATAGACCATAGAAACCTAGACACAGGTGCACTTAAAAGTTTGGGATAGTCCTGCATAGAGGACATTAGTGCCAATATCAAGTCACTAGAGCCACATGGCACTACTGTCTAAATGTGGTGTTATTGTCTAGGAGGGGTTCTAACATAGGGATACATTTGATGATACTCATACTTAATTCCATCTCATTTTTTAGTACTCTAATCATTTGTATCAAGTGTTTTATAAAAGTATTTTTTTACACTATTTATTACTATTTTTAGAAAGACAAAGCTAGTCAATTATGTAACAAATCAGTGGCTATTTTATACATATTATTTCCTTGATTTAGTCTACTTATCCCTTTAATTAAACATGGTATTTACATAAGTAAAACCCTAAAAGGTTAAAACAATTAACAATACAATGCATACATGTACAATTGTTTTTTATTAAGTAAGGTGGAAAACTAGGGGCCGAACCCTATATAGTCAAAAAAGACAAGAAGGCAAACAAACAAAAAATGCCTTCAGAGAGATGATGGCATAGCCAAGGACAATAGACAAAAATAAAACACAAGCCATGGGAAGACCAGAGTCAGAGAGGTCTCCCCTTACATAACTATTGATTTGATAAGATCATTGAGTTTCTCATTCTCTGTGTGTCAGCATACCCAGTATTACCCACCACTTCCAGCATAGACATGTTCAACAAAATTGTATTACGAATCCCTTTGGCAAAGACCTTCTCCAGCTTCTGAATGCGGTCCTTCAGGGCACCAATTTCAGTTTTCCAATCAGTCTCATTCTCAGTTCCCTCACCAGCTTCCTCGACATACATTTTCCCCTTATTGTCAGCAGTTCCAATAGTGTCAGCACCCTGCTCCTCAGTAACCTCAAAATCCCTAGTATCCCACTTCCCTCCAATGTCCTCAAAAATTTCTTGGATTTCCAGCTCCTCAGACTCTTCCTCCTGGGTTACTTCTTTTGAAGCACTTTCTAAATAATCAATCAATCTAGCCATCAGGGCTGGTTTACCAGCAATCCGCCCTGACCTTCACACTCTGAAGGGGAATCCTTCCTTATTAATTTTGAAAGGCTTGTGATATTTTCCACCTTGGCCCCATGTGGCCCTACCCAGATTCTTGTGGCTCCTTTTTTTAGTCTCTTTAATATTTCTTCCTCTTTATTAACCTTTCTTTTCTTGCCCTTTTTGCTCACAAAGGAGTTGAGGGTATCAACAGGGGTCTTTTCAGGGTCATCAATACACCTCATTCCTAACAAGTCATCTCATTTTAAATTATCTCCCTAATGTTTAAGGGAATATGAACACCTTGTCACCACACCCTCCAACCTAAAAATTACTGCCCAAGGTTGGCACAAGCATCAGCGACCCTGTTGCCTTCTCTGTAGGTATGGGAAATCTCAACTTCGGAAAACATTTGTAAAAGAAATTGGATATTAGTAATGATGTCTTTTATCTTGATTCCCACATTTGAAGCTTTATTAATGGCATATATGACCATCTTAGAGTCTCCTTTTATATTCGAGTTCCTTATTGCTATGGATATAGCTAACTTTAATCCCCATAGTAAAGCCATTGCTTCAACATAGTTGTTACTCTAGCATCCAATTCCACCAGCATAAATAGCAGACATCCATCCTTTATTATTCCTTATAATTCTTCCTCCAGTATCTTTACCATCCAACTTGGATGCCCCATCAAAGTTGAGTTTCATCCAGTTAGGTTTAGGGGGGATCCATTTAGTATTAAGTCTCTATAGTATTTTGGAGTTATTATACCCAGGGATCTGGTTTAAAACCTTCCATTTGGCTACAATTTGGCTTTCAATTTGAGATAGGGGTTTCTTTGAAACATGAATATGAGTTTTTGTAACACTTTCCATAATGGTCTTAGCAAAGGAGTTAAACACTTGAGAAGCATTTCTAGCAGTGTCCCTAAAAATTTTGTGATTGCGCTCTTTCCATAAAGTCCAACTCAAACATGGCAGAGCTTGCTTCCATAATTCCATAAGCTAGGGATGTGTGAAGGTTGGGTTCCAGCTAAGAATTACTTCTTTAAGGTCAGAATTATAGACCCATTCAATACCAAAGTTGTTAAGTATTGTGCCCCATAATTCTCAAGCAAACTCATAGTGGATAAAGAGGTGTGAAACTGATTCCTCTTTTGAACCACATAGGAAACATCTGTTAACTAAAGTAAACCCTCTCTTTTGAAGGTTATCCTAAGTAAGGATTTTGTTATGAGTAGTAGCCCACCAAAACATGTTAATTTTTGGAATAAGTTTATGATTCCAAACCTTTTTCCATACATCTTTATTTTGAGCTTCAGGAATGAGCAGATGGTAAGTAGATTTGATAGAAAATGATCCATTCTTATTTGGCCACCAGTATTGTTCATCTTCTCAGGGAAAGAGAGGGATTCTGATCTCTTGAACACACTACTAGATCTCTTGAACTCTTGAGAAAAGCTCGGGTCGATGCACACAGTAATCCAAAATATTTTTCCAGCTCCTCATCCCATTGTTATTTTCCATATAATCACTGACCCTATCTCCAAAAAATTGGGTAGTCAAGTCAGCTATCTCTCCATAGTTCCTTGTGTGATGAGAGCCTTGTCCTTTAACCAGATATCATCCTAGAATTTAATATGCCAGCCATTTCCAAGTTTCCATCTAATTCCCTGTTTGAGAAGGCTTCTACTTTTTAGCATTTTATTCCATATCACAGATCCCTGGGGTAATCCTGTCTGTTGAAGAAAGTTGGAATCATCAATGCTATGCATATATTTGGGATACATTATTTCCCCCAAATCATTGTTTTTATGGATCAGGTTCCAACTAACTTTTGAGATAAGGGCTTTGTTCATGTTCCTGATGGACCTACTATTAAGTCCACCATGAGATTTTGGAAGACGCACTTTTTCCCATCTGACTAAAGACATTCTCTATTTGTCTTCCACTCCCATCCATAAAAATTTCCTTTGGATCTATTCCAATTTCTAAACAAAATACATAGGAATTTTAAAAAGAGATAGGAAGTATGTAGGAATACCTTGCAGCGAAGCCCAAAGAAGTTGCAGTTTACCAGCACTATTGAGTAGTTTCCCCTTCCAACCAAGAAGTTTCTTCTGCATTCTTTCCACAATTCCATTCCAAAATCTAGGAGATGCCTCTTTGACCAAGAGTGGGAGACCCAGGTAGGTAGCTGGTAGGCTAGCTTCAGCACATTCTAATATATCAATGATTTTATGTCTAAGTTCATTAGGAGTGTTGAAGAAATACACATTACTTTTCTAGAAATTTATCTTTTGTCCCGACTCTCTAGCATAATTATTTAAGATATTCTTCCATATTCTAGCTTCAATCACCGATGAGATGCCAAATAAGATGGTATCATCCACAAACTATTGTACCACCATAGGATGAAGGGAGGAGGCAGGTTTGATGCCCACTAGCTTTTTCGAGGCTATATATGCTTGTATGTATCTTCCCAGTGCCTTAGCCATAATGATGAATAAGTACAGGGAGAGAGGGTCTCCCTAATGAATTCCTCTTGAGGATGAGAAAAACCCTCTAGGAACACCATTAACCAGCACTAAGAATTTTGTAGAAGAGACCACGTTCCATAACAAGCAAGACATTTTATCATTAAACCCAAATTTTTTGATCACTTGGAACAGAAAAGTCCTTGAGACTCTATCGTAAGCTTTAGAAATATTAAGCTTGAGAGCCATCCCAGGGATTCTACTCTTATCCATGGAGTGAATAGTCTCATGTGTGGTGATCACAGCATCAAGAATCTGCCTACCTGGGATGAAAACTTTTTGAGCAGGAGAAATAATTTTGTCTAGCAAAGGTTGAATCCTCATGACCAGCATTTTAGTACATAACTTATACACAGTGTTGCATAGACTAATGGGCCTAAAATTAGTGAGGTGTGAAGGTTGTGATTTTTTAGGAACAAGTACTATGAAGGTATTATTAGCTTGTTTCAAAAGTTTACCTGATCTGAAAAAATCATGCACAACAACCGTGAGGTCCGCTCCTACTATCTCCCAATATTCTTGAAAGAATATAGGAGGAAAGCCATCAGGACATAGGGATTTAAAAGCACCCATGGAGAATAAAATAACATGGACTTATTCCTCAGATATAGGCTTTAACATCTCTAGATTATCTTCTTCCGTTATCAAACAGGGGATTTTATCAATAAATTGATTCATAGGTCTATCGATTTTATCATTATTATTTTCTTCCGTAAGTAGATTCTAAAAGAAAGCCCTAGCTTGTTCCCCTATTTCATTATCCTCGCTAATAATGTCACCATTATCTAGGATAAGATTAGTTATTGAGTTGGCTTTCCTATGTTTCATAGCTGAGAAATGAAAAAAGGCAGTGTTCTTATCCCCCTCTTTAAGCCACTGAACACGGGATTTCTATTTCCAAAAAACCTCTTCTCTTTCCATAAGATTCTTCCATTCTGAAGACAAGATATTCTCCTCTTCTAAAGTGTCCTCAGATTCATCCCCTTGATCTATCAGTTGTTATATATCCTTGAGTTTTCCCACTATATTTTTCTTCTGCAGGAAGACCTACCCAAAGTTGTATCTATTCCATCCATGAACTTCTTGTTTAATGTGTTAGAATTTCTTGACTATTCTGAACATAGGAGTGCCTTGAATAGGAATTTTCCACCATTGGACCACCATTTGTCTAAATTCTTTGTGTTTGATCCACATAGCTTCAAAACAAAATGGGGAAGGTCTAGAATGTCCCTATTCTCTCCAACTGAGGAACATCGGGCAGTGGTCAGACATGGTTCTAGGGAAATCTTGTGCCTGCATATTATGATAATCCTTCTAGTTGCTTGATATAATAAATCTATCTAATTTAACCTGAATCATTTGATCTCCTCTTCTTCTATTGGTCTAGGTAAAATTTTGGTTTTGCAGCTCTATGTCCAATAATCCCCAATCATTGATGAATTTAGAAAAGTCAAACATGTTGTCCGAGTAATCCATAATTCTACCCTATTTTCTAGAAGGGTATAAAGGAGTGTTAAAATCTCTAGCTAACATCCATTTAATTTTTTGGGGATTATTCCTGAAACTGCTCAGGTCTATCCATAATTTCTATCTCAAAGCTCTGTTATTCGGTCCATAGACATTGATTAATGACCAGTTCAAAGATTTCATAGAAAAATTGGTAATCAAGAAGTGCTTATTATAAGCCATAAGAGACCCCTAGATTTTAGCACTATTCTACATAGTGACAATCCCCCTGAAGCCCCTTTAGTAGGACTAATGCAAAAAGCCACCTTAGGCCATATATAGGCAACAATTTTCGTAAAATTCTCCTCATTCATCTTGACTTCTTAGAGTAATAAAATATCTAATTTATTATCTAAAATGCAATTTTTAACCTCAAACTACTTTGAGGGACTGTTAAAGCCCCTCAAGTTCCAAGATAATATTCTCATTTAGAGGGTTTGGGGGGTTGGGTCTCTAGTGTATTTTGTTTACCACTAGCAATCTCTCTTTGTCTTGTTTCTCTTAGGGTTGGCCTCCCTTGTTTGTGCTCAGTGCTAACATCTACAAATTTTTTACCTTTTCAGTTCTTTTTCTTTGGGGTAACCCATTCCTCCTGTTCATTACTACCACTTTGTCCTATTACACCTATTGCTAAGTAGTTTCCTACTTGGTCTCTAACTTCCAAAGCATGGAAAGTGTTTGTATTTAGCTATGGGTATGCTTCTCCTTTAGTGGGACTTTTTGGAGTTACTTCTTCCTATCCAATTCTTGGAACTTTGTCTTCTTCATTGGCTTCCTGTATTAAAAGGTTACCTCTATCTCCTTCCTTAGACATATTAGTCTTTTTTTCTAGAGGGTTGGTTGTGTTAAATATAGCCTTCTGACTATCAGCATTTCCCTCACTACTAGTGATATCCTCCCTTCCCGTCTCTACCTCTCCCTTTTCTGTGTTGTCAGGATTTTCCACATTACTCTCCATTTCTTTCTTGTTGTTCTTTCTATAATTGAGAGCCTGATCCTCCCCTTCAATATGGGAATCATCTTTCCTCCCCTTTTGCATTGTTGTGCATTGTGTCATTAAATGTCCCTTTCTCTTACATATTTGACAGAAAGTGGTAGCATTTTCATAAGTGATCGGCTAAGTCCAGGTCCCATATTTTGATTTTAGCTCTATGGTCATAAGGAGAGTCTTATTTATTTCAACATTGACACAAAGTCTATCGTACACACATCTTGACTTTGTTCTGGTTGTATGATCTGTAGTGACATATTAGCCAATAGAATTGTCGATAGCTGTGATAACATCAACCCTCATTCATTCCTCACCTTGTCAGGAGAACCTACAATAATAAATATGCTCTGATACCAACTGTTAGGTGACCCCTTATCCAACGGAAGCACAATTGATTACTTTCTTATAAGCAATTACACACGAAATTATACCAGAATGATAAAGTAACTAGAAACTTGAGACAGCAAAGAATTTGAGAGACAATACACAATCTTGTATTAAATATTACTAGAAGAAAATACAATAAGGAAGATGCCACTTCTTCCTCCACCTCAAAGGCTTGCCACACCTCAAGACCTTCTTCCCTCTCTCTCTTGCTCAGCACAACAACTCTATAGCCTGAGTTATTATCCCTCCTTGAAAGCTTCAGCTGATCTCCTTGACCTTACACCTGTAGATCTCCTTGACCTTGCTTGCTTCAATGCTTTTACTTACCTTCTTGGTGATTACAATACATGCCTTATGGGTCTTTAAATAAGATCCCATGCTTACAAAAATAGAAATCTAACTACAATAATTAGACACGCAGCTCGTGACTATAATTAGTCATTTGACATGTAAACACTCGCTTCACTTAACTGACTGTTCGTCAACAGTAGTTCTAGAAATACACAGGCGACCGACGTCGGTCCCTGCTTGTCTAGTGTTGCCGATGTCGATCGACTTCCTGCCATCACCGGTTTCCTTCTCCAATGTCTGTGATCGACGTCGATTATACTACCGGCATCGGTTCCTCTGGTTCTTCAGCATCCTCTTCTTGTGTCTGCAAACAATTGAAGCTTTTAGCTCCACACCCTAACAATCTCCCACTTGGAGATAAATATCTGCTACTATACCTGTACCTATACACCATCTATTTTATTCCTTTGGCTTTGTATCCCTCTTCAAAGTCACTCCTGAAGACCAACCACCACTGAACCTGTGATGTAATACCTGTCTCTTATGCCAAAAGAATTTTGCTGCTCCCAAATTCTCCATGACATACTTCTAAACCAACTCTACCCTTAGCTCAGAAAACACCCTGTATATGAAACCCTGCAACAAGTAACACAATACAGTAACAGGATAATGTAGCTAATATTATCCAACTTGGTAAAGATAAAATACAATGGTCAAACCTCCATTATTCTGCAGCTTACTCAAGACCATATACCATAGCCTTCTGTCTCATGTGTCCATCCACTCTCTTCTCTAAAACGGGAATCCATCCCTCTATCCAGTGCTTTCTTCTAGCTGACAACTCTACCAATAAATACATGTTTGGTTCTTTTCCAAGGACTCACACTCCTCATCCATGCCAAGCTCCCACTATTTCTGGATTCTTCCTGCATTTCTTCTTCCATCTTCCTAGTTCATGACTATCAGTAAGCAATATAAAGAAGGTGAACAATGAATATGAGGTTCAAATACCTTTTCTGACCTCCACATGGGTGTTTGAGACTTAATGATCCACCCAACATCCGTTCCAGTGACCGATATCGGACATCTCCCAGTCTACCTCCGACCGATGTCGATTCCCTGCACTGACCCTAACTGTCGACATCATTTCCTTGGCCGACGCCGGTGTCCCCCATGCCGATGTCGGTCCTGATGACCAACATCGGACTTCTCCTACCTGACCTATCAACCCTGTTAGTCTGCACATGACTGATGTCGGTATCTGGCTGACCGATGTCGGTCCCATGTGATTGACATCGGCATCTGTGTGTTCCTGTAAGTGATGAAATTTTCATCCGCGAGCTCTTCTTGTATCAAACCTCTATCCATACTGCCTTGCTTAGATTTATTCAGCCCCTGTGACTGATCTCTATCCTTCATCTCCTCCGTAAACACCAAGGCTTCTTTGTTCTTATCAAAAGCATCAAATTTCCTCTTTCTGCAATGAATTATGCTTTTCGAATTTGAACACATACCTTTTGAATCAACAACTTCCATTCCCTTCCTATTCATGTGACCAAGCCTATTAGGCCACATCTTTGAATCTACACCAGAAGTAGAATCAATAATACAAGTAGATAGATAAAGAGTACCTACTTTCTTACCTCTTGCTAGAACAAGTGCTCCCTTGGTAACCTTCCAAGAGTCCGCTATGAGGGTTATTGTGCATCCCTCATCTCCCAACCTTCGTACAAAAATCAGACTCTGCTTCAGAATTGGAACATGCATGACCTCCTTCAACACCCATGTGTTGTCAATCTGCAATCTCAGCTGCACTTTCCCTTTGCCAACTATCTAACAAGGCGTACCATCCCCTAAATAGAGCACTCCAAAGTCTCCCTGTTCATACTCATGAAACAAATCTCTGTTTGGGGATGCATGAAAAGATGAACCAGAATCTAAAATCCATGATCCTACCTGACCATCCAAAGAAAGTATGAGAGCATCCTATACCACAATATTTGCATCCTTTGCTTCTTTAATACCTACATGTTGATTCTCTTTATCTCTCAACCAACACTCCTTCTTATGTCCTTTCTTTACACAAAACCAGTAGGTAATACCTTTAGACTCAGATCTCCTTCCCGACCTTGATTTCCCTTGCTCAATCTTCTCCCTTTGCCTTCCCCTACTTTCTGCACTTAGAGCATTCCCTAATGATTCACCTGTGCTTCTCTTGCGTATTTCTTCATTCAAGATCACACTCACAACATCATCAACTTTTAAGATTTTAGAAGCAGATGCAAAATTACTTACTGCCATAACCAAACCATCCCAACTTTTAGGCAAAGAACATAAAATCAAGAGAGCCTTTACCTCATCATCAAAAACAATATTAACTAAAGATAGTTGGTTTACCAAACCATGGAAATCACTGAGATGAGTATGTACCGATCCACCTTCCTACATTTGCAAAGTAAATAGTTGCTTCATAAGATATACCTTATTAGAAGCCGAGGGCTTTTCGTATAAATTCACCAAGGACTTTATCAACTCTTCCGTTGTCTTGCACTGTGATAAGCTGGAAATCACAGACGATGCAAGGTTCAACCTTATGGAACCGAGAGCCTTCCAATCAAGAACACTCCATTCTTCATCCTTCATATCTATGGGCTTGCATGCAACCCCACCCAATGGTAAGTACAAATCCTTTTGATACAGATAGTCCTAAATCTGCATCCTCCAATCTTGATAATTCTTGTCGTTAAACTTCTCCATTTGTAGCTTACTTTTTTCTGCCATTGCTAAACTCCCACTCAATCAAAAAACCCTGTGAATGACCTGTAATCAAAAACAATACCCTACTTCCTGCAAACCGTAGCTCTGATACCACTTGTCAGGAGAACCTACAACAATCAATATGCTCTAATACCAATTGTTAGGTGACCCCTTATCCAACAGAAGCACAATTGATTACTTTCTTATAAGCAATTAAACACAAAATTATACCAAAATGATAAAGTAACTAGAAACTTGAGACAGCAAAGAATTTGAGAGACAATACACACTCTTGTATTAAATATTACTAGAAGAAAATACAATAAGGAAGATGCCACTTCTTCCTCCACCTCAAAGGCTTGCCACACCTCAAGACCTTCTTCCCTCTCTCTCTTGATCAACACAACTCTATAGCCTGAGTTATTATCCCTCCTTGAAAGCTTTAGCTAATCTCCTTGACCTTACACCTGTAGATCTCCTTGACCTTGCTTGCTTCAATGCTTTTACTTGCCTTCTTGGTGATTACAATACATGCCTTATGGGTCTTTAAATAGGATCCCATGCTTACAAAAATAGAAATCTAACTACAATAATTAGACACGCAGCTCGTGACTATAACTAGTCATTTGACATGCA
Organism: Torreya grandis; assembly: GCA_037957365.1. NCBI lineage: Eukaryota > Viridiplantae > Streptophyta > Pinopsida > Cupressales > Taxaceae > Torreya > Torreya grandis. The sequence continues at coordinate 450,183 of JARHVA010005110.1, read as the reverse complement.
AACACTCGCTTCACTTAACTGACTGTTCGTCAACAGCAGTTCTAGAAATACACAGACGACCGACATCGATCCCTGCTTGTCTGGTGCTACCGACATCGGTCGACTCCCTACCATCACTGGTTTCCTTCTCCACTGTCTATGACCAACGTCGGTTATACTACCGATGCTAGTTCCTCTAGTTCTTCAGCATCCTCTTCTTGTGTCTGCAAATAGTTGAAGCTTTTAGCTCCACACCCTAATAATCTCCCACTTGGAGATAAACAGCTGCTACTATACCTATACCTGTACACCATCTATTTTATTTCTTTGGCTCTGTATCCCTCTTCAAAGTCACTCTTGAAGACCAACCACCACTAAACCTGTGATGCAATACCTGTCTCTTATGCCAAAAGAATTTTGTTGCTCCCAAATTCTCCATGACATACTTCTAAACCAACTCTACCCTTAGCTCAGAAAACACCCTGTATATGAAACCCTACAACAAGTAACACAATACAGTAATAGGATAATGTAGCTAATATTATCCAACCTGGTAAAGATAAAATACAATGGTCAAACCTCCATTGTTCTGTAGCTTACTCAAGACCATATACCATAGCCTTCTATCTCATGTGTCCATCCACTCTCTTCTCTAAAACGGGAATCCATCCCTCTATCCAGTACTTTCTTTTAGCTGACAACTCTACCAAGAAATACCTATTTGGTTCTTCTCCAAGGACTCACACTCCTCATCCATGCCAAGCTCCCACTGTTTATGGATTCTTCCTGCATTGCTTCTTCCATCTTCCTAGTTCATGACTATCAGTAAGCAATATAAAGAAGGTGAACAATGAATATGAGGTTCACATACCTTTTCTGACCTCCACATGGGTGTTTGAGACTTAATGATCCACCCAACATCCATTCCAGTGACCGATATTAGCCATCTCCCAGTCTGCCTCCGACCGATGTCAGTTCCCTGCACTGACCCTAACTACCGACATCATTTCCCTGGCTGGCGCCGGTGTCCCCCCTGTCGACGTCGATCTTGATGACCGACATCAAACTTCTCCTACCGGACCTACCGACCCTACTGGTCTGCACATGACCGATGTCGGTATTTGGCTGACCGACGTCAGTCCCATGTGACTGACATCGGCATCTGTGTGTTCCTGTAAGTGATGAAATTTTCATCCGCAAGCTCTTCTTATATCAAACCTCTGTCCATACTGCCCTACTCAGATTTATTCAGCCCTTGTGACTGATATCTGTCCTTCATCTCCTCCGTAAACACCAAGGCTTCTTTGTTCCTGTCAAAAGCATCAAATTTCCTCTTTTTATAATGAATTATGCTTTCTGAATTTGAACACATACCTTTTGAATCAAGAACTTCCATTCCCTTCCTATTCATGTGACCAAGCCTATTAGGCCACATCTTTGAATCTACACCAGAAGTAGAATCAGTAATACAAGTAGATAGATAAAGAGTACCTACTTTCTTACCTCTTGCTAGAATAAGTGCTCCCTTGGTAACCTTCCAAGAGTCTGTTGTGAGGGTTATTGTGCATCCCTCATCTCCCAACCTTCCTACAGAAATCAAACTTTGCTTCAGAATTGGAACATGCATGACCTCCTTCAACACCCATGTGTTGTCAATCTGCAATCTCAGCTGCACTTTCCCTTTGCCAACTATCTGACAAGGCATACCATCCCCTAAATAGAGCACTCCAAAGTCTCCCTGTTCATACTCATGAAACAAATCTCTGTTTGGGGATGCATGAAAAGATGAACCAGAATCTAAAATCCATGATCTTACCTGACCATCTAAAGAAAGTATGAGAGCATCCTGTACCACAATATTTGCATCCTTTGCTTCTTCAATACCTGCATGTTGATTCTCTTTATCTCTCAACCAACACTCCTTCTTTGTATGTCCTTTCTTTCCACAAAACCAGCAGGTAATACCTTTGGACTCGGATCTCCTTCCCGACCTTGATTTTCCTTGCTCAATCTTCTCCCTTTACCTTCCCCTGCTTTCTGCACTTAGAGCATTCCCTGATGATTCACCTGTGCTTCTCCTGCATATTTCTTCATTCAAGATCACACTCACAACATCATCAACTTTTAAGATTTTAGAAGCAGATGCAGAATTACTTACTGCCATAACCAAACTGTCCCAACTTTCAGGCAAAGAACATAAAATCAAGAGAGCCTTTACCTCATCATCAAAAACAATATTGACTGAAGCTAGTTGGTTTACCAAACCATGGAAATAACTGAGATGAGTATGTACCGATCCACCTTCCTGCATTTTCAAAGTAAATAGCTGCTTCATAAGATATACCTTATTAGAAGCCGAGGGCTTTTCATATAAATTTGCCAAGGACTTTATCAACTCTTTCATTGTCTTGCACTGTGATAAGCTAGAAATCATAGACGATGCAAGGCTCAACCTTATGGAACCAAGAGCCTTCCAATCAAGAACACTCCATTCTTCATCCTTCATATATGTGGGCTTGCATGCAACCCCACCCAATGGTAAGTATAAATCCTTCTGATACAGATAGTCCTCTATTTGCATCCTCCAATGTTGATAATTCTTGCCGTTAAACTTCTCCATTCATAGCTTACTTTCTTCTGCCATTGCTAAACTCCCACTCAATCAAAAAACCCTATGAATGACCTGTAATCAAAAATAATACCCTGCTTCCTGCAAACCGTAGCTCTGATACCACTTGTCAGGAGAACCTACAACAATCAATATGCTCTGATACCAACTGTTAGGTGACCCCTTATCCAACGGAAGCACAATTGATTACTTTCTTATAAGTAATTAAACATGGAATTATACCAGAATGATAAAGTAACTAGAAACTTGAGACAGCAAAGAATTTGAGAGACAATACACACTCTTGTATTAAATATTACTAAAAGAAAATACAATAAGGAAGATGCCACTTCTTCCTCCACCTCAAAGGCTTGCCTCACCTCAAGACCTTCTTCCCTCTCTCTCTTACTCAACACAACAACTCTATAGCCTGAGTTATTATCCCTCCTTGAAAGCTTCAGCTAATCTCCTTGACCTTACACCTGTAGATCTCCTTGACCTTGCTTGCTTCAATGCTTTTACTTGCCTTCTTGGTGATTACAATACATGCCTTATGGGTCTTTAAATAGGATCCCATGCTTACAAAAATAGAAATCTAACTACAATAATTAGACATGCAGCTCGTGACTATAATTAGTCATTTGACATGCAAACACTCACTTCACTTAACTGACTATTCGTCAACAGCAATTCTGGAAATATACAGGTGACCGACATCGGTCCCTGCTTGTCTGGTGCTGCCGATGTCAGCTTACTCCCTGCCATCGTCGGTTTCCTTCTCCACTGTCTGTGACCGACGTTGGTTATACTGCCGATGCCGGTTCCTCTGGTTCTTCAGCATCCTCTTCTTGTGTCTGCAAACAGTTGAAGTGTTTAGCTCCACACCCTAACACACCTAGCATTCATACCAAAGAGAATTTAATAAAGCACTCAAATGAGCAAAGCTTCCCTACTTTCTCATATTTCCATATCAGTCATAGGGAAAACACATCTATAGGTCTGAAGTATTGAAGGATCATCCCAAGAGATATATTTGCTAAGTTACAATCTAGGTCACTATTGTACTTGGTTATCACACATTGCATGATTCACACATAATACAACATGTAGGAGAGAACTATATAAGTTTGAGACCCTTTTTAGAGTATTTTATATATAGGTAATACTCATTAATAGAGGGGTCTTTAGGGTAGCTCAACACTATGTGACCACTAACCCATTTTTTACCACAACCAATATGAAGATGAAGAACTAGGGTTTTACTATTTGACAAGGAGCAACAATCCATGACACAAATATGAGTGCACTAGAGTGAAGGTGACATAAAACCTAGAAGCATAGAGGTGGTCACATCTAGTTTTGGTAGGTATTTCATATTGGACACCTACATTTGATCTAGACAGTAATGTCAATGTAATTATCTCAAGATGACACATGTGTCCAAGGCCATAAAGGTACTTAATCCATAATTTAGTGACTATTCCAAAATGTTATTCCAGTATACTTCTTCCCTGTTCTAGATCCAAATTTTTATTAGCATCAAAACCATCTTATTTTTTATTATCATTACAATATCTAGCATAGATGTGTTTGTTACTTTTAGCATATCTCAATATTAAAATTCAATATATGTTTTATCTAAGTTTTACAATTAATTAGCCTACCATATATCTATTTAAAACCCTTGTGATTATTCATTTATATATCCTTAACCCTATCTATCCCATTAGGATCCATATCTAATTTAGGGTTATAAATTTGTTGAACTTGACCTTTGATATCAAAACCCTAGGTTGATCTAGGGTTTCCTATTTTGTTTTTCATGATTGCTGATTTTTTTATTTCAAAATATTTATAATTTGAAAATTAAAAATTTCCCTTTTCTATCAATATGTGAAATATGGATGCATCTATCATTCATTTTGGGTTCCAATATATAATAGTTTTTTTGGTTTGTTATCTCAACTACTTTGTCAAATCTATTAAGCAAATTCATAAACATAAGGCTAACCTTTAGTATTTGTTTTATTTGTAAATTATATGACTTTAATGTGCTAGACACTTGTGTTGGGGTAGCACACGTACGTCGATGTAGGCATTTGACTAGGATGTAAATGTCCAAGACGCTATAAAATAGGCATAGGTTTAGAACTTGTAGAGATGAAAGATAAGTAGGTTTATAAAATTATAGGCATGATAGAAGGCCTAAATCACTAGAATGATATTGATCATACTAAGAGATAGGTAATAAGCATAGATAGATAGTAGATGTGAGACTTATGGAAGAAGGAAATGTTTAGAACTCATAGGAATATCCAAGGTCTATATTTATCATGTATAATATTAAGGTGATATATAATTCATAAATATCATCTACATTCTGAAAGACAAATATAAGATTTTTAATACAAACTTACCTTCTATTGTGTGGATTCAAGAATTGATTTCTAATGTCATGATTTATAAGATGGGTTTATAAATTCCTCCTCCTTGGTGGAAGGATTGACAATGGAATTGTGATACCATCCTTAGAAATTACTCACCAGGTATCCTTTACCAGATCATAAGACCATTTTGATCAGAGTTATATAAGCTTAATAGGTGATGGAATCTTAATTCCTCACCCAAAACGTGGTTAGCTAGACTCAATAGGATGTGGTATTAAAAGATTGAGCTCAAACTCACTCATTTTATCTAGTGTTTGGTTTATCAAGGGCTTCCTTTGAGGGAGTGTATTAACCACATTATGATTTACAACCCCAAGTGTTCAGCCTACTCCTAACATGAAACCTTCAAACATTTTTTGTAGATATGCCAAAGAACCTAGTTTTTTTAGCAATTGATTCATATCCTATTCTATCCTTTTGACCCATATCCAATTATTTGGAAAGTGGTTTTATTTGGGGATAAGGCTCAATGGCCTCCATACATTGATTTTTATAGAATTTATTCAAATCTATTATTTTTTCAACGAAGTCAGTCTAGAAATACAACTATATTTAACAAATAATAACTTTGAATACAATTATTTGTTAATGATAAAGTGTTTGTTATATTTTAATGTTTACTTTAGATTTAAGAATAAGCTAGGAAAGTGGGTTTTGGGTCTTAACAATACAAGAGATCCTCAACCATTGGGGGAGTTTTCCTTACACCATAATTTAGATTCCCCTTGAAAAACCTATACATGTCACCCTGCCTTCAAAAAATAAACTTGACAAAACCATTCTCATAGCCATATCCACCTATCCACCCCTCCTCCTCAATGGTAGGTTGGATTGTTTTTATTTCCACATGGGAAATTGGTTGCTAGTTTGTCTTGATGGAATTCACTTGTGTATGGAGTTTAAATTATAGGTACCTTTGTATCACCACCTCTAAAATAGGTAATTACAATATATTTGGCACCATTTATATCAATATGAGATGGGTGGGTGGCTCTTGATCTTCCTTTAGTTAAATCCACTTCTTAAGCCACCCAACTACCAAAGAATAATCCACCTTTTAGGACTGTGACATATGCCTAATTATCTTGTGTTGCTGACATTTTTTTTAGTTTTAAGCTGTGTTTTTTTTTGACATGAAGATTAAGCTATGAATGCCAATCACTTTTTTATTATAAATGTCTATGTAATAATATATATTCCATCCCAATCCTATCGTGACATCAATATCAAAGCATAAACTTCCTCTTATTCATGACCCATTCTTCCACTTTGCATCTTAATTCTAAGCCAATCAAATTAGTCTTTTTAAAATTTAAAAACAATGCATTGGTTGTTTGAAGATATTTTATAACTCATGGGTAGTGTTTAACTACAAGGTAAGGCATTCTAGTGATCTATAAACTATGGGATGGCATGTTAGTTTCTCTTTGACTACGTGCATGGTGAAAGGACCTATGTACATCTAGATATAAGGTGATATCACTATGTATGCTTATGTGGCAAAGTGTTTGGTAGCTTATCTATTGTTGTAGTCTTTTTTTAGCTAATTTCAAGGCATATGTTAGATTTTTAGATTGTGTACATCCTTTAAAACCTACATGGTGCTCTGACAAGTTAATATTCATTGTAAAAATATGTGTCTTGAATAAATAGGTCCATAGACTCTTGTTTTGACAATTTATCATTTGATTCTAATGTGTTTTGGTAGTTTTATTTTGTTCAAAATCTCTTGTGATGAGTACAAGTTGTTTAGGTTATTTTTGGGTTGTGTGATAACATCTTCACACTTATTGTTCATGATCATAGAGGTGAATGGAGATAGATTAACTCTACAACAAATGAGATTTATCACATTATCTTTCATCCTACATAAAATCCTATCAACATGAGATAAGTCAAATTTATTTGATTTTTTTCCTCAAATAAAAGCAACTTTTTTTTTAATGGGGAATATTTCCACAAAGGAATAACATGCACTTTTTTTGTTGACTTACTCAAAAAATAACAATAAGTCATTTACAAACCAAAATAATTATTTTTTAAAAAATTAAGTGAAATTTAAAAAACAAGTCAAATTATGTAAAATAAACCAAATTCTCAATGTTTGGTATTAATAGTGCCCCTAGTTCTCATTTAGAGTCAAGTCATCTCGATCAAACTACTACACTAATAGCATAATATAGTTGTAACAATGACATATGTGGCATAATCCCTATAAGCCATCAAGTATAAATAAGAAACAAACATATTCCCATTCTCTTCATTACCCATTTAAAACTATCACTAAATGTAAATCTCAAAAACAAATAAGAGCACTCTAAGGATATAGGGTTATCATGCCTACATACAATTATTTCTTGTTAAGTGGTTGTTTTAGATAGATCAAATCCTTTTCATGTAATGTACCATTATGATCTCATTGATTTAACATCTCTTTCACATACCACCGAGTATATATAAATGATGAGTTTATTCCACATAATAATAAGTATGTAGGAAGGGTGAGCATATAGAGAGATTTTGTATATTGTTCATGTGGTATATATAAAATGGGACCTTTTTAGTTTGATAAGGAACCATTCCATCTCTTGATATAATAAACATGGATTCAATAAAAACCATTGTTGGCATAACCCTAACCAAGAAAGATACTTGGTTATAATGGTCTAGATAGGTAGAGCACACTTATATTTAATGACTTGTGTTTCAACATCTTTAACAGGCATGATCCACCCACCTAACTAAAATAAGCTAAGTTGATACCCTCAAAGGAGCATAATAATTTAAAAGCATTGGCCTTGATGAGGGATTCAATTGATGCAGAGGTGTTTTTCACATTCAAGGTTGAAACATTCCTTGGGAATCATTTAATAATTGAAGGACATATATGATTCTAACTTAGAATAGGAGTTCATATAGTTACAATTTAAACTATTCAATCTTTAGCTAAAAATTAGAGATGTCATGAGTTTGACTTCTAAAATCTATAGAATCAAACATGATGTCAATGCAACTGGTATAAAATTGATGTGTATATGACTACCTTTATCAATACACTTCTTCTTACATACTCAACCTACTTGGATTCATTATAAACATGCAATCTATTGAATACTCTCACATTTGATTAATTAGTTGAGAAGATGGCTAAAAGAGAAAATTCCTTTATAATAAAAACATAGTCCACAAGAGAAAGCATTTATCATGTTAATTAAAATGGAAATTTTTCCAAGAGTGTAGGAAATGAAAAAGGCAAAGGGAATAAAAAAGGGCAAGGTAGTAAATCTGGTAAAAATAATAGTTAGCATCAAAAAAAATAGAATGACAAATAATACATGTATTGTAAATGTTACAATAGAAAAAGGAGTGATGACACCCATGAAATCAATACATCATGGGATAAAATTGAAGAGTATAGAAAACAAAAAGTAGAAAAGGACAAGAAGAAAAACTTAAAATCAAATTCAGCATAATTTTATTATGAATGTGTGTTTTCCGTCTCTGACGAAGAAAATAATGCCTTAAAGAGTTCAACCTTGGATAATGGTTGGGTTTTAGACATTGGCCCCACATAACATATAAATTTTTAAAGGGACTTATTTGAGGAGTTTCATCAAGAAAATTATGGTCTAGTATACTTAGTAGATAAAACAAATATGTGACCTCAAAGAAAAAGTTCATTCTGAATCAAGTCATCAAGGATTCTAGACTTCATTCTTTGTAATGTAATATGCATTCCTCAATTGAAAATAAAAAACTTTTCTCTTGTGCTAATTTGACAAGGCTACTCCATTCTACTTGATGATGGAGAGATTAAAGTCACAAGTAAATGTGATAACATAGTCATTCTGACTAAATATGATGAGAAAAATTGCTAAAACTTAGGTGTGAGCACTCAGTGTCAAGAAATTTCACTCATCTCATAGAATAAATAATGCCAACAAGTCTATTTTGGCATGCCATATTTGGGAAAACACACTATTACAACATGTGCACAATGCTAAAAAATGGTGTTGTATGTTTTTCAACTCTAACCCAAAACATTGAAAAGTGTGAAGCCTACATATTGGACAAACATGAAAGGGAACCATTTAAAATTTTAGAATGCAAAACTGACATGAATTTACAGTTGGTTCACTTTGATTCATCTTCTCTACATATTATTTATGTTGGTGGTCATAAGTAATTCAGGTTATTCATTGATCACTAAAACAAATTGAATTTGATATATTTTATAACAAATAAATCAGATGCCTTTTAAATGTTTTAAAATTTTATAATGATGGTTTAAAATTAAGTCCAATCTCACACTGGGACACTCAGTACTAATAATGGTGGTGAGTTCACTTAAAATTTGTTTGAAACCTATATCAAAAAGAACATAATGAAGCATCATCTCATAGTCCCTTATACTCCTTGACAAAATGGAGTAATTGAGTGGATGAACATAACTATGATGAACATGTTTTGGGTAATGTTGCACTTTGTTGGGTGAATATTTTGTCGACCAGCTAACTGGCATTAAAAATAGTTCCTATCACCACATCATATAAATATTGGTCATCCAAGTGTGAAGGTTTACTACATCAATAGGGGAAAAATCTCTCCTCTCATCAAGGGGAGATTCCCTATTAGATATGCGGAGGCTATATACTATATATATACGCAGAAAGTAAGACACAGGGGTGGGACAAACCATCCATCTCTCTTCTTTCAGAGATGATGTTGATAAACAAGGAAGAAATCTTGGGTGATGGGGAAGGTGCTTCTCTTCTTTCAGAAGCAAATTTCAGCCAAGAGCCAAATTCCTTCCTAAATAGTAGAAATATTGGTATAATGATAGAAGGCACTTCTCTTCTTTTAGAAGTGTTCTTCAGCAGGCAGCAGGAATCTTTCAAGTAGCAAGTAACAGGTAATGGGGGTGCTGAGTGACCAACAACCTGAGAGAGAACAATGAAGAACAATGGTGGCACCATGTTGTCCCAAGGCTCTTTACATAGGAAAGGAAAATGCAAACACACTGAAGGTACTTATGGGGGCACCACGTTGTCCCATAGTTGGCCTTCAGGACACCTTCCTGATCACCTCCACTAGTTTTACTTGTTAAATCAAATGGACAAGAAAGCTTCTAGGAAATAGACATACGAAAAATCTCCTAAGATAACACAAGCTATAATAGCACAAAGTCTACAAGTAACTTGTTTTCTCATTCAGATAAAATAATATGAATTACAATCTGAGCTCAAAGTCTCAGTAATGCCTTTCAATTTGGGCAAAGTTTTGCTTCTGAAAATCAAAAAGGTTCCCCTTCTAACAATGAAAGAGTTTTCATTATATAGAAGCTAGGAGAGACTTGGCACTTTCTCCCAATGAAGGGACCCATTCGATGCATTCAATGCCTTAGATGCATTCTGGTCTTGTCAAGAAGGGCCATGATGGAGTAGGGCGGCTGCCTTGACTGTGGCATGTTGATTAATCTCTAATGCCTCCTTCTTAGCCTGAATCATTTATTCTCTCATCTGCTTAGCCGCACAACTATCTACTCTGACCTTACCTCCAAGGGGACAAGCAGATGATGCTCTCAATGCTACCAACTCCCCAAATATCTACTCAATGAACTGCTTCACCTACCGGCAATAACTCTTGTTGAGTTTCCCTCTCTGTCTCTTCCTTCTCTTGACCTTGGCCGTAGGCTTTTTGAATGCATCTGGGTTCATATTTTGAGTCCATAAAAATCAACAGACTCTTGAATGTAGTTGATTTGGCATTGATAGGTCTTTTCCTTATTGAAGGTTAACGGCTAGCTGATCACTTTAAATTTGACATCCGCGGGCCCATCATTCTTCTTAGCAATTATCCCGTGTCTTTCTCACTTACCATGGTTGCTTTCCACTGTGACATGGGTGAGGACATGTGTTAGGTTCCACAACTTCAAAATAAGCTTATTAAAATAAGCTTTATAACTGTTAGAGGCTGAGGGGGTGTGAATGCAGACATGTGGTAGCTTCCGCTGCATTGGGATGGGACACGTGGCAGGTTTTGCTCCATGAAGCTTCATTTAAAACTGTGTCTCAACTTGTGACACTTGGCAGCTTCCATAGCTCTCTGAGGCTCAACCCTTTATAAAGGGAACTTGCCCTTCAAGATCTTGAACAGGGTCCATTTTATGTGTCAAGTGTCCCTCTGTAAGGGTCTCTATCATTCTAGATCCTCACGGTGGCCTTCAGGCTTTTCATCTTTGATAGGCCTGTTGTTCCATGTATTTCCTTTGGATAAATGGTCTAAAGGAATTCCTTCATTTTATTTAGATAAAAAGTCCAAAGAAATTCCTTTCTTTGACTCTATGCCTTTCATAAGTACATAACTCTTTGACATGTGGTAGCATCCATCGCTTCTTACCAAGGACACGTGGAGTCTTTTGATGCATTATGTTAAAACCCTCTGCCATCAACACCTAGCACTTTTTGCTATCGGGCTTTTGTAGCATCATAGAAATGCTTGGGGCTCAGTCAGGCTCTTGCAGTCAATGACACTTGTCAGCCTCCACTACTCTCTACAAAGGACACGTGGTGCAGTCTGAACACACTTATTAGTCATGCAGATGCAGACACGTGGCACATTCCACTTCATTTAGTCACTCATCCTCAGGCCCACCATTGTCTTTGCTTGAAACAGTGAAGCAAAGGGAAGAGACTGTAGATATTAACACTTAGAGGCTTTTGACAAGCTTCAGAGGGACACATGGCACGTCCCACCACTCTTAGATGAATACATTGGGGCCTTCCACAGTTGCCAATTGTCACCCTCCATGGAACTCAGGAAGAAGCTTTACTGAAAGGGACCCTTGTAGCTTATAATAAAATCTAAGAAGCAAATGCTGACACTTGTCGCATTCCATTGAGTCACAAAGGGGCATGTGGCATGGTTCACATATTTCTATCACTTGCGCGGATGCAGACATGTGGCAGCTTTCAAAGATTTTTCAAAAAGGGACACATGGCACCTTTCACCACTTCTCTAAAACAAAGCATAAAGGGTCTCAGCCGATGACACTTAGTAGCTTCTGCTTGATTCTTTCTTTTGTGTGCATTTCTCTTCACAATTGAGGCAGTCTTTGAACCTTGGAACCCAATATTGAACTGATGAACCTTAAACCTGATGAACCTTGATGCCGATATTGAACCTTGAACCCAATGAGATTCAAGTGTGAGAAACTAGTCCCTTCTGATTGAACTATCCCAAAGAAGCCTTTGAACCTATTAAACTTGTTAGTCCCTTTACCAAAAAGTTTGAGAAAATGATGAAACTGAATGTTTCAAAATAAATTTAGGAAAGGGGAAAAATAATTTTGGCCATTCAAGACCAAAATAGTCCCATGTTGTCTGAAAAATGAGGAATCAATTTTCAAGGACAACACACTTCAAAGGGTAAATCTACACTTTTGGGTAGAATCAACTTAAACAATAGTATACCTCTATAGTAGGTCACCATTAATAACCCTACAAATTAATAATCCATATGAATTCTAGTGTGATCATCTCACTTCCGTATGACATCTTCAATTTTTTTGATCCACATGATATGCATGATTCCAAAGGAGAAAACTAACAAATTAGAACACATGAGTCATAAATACATGCTTTTAGGGTACTCAGTCTTAAAAATATATATAAACTATTTGATGAGAATAACAACAAATTTCTCAGTCATAAGTGATGTCATCTTTTGTGAATTATAAATAACACAACAAGCATCAATATAAAATTGAATCAACTTGATAAATATGCCAATTTTGATGTTTTTAAGGAGGTTGATATGGAGGTTCCAAAAAATGAAGTGTGAACTTACAATTGGGAAACAATTGAATCTCTATTGACTCCTATAAATGAAAATAACACTCCATCTATAGAATAAAATGAAACTTCATCAAAGGATGGTCTGACATCAGAAAAAGGAGCTTCAATTTTACAAAATTAAGCACTAGTAATTCTACAAGCTACACATAAAAAGATATTAAAATGTGTTGAACAAGCATTAGAAATGTTAGACCTTATGAGGTAGGAAAAAAATGCACAATAAGTGCACACATAACTGCACAATAATTAGACAAGTTCTTAGATGAACTTCAAAATATGATAGAAAAGCTTACCTTAGGAGACACTCTTGAAGATAAATTAAATTTTTATTTTGACTCTAAACCCACTTCTTTCAAATAATATAAAAATCTTAATGCAAGGAAAAATACAATAAGAAGTGAGTATGATGCATTGGTAAAAAATGAAACTTAGAAATTGGTTGACTTTCCAATCAGACATAAGCCTATTAGTTGTAAGTGAACCTTTTACAAAAATTACAAAGCATATGGGTCACTTAAAAAGCATAAACCAAGGTTTTTTACAAAAATATTTGCTAAAAAATAAGGAATAGACTACAATTAAACCTTTGTACCAATAAAAAAATGAACTACCATTCAAACCATGTTGGTGCAGATACTTAAATATGGTTTTATATGTTAAACTAGTCATTTACACTCAAAAAATGTCACTCAATGATTTATTCTTTACTTCTATACCTTCCTTGCAGCTGATAGGCTCACCTTTACCCTCCTACTAGGCTTAAATGCTTATTTTAAAGACTAACCCTAATATTCAAATTACCTAGATCACTTTTAGCGCATAGTACACTTGTATTATGATATATATTCTTCACTATCAGTTATAAAGCTCCATCAACCTTCAATATTCCTAGATAGTTGCATTTAGACTTAGACAATAGCATCAACACTATTCTCCCTATCCCAATGCAAGTGACATTGCCTTCTTAATATTAAAAGTTTTAAATCTTCTTATATGTATGGGTCTTTCATTAACCCTTCAGTAAGAATATTTTCAAATGTATAATATAGATACAAGTTAAATCCAACTCATTTATCATCTATCAAGCACCTCTCAAACTTAAACTACACTACTAAAAATCATTTGCACACTTAAGCTATTTTGCCCAGTTCTTTCTTATTTTCTTATAAATCATAGAAGAAGTCATATTATAGGTCTAAATCAATCAAAAATTAGTTATGGGCTATATTTAAGTTACAAGCTAGATCATTTAAATACACTTGTATATAGTATATTTCACCCTTATGCACACACAAGCCAACACATAGGGGATAAATACATATGTCTAAGGTCATCTTTAAAGTATTGGTTATATAAGTAGCACTCATTGATAGAGGAGTCCTTGAGGTTATTTTGACTTCATGAGCCCACTAATCCATTTTTGGCAAGGTGATAAGACCTAAGACAAGGATTTAGTGTTTCAACTATATTCTAATATCAATATCTTGTGTTCTTGATATAAACATGTAATCTAAAAGGCAAAAAAACCAAAAAGACCTAGTGGTAAGTTTTATTCAACATTAAATTCTTCGTATGGGACAATGCATTAAAACATAGATAATAGTATCAAATCAATTGTTTAAAGGATGACACAAGTGTTTGTCTTGATCAAAAGTTAATTTTTAGAATATAATGACTAGATCAAAATATTAATACAATCTATTTATATTCCTACATTAATCAGATCTACCTACATGTCAGTGTATAAGCTAAGTACAATTTCTCTTTCTTATTTCTATTATTATAATATTGAATGTTGCACTTTTTATTTTTGGTGCATGCTTAGATTTAGTATTTTTTGTCACAATGTATGTAGAATCTAAATTCATTTATTGGCCCACTTTTAAAGAGTAGCTTACACCTAATTTAATTGGGATATTATTTAACCTTAAAATCTAGATTAAATAATCTAAGGTTAAAAGGGATAGATATAGCCTAGGGGACAAGCATGATAAACTATCTTTATAGCAGGCCAATTAATTGTAAACTCAGATAAATATTTTGAATTTAAATACTGACATATGCTAAAAATAATAAGTATAACTAATGATTGATATTATAATAAATGGTAAGAAATGGTACTTAATTATATTACAGTGTGCATGTAAATCTCATGTGGAATAGGTTAAAAGTAAACTAGATCTAGATTCTAGATCAGCCTTCAGATTTTGAAAATTTAATCTTTGTGACCTCAGACACTTGTATCGACCTAGGATGGTTGTGTCAACACTTCTATCTAACTTGGATGTAGGTGTCCAATACAAAATACCTAATTTATTTGGATGTGACTGCCTAAAATGTTTTAGGTTGTTGTTGATTTGTTCTTGTGTAATCAAATTTAGCTCATGGACTATCTCTCTTATTGAATCACCAAAACCCTAACTCTTCATCTTCATAGTGACCTTGGAAAGATGGGTTAGTGGTCTCATGGTGTCGAGGTAACCCCAAATATCCCTATATAATTAGGTGTTTCCTATATAGACACTACTCCTAAGGGGGACTCAAATTGGTATAGTTCTCCCCTAATGTGTTGGCTTATGTGTGCACAAGGATGAAATGTGTGAAAAATAAGTATAATAATGAAATAGCTTATAACTTGGTAAGTATGGCTCATGGAAATCTCTTTCATTACTTTAGACCTATATATGTGTTTTCCCTATGATTAAGATGGAAATAGGGGAAAATATGAAATCTTTGTTCACTTAAATGCTTGATTGAATGTTTTTGCTACTTTTCCTTGTAAGAGGTGGGAAGTTTTTAGGTCAAGAATGAATGAGGATTGATCATGAATATATACAAATCATTTTGTAGAATATATTACATTAAATCACTTAGGTTGACCATAGGTATGCATTTCATTTGCAAATTTCATTACTTTAGGGCACTGGACACATGTGTTGGCATAGGACACATATGTCAACATAGGTGTCTAACTAGGATGCAAGTATTTGGGAATCTAGAAAATAGGTTCAAGTCCAAAACTTGTAGAGATAAAATATAATAAGGTTTATAACATTTTTAGCATGATATAAAGCTTGGGTAATCATAATAACATTAGTCAAACTAAAAGATAAACAATGAACATAGAGAGATAGTAGATGTGATCCTTTTAACAGCACTGAGAAAATGTCTAAAACTAAGAGGAACAACCAAGGTCCATATTTCCCAAGTGTATAAGATTGAGGAGCTATATAATTCAAAAATAGTGTCTACTTTTCCCCCCCTTTAATCTAGTAATGAAATTTTTAATTTAAAGGAAAAATAATATGTACCTGGGTGTGTATGACACACCTTGCCTTTGCATGAGCCCAACTTAAATGCTTTGTTATGGATTTCCCTGTAACCAAGATAATTTTGCAATGTATAATTAGTGTATATAATCCAAAATCAAAAGCATTGAGATGATTGAAAGTAAAGAGATCAAGGTTTAGGATTACCCATGTGTATTAATGCAACTACTTTACCTTTTATTAATTTAATTTGAAAAGATGTATAATTATGAACCATTAGAGATAATACTAGGACTAATATAAATATAAAAAGTTCATAAATATATAAATATTGAAGGATAAAACTTGCCCCCAGCCTTGCCTAAAAGGTGAGTTACCACCTGATAGTGAATATTAGCTCAACCATGCAACCAAATCATATCTATAAGTTGGTAAGCATGAGTGAACCAAGTCACTCATCCTATAAAAATGGTGAGGTTGGATGATGTAATCAATCCTAACCTATGAACTTGGAAAGATTTAGTGATTTAATCACCTCAACCATACTAAAAGTGAACAAACTACTACAGTATATTGGCTAAATAACATTCCATAACAATCCAACCTA
Organism: Torreya grandis; assembly: GCA_037957365.1. NCBI lineage: Eukaryota > Viridiplantae > Streptophyta > Pinopsida > Cupressales > Taxaceae > Torreya > Torreya grandis. The sequence continues at coordinate 433,417 of JARHVA010005110.1, read as the reverse complement.
GTGAGATAGAGTCTGTATAAGTCTTTTAAATCTAAAAATATGAATTAATTTTTAAAATTTAGGTGCTATTTTCATATCATATTCATCTTATGTATGTCTCATGTTGAAACCTAGGTATAACAATGTACCAATGTATATAATTTTACCACAAATGTGTATTGGAATCATATAACTTTTCAATATGGATAATTTTCAAACTGTGCAAGTGTGGAGAAAATGTTTCCATAACATTCCCCCATTATAATCTAAAATGGATAATTGGTGTAACTCTAGAGAATATGTTTCCAAAACATGCCCCCACCATTCATCTAAAACTATGACAAATGTGAAGAACATGTTTCCAAAACATGCCTCCACTGTAATTTGAATATATAAAGAATATGGAAGCCATGCCTCTAGGGCATGCCCCAACTAATATTTCACCTTTTTAAGGTTAGGGTAAGTAGCAACTAGTAGTTACCTTACATTTACTTCAAAATGATAAGATAACCATGTAAACTATGAATGTATCATGTAGCATATAGGAGAAACATGTCTAGGTGAATATATCATTAAAGCATGTAAAATGTGATCACATCAAGGCTTCATATGCATGATATATATCATGGAAATGTATAGAGAGTAACAATACAAGCTCAACAAGTAACCAAACACACACACACAAGAGCACTCAACAACAAATAAAAATATAATGGTATAAGTAGACCGTAAACAAGGAACATGTTCAAATGTTGCACAATCAAAGGGACATGACTTATTCAAATGTCCACAAAAGTAAGCATGACATATTCAAATGTTCATACAATAGGTAATGACATATTAAAATATCAAAGAGGCAAATAAATGCATGGGGGTTGTAAATAATGGAGCATATTCAAATGATCAAACAAGCAAGACAATATCAAGGCAAAACACTCAAGGAAGTACATAAATGAAAGCATAAGAAACCATCATAAACATATCATACTATCCCATGGATCATACATGTTAGAAAAAAAAGTTAAGAACATAGCATATCAAATACATTGTGAAAGATATAAGCATGGATAAAGGCATGTGTAAACACATAAATTCAAACATTAATACAACTTGCATGTATCATGATCAACTATGAAGATGCCCCCAATGTCCACATGACACGAGTAGAGGGAAGGCCCAATATCCTAAAATTCATGGATCATGTATCTGTGTATGCATGTATCATACTCAAAATATGTATGAAACATGTGTATATAAAAAGAAATGATATGATATCCTCTGATATGAAACAAACAAAATAGATGCTAATGAGTGGATAGAACATGTAAATTATGCAAATATTTTTTTATTTTGGAATTTATATAATGTTTTTGGTGTTATTGGAATATTTGACATGAAAATATTTGTATGGACTCATCCAATGGAAGCTCATAGGTATCTCCTCTCTCAGACGCTGACATATCACAATCTAAATATTTTTTGATCTTGTCTTCATTACCATGATGTGGTTGTCTAGAAAAGTATAAAGCCATAGAAAGTTCCTCTTTTTAAATTGTTTGTTTTATAGGATCAATATTACCATCATGTGGTATGTGAACCAAATTTCCTTTATGGGAAAATAAAATAGCTTGTTTACTTGGATCTATTTTAGTTTCCATTTCATATAACCAAAATTTTCCCAATGTAAATGAATATAATGAAGGATAATGTAAGATCCATACTTTTGTAAGCACAACATAATGCCCACAAGTAGTAAGAATGACAAAGAAACCCAACCAATATTTTCATTTCCCCCCATCACATAAATATTTCACATGGTTCCCAAGTTCTGATAAAATTATTTCATGGCAATATTTTTTGGATTTTGTAGTATTTATGTGGTTATGACAAAAAAAAGCATCACCCATGAATAATGTAATTGTTAAATCTAGGTGGCATGGACACTTTTTGGTTTATTGAACTTGAGAATATTGCATAGGATGTAGGCCATGGATTGGTCCCAAATTGTGTAAATTTTGTAAAGCTCCCATATAAAGATTAGGAACACCACATTTTTATTTATAATGTTTATTTGGTAATTTATCTCCCTCCTTTGTGTGAGGGATAAAACTTTGGTATTTATAAGGGGATATGTTAAGCTCCTTTGGATGAGTAAGTATGAATGAAGAATATTTATGCACATCCACATATAAATGGATAAATGACTCATATTTTTTATGCAATGCTCTTTACTTTAATGGAGAAAGAAGACCTCTACTAAAAATGAATTGTAACTCCAATTCTAAAGATATAAATTCTAGATTATATGATTTACTTGTTGTCAATCAGACTCACACCCTTGTGAAGGTATTTTTAGGCCTTCAGTGTCTGTTGAAACATGGAAACAATCCTAGGTTATGGGTAACCTAATCAGTGGATTGAATCTCTAGATTGTAAGGGCTAGTTCCCTTTGGTGTATCAATTAGGATCTCTAGTCTATGTTACACACTGCCAGAGAAAAGGGAAGAAAGAAAATTGAAGGGAAACCTTACCTAATGATGGTGATACACATGAATTTTTTTTGATCCACTCAATTTAATCTTCTAAAAACATTAATCAAAGGATAAACAAATTGAATTTTTAACTCCCATTTACCCCTACACATAATTATTTCATGAAAAGTTTCTATCTTGTGATCAAAGCTTAAGGGAAATGATGGAATAGGCCTGATTCAAGGCACTAACCAGCCACTTATATCAATTTTAACTTTAGCCAAAAGATATTAAATACAAAACATAACCTGCATAATATGATCAACTAGTAACTAGGTAAGAATCAGGACTAGACAAGGAAGAAAATTCTATCACATATGCAAATCACTGACATAAATACACTATACCAAAACCTTAGAGTCTAAAAACTATCCCTTTATTAATCTAAAAAGGTTACATAGAACAAATTTTGGTAGAGTCTAGTCTAGCCAAAAAGAGGATACGATTCAAGGCTGAAAAGCCAACTTATATAAAAAAGATTCAACAGCCAAGATATTGGCATTGAAAATAGAAAAGGAGGTCAAATTAGTCCAACTTTTGCTATCACAACCTTCAAATAAAACATATTTTTGTCTTATTCCTTGCATGAAAATATCTTTGATCAATGTGCATAGGTCTTACATGATGCTATGCCAAAACTAAATTTAGAACTCTACTTGAACTACTAAAATGTTGAAATATTTCAACAAGCTAAAAAAAAGTGCATGCATGAAATTATATGTTGGCATAAAATGGATGAGGCAAACCCAAGTTAGACAATTCAAACTCTTGCATGGAAAGCCATGCCACATCTTGGACTGAGAACTCTATTTGACGTTGAGTTGGAAGTGCCTGAAAGCCTTGGATTATATGAAAACTAATGAGAAGAGCATGGCTTATCAATTATTAAACCTAAGTATAAGGTTTAGTCAACTCTAACTTACTCCCTTTTGCATGAAAAGCTCTTGAATATCAAGAATCATGTATGAAATCTTACGTCAACTCTATGGACAGCCATCGGTCTCTTGCTCTCATGCATGTATTCCTTCAACCAATTCTATGGAATTTCTTTTGGATTTTTTTTTTTGTCCTTTTATATTTCCATGGGCTTATTTTATATTTATTTCCTTTAGGCCTTTTTTTTTTCACTTTCCCATAGATAAATTATCCATTGGAATTGTCTCTCTCTTCCATTTCCTTCTTTTATTTGGTCATTTATAATTGTTTCAGGCTTTTCTTTATGTGTATTTCATTCAAACAAAAAGTCTAAAGGAATTCTATATGTTCCTTTCTTTCAAAAAATTTCCTTAATTGCCCTTCAGGCTTTTTGACAAGGACTTTCCTAAAGGGAAAGTGACCCCTCAGCATTTTGAAATAGTCCTTCAGGCTTTTTGGCACAACCTTTATCGAAGGGAAAGAGCCCTTCAAGATTTCTAAAGTGAACCTTCCTAAATGAATTCTACCCTTCAGATTTTGTGGCATGAATTTTCCTAAAGGGAAGGAGCCCTTTGAGATCTCTAAAGTGTCCCTCAGATTTTTTCCAAGTGACTTTCTTGAAGGAATTCTACCCTTCGGCCTTTTAGAATCAACTCTTCAAAATTTTACAAAGTGAAATTTCATGAAGGGAAAGTGACCCTTCAAAAAAATTGTTAAGGTCCTTTCACTCTTTCCAAGTGACCCTCATATTTCTTCAAAGTTTCCCTTCAGCATTTTCCAAGTGACCCTTCAGGTTTTTTGAAACGGGTCATTCCTGTGGATAAAAAGTCTAAAGGAATTCTTGGAAGTGAACTTTCTCTAAGGGATTAAACCCTTTGATATTTTTGAAAAATAACTTCCCAAAAATAATAGTGACCCTTTAGACTTTTGACAATGGTCCTTTTTCAAAAAAATGGCAAGCCCTTTTCCCTTTATGAAATGTGCCCTTCATATTTCCAAAGTGTCCCTTTGAGAAAGTTGTAAGGTTCCTCTTGCTCTAGAAAAGACCCTTACGAAGAAATTGTAAAATTCCACTTGCCCTTTATAATTCTTTAAAGTGTCCCTTCAAAATTCTTCAAAGTATCCTTTGGTTTATTGTTTGACACTTTTGTTTGGATAATTTGTCTAAAGGAAATTATTTCTTTGGATTTATTTGAAATGACTTTCCTGAAAGAATAGTGACCCTTCAAACTTTTGAAGAGGTCCTTGGAGCTATTGTAATAGACTTTGAAACTAAAAGAACTCTTTGGAAATTATGAAATAGGACCATTTCTCAAGAAAAGAAACTTTTGGGGAAATTGTTTTTGAAGCCTTCCTTCCATAAAATCCCAAAGTATCTTCTGCTTATCTTCTTTTGAACTGCTCAAAGAAACACAAATACCTTCCTAAAAAGAACAAGACGAGTGAAATAAAAGTCCCTAAATCACCTAAATAACCTCAAGACCTATTAACCATGGATTCTTCAAAGACTTTTTAGGATGAGTTACTGACTCACAAGACAAAATGGCATGGTATGCAAAGTTTTGAATGATAAGGGTGGAAATTTGACCTGTGGGATCAAAATTGTCAACAGTACTTTTGAATCAAATGATATAATCTTGAAAGGATTAATCATCACATTATTTGAAATTGTGAAAATGTTCTAATGTAAGTTTTCACACCTTATGGATATTGAAATCCATGAATAATGTGTTGGATTATTGTCATTGATGTTAAAGGCATTATAATTAATGTAATGAAAGTCAACAGAATTGTCAATAGAAATATTAATGAAAATGCCAATGGAATTATTAATAGAAATGTTGAAATGTTGACAGAAATGTTGATGGAATTATCAATGTAAATGTCAAAATATCAAAAGGAATGACAATGGAAATGTCAATGGACACATATTTTGGTGAAGACGTGCCTTTTGGATGGGATGCCTCCTTTGTGAAAAGTATTTGGAGGCTATATAAACCAGCAAGAAGATTGGAAAACATGTGAAATAATTATTTCCATCATTCAAGCATAAGCAAATTTTTGTGGAGAAGAAGAGGAGATTGAATTTTCCATCATTCATTGATGAAGCAATAATGGTAAGGTGGAAGATTATTTTATTAAAGTTCGGTGCCTTAGAAAGAATAAATTAGTGTCTCTTGCTAAGTTGGTGCTTAGTAGTGGGGATTAGTGTCTCCAATAAGTTGGTGCCTACAAATTGTTTAAGCAATGTGGATTAGTGTTTATAGTAGGTCAGTGCCTAAAAATTGTTTAGTGATGGAAATTGGTGTCTCCAATAGGTTGGTGCCTAAAAACTTTGTGAGAATAATTTTATTTGTTTTTAGATTTGGATAGTAGATCCAAGTGGTCCTTTTCTTCATGGTTTTCTCCCAAAATGGTTTCCAGGTAAATCTTGTGTTCTTCTTATGTTCTTAATTATTAATGGTGTGTGATTGATATTATTATGATTATCAATTTTAAATATTAAAATATTACCTTATATTGATTCATCCCCCCTCTCAATAAAAGTGAGCTCTCAATAATTGGTATCAGAGTAGTTTCCTTCAAAAATAGTCTAACCATTGGAAAGTATATTTCAAGAGTACACATGGCCAGTCAAGAAGGATTTTTCTCAAATAGAGCTCAATTGTTTGATGGAACAAACTATGCATTATGGAGCATAAGGATGAGAACCTATTAAATGGCTCTTGGCTTTGATATTTGGCAATAAATTATGAGTGGATATGTAACTCCATCATCTTCACCAATAGATCCAGTGGGAAAGAAGGTGAGTGAAAATAATGCAAAAGCTATGAATGCAATTTTATGTGGTCTATAAAAATCAAATTTTTTCAAAGTGATTCACTATGAATTAGTAAAAGAGATTTGGGATAAACTAAAAAACATATATGAAGGAAATAACAAAGTAAAGACATCTAAACTTCAAACACATAGAAGATAATTTGAAAGTTTGAAAATAAAGGATGAAGAAAACATTGAAGCATATCTACTTCATGTGGATGAAATTATAAATACCATCAAACGACTTTGTGAAAATGTTTAAGAGATAATGATCATGCAAAAGGTGTTAAGGTCACTTCCCTTAAAATTTGATATAAAAGTTTTAGCCATTGAGGAAATGAAAGACTTGGATAAATTAACTATGGATGAATTACATGAGATCCTCACAGAATATGAAATATGGATCAAAAAGGAGAAATCATATAAATGAGAGGTAGCCTTCAAAGCCTTAAATAAAATGAAGAATAAAGAACCTGAGCTAAGTGATAGTACCAATAATGAATTAGATGAAGAAGAAGCTCATTTTGTGAGGAAGCTAAAGAAAGGATCCAATAAGTACAAAGGTAAGTTACCTTTTAAATTCTTTAACTATGGAAAGGTAGCACATTTTTTGGCCAAATGCAAATATGTAAAAAATGAAAATAGTGATGATGAAGAAGAGCATAATATAAATAAAGGCCATGAACAAGGCAAACCTAATAAAAATAAGAGATTTCACAAGCACAATAAAAGCCTCTATTTCAAAGAGGAAAGTAGTTCATCTGAAAGAGTGTTTCTTTGCTAGTGATAGAGAAGAGATCAAATTCAAGATAATAGAAGCAAAAGATGATATCTTGGAAATTGAAGACAAAGAAAAATAAGAAAAGGATTCATAAGTGGAAAATAATGTTGAAATAGATGGAGAAGTAGATTTGAAAGAAGAACTCATATGTGCCCTAAGTGAAATCAAGAAACTTAATAAGAAGAACATGAAACAAAAATTACAGCTTTAAAAGGACTGTGAATCTAAAGCGCAAATGTCATAAAGTCTTGAGGAATCAAAAAATATGATCATCAACCTCAAGATTCAACTTGAAGAAGCAAAAATGATTGAAGAGGAGGTGAGAATCCAATTAAACAAAAAGGAAGAAAATTGTGAGAGGTTATAGTCCAAAATTATTTCCTTGAGGAAGGAACTAGAGATAACAACCATTAAGCTAAACAAAAGCCTCAAATTTGAGAAGAGCACTGAGATCTTAGATGATATCATAAATGGGCAAAGGTCACTATCTATAAATACTGATCTTGGGTATAAATAAAATTAGATGGCCAATAAATAAGATCACAAAGAGCCACCAAAGAAGCCAAATGAAGAAAAGACAAAAAGTTATGTAGATGTTCTCAAAAGTCCTATCAGTAAGAAGAAAGAGAATAAAGTCCCATAGAAAATAAGAACTCCTCCAAAATATAACAAGGACAAATTCAAAAAGCCCTTTCCTCCAAGGCAAACACACATGACTAAGTTCCAACATTATTTCTTTGGTTATTACTTTTCATGTAATCACTTTGTTCATAAAGCAATAGACTATAGGATGCATGCAAGACCTTTTGATTGGAATAAGAATAGAAGTACTTATGGGTCTAAAAATAGGAATTGTAATTCATTTACTCCTTTAGTAGATTACAATGTCATATGCTATAATTGCCACAATTATGGACATACATCATGATTTTATAGAAGTGGTTTTATGAAACTTCCTAGGCAAAATAAGAAAGCAAAATCCATAAGTAAACAAAAGGAAGAAACTTCAAATGTATGGAAAAAGAAGTAGGAGCAAGAAAATAAGGAGAGACCTACGCTTGTGCAAACTACATTTCATAGACAAGAGGTATCACTAAACTCATAAGAAGTAAAAATATAAGGGGAGAAAATCATTGTATTATCTTTTAGCTCCATTGAAAATACACCTTAAAGGATGAAGTCTCATAGAATATTAGAGAGAGATAAGATATGATTGGAGACAAGGGTGAGAAAGATGATCAGGACAAAGTTGATATTCCAAAATAGGAACATGAAAAACCTGAAGGGACTTGGATGTCTATTGAAGAATCACTTTTGTACAATGTGGTTAAAATGCATGATTGATTGTTTGATCTACTAATCTTATGTAATATTTTGAAATGCTCAAATCTTAGATAATGAGAGGTTGCATGCCTTTACTCTTATATTTTAAGCTAGCAAGAAGTTTATTAAAGGAGATAGATATTTATTACCTACAATATTGGATGATAACATATTATTAGGGCATTTGTTGCATTTCTTTTTGGCCCACCAAAATCTTTCACAATCACTCTTTAGAAGGATTTTAAAGATGATTTAAATCAAAATCTCCAAGTAATAAGACTTAAGCATAAAGATAAGCAATTTGCCTTAAGACTCAAAGGAAGTGAAAAAGAGGAGTTACCACTTGCATAGTTAACAATAATATAGATAGATATAGATGATGTCAAAAAGCCCAGATTTGATCAAATTCAAGGAGAGAAAATGAGAAAAGAAGAAGTCCTCATGCAAAAGGATAGGGAAGAGTAGAAAGATAATCATTCAATTGTGGTGATGTTGAAGAAGATTGTATACAAATAATATTTAAATACTTTTATTGATTATTAACACTTTGTATCTTATAAGAACCTACCAAGTCTCAACCTCTCTAAGTGCATGCCTTAAGGGGTACACTGGGAAAGTGGTGGGTAGACCTTTGGTGCTTCGTAAGATTGTTGTTCCTTTTTCCAATTGCAATCTACACTATTGCCTCCTAAAACCTTGAACCCTAATCTTATTTATCTCTTTCATATCTATTCCCACCATTTTTCATGATTTATCCCTCATTTCTTACCTTGTTTCCCTTCTAACTTGTTCAGTAAGCTAGGTCGAATTGGTCAACCTAGCTTATTTTGGGGATACTTTGCCTTTCTTTATTGCTTTGCATCATGATCAACCTAGTATAAACTTCAAGCATTAGCTGGATAATGTGTTAGGTCGACCCGATCGACCTAGCAGAGCCCACATGTTCAAAAGTCTTTAAGGTGAGATAATATTATATATACAAAGTCATTCCTTACCATTTCATAAGAGAGTTTAATTAAGCAAAGAAGTATGAATGAACATCTATTTATTGACCATTCTACTTGAGGAATAAATCTTTAAGGTTCAATACTTTCTTTTGGAGCTTCAATAATTTCTTGTGGAGAAGTCTTTTGGATGCTTAGGTATGTTATGTAGCCTATAACTAATTTATCTTGGTTGTCCTTACAAGCAACAACAATCTCTTACAAAGCATCATTGGCCAGGGAGAGGTTGAGACTCAGTAGGATCATATTTAAAGGTAAGTATTCCTAACTTTATTTCTCCTTTGTAAGAGTAGATAGATGATGCAGTATGTATTCTTCTCTCCTATGTATTAGGATTCCATATACATTGATGTGAGTAAATTATCCTATACATGTTTAGTTTGATTTTTATTTACTTATTTTGTTCTAACCCCTACTTTGTGCCACAATATTTGGTGAGCACTAGATTAGTTTACTATTATTTTTATTAGATTAATTTACTTTCTTGTTTATTATCATAAGTGAATATAGAAACCATAGAACTTTTTTAGGGTTGTTGTGTGATTGTGTTAGACTGTAGGCTTTGGAACCCTACCTAGTTTGATGTGTTGTGACAAATGATACAATTGATCCCATAATCAGGTCTAGTGGATCCTTATATTGGTCATGCTCCCATTTAACAAGTGTGTGCCCTAATTGGAAGCATAGGTGTGATCTATTGTATTTGATCCAGTATTGATTCATGTGCACCATGTAATTTTGATTACATATATTCTAGTGAACCTGATATGAAACAAAACCTTATAGGGCTTATTTCACTTATTTTATTCATTTTGTCATCTTTTATATCATATATTTTAACTTGATCGCTCAATTCTATTGACCTATCTATTTTTCTCTATGTAGGAATAGGCAACTAAATCGACCAGCTCGATGTAACATAGGTTTCTATCACTTTATAGACTTTCTATTCAACCTACTAGGTTGATCAAGTTGACCTAGCACATTTCTAGCCACTTTGCAATAGGTTCTTATTCAGGATTCATAGTGCAGGTTCTAGATTCAAAACTTCTAGATTTGCAGTCTAGTCAACTAGGTTGACTAACTTGACTTAGCATATTTCTAGACATCCAGTTTGGTCCACTAGGCCAACCAGGTTAACTTAGCAAACTTTTTCAAAATTTGTAGCAGTTTCTTATCTCACTTGGTTAACCAATTCAACCCATTTCTATAGATTGGTCTAGTTCTCTCCAAGGGTACAGGTCAGTTACCTATTCTATTTTCATCTCCAAAACACTAAGGTCATTTTCTATTTCTTTATTTCTACTATACTCTATACTTTTCTTTAAAAATTGCAATTTGTGTTTGTATAAATTAGATTGGCTAGCATCAATTCAATTGACTGTGTATTTCATTTCAGTATCTACTTTTCTAGACTAGCTATAGGCATATCTCATTTCATTTTTTATATTTTAAGCAATCCTTTCTCTTTTTTTGTCTACTATGCTACATCAACCAGCACAACTCTGCACTGTCCCAAGCCCTACTTTTTGCCTCTATCAACTATACTAGGTCAAACTAGTTGACCTAGTAGTTTTTACAGTTGATATGCACTATACTAGGTTGACCAAGTTAACCTAGCATAGTTTTCAAGCCTTTTTACCTTTTTATTAGATTTTTCTCTATGTACTAGGTTAGTTTTGTGGACCCTATCCAGCTTTATTGTCCCTATTTTACACTAGGTCAACTAGGTCAACCTACCTTTGTTTCTGTCACTTTTTGAATATTTTATTTTCTCATCTTGCTTTCTTTCCTCTTTCATCATGGATTTCCTATTGGGTGACAACACTGAATCTCAAACAGCAAGCATGATGGAATTCACCAATCCTCATAGGGTTTCCCATAGACAAAGTAGAGTTCCTTTTACAAATGCTAGTAATGTCCATATTGAAACTTGCACAATGGACTATGGGTTCCCTCATAATACCTCTTTTCAACATAATCCTTCTTTTCTCCTAGAAAACCAACCTGAGTTAGAGTATACTCCTGAAATGCTTTTCTTTATTAACCAATTTCCTCAACATAAAGGGAAAGATTGATCTACCACTTATAATCTCATGATTAGTGGTCAAAACAATGAACCTCATTCACCACATTCTACATTCTCAAATGGATTTGGCAGTACTAATTTCTTTACTTCACAACCTCTCCCTTCAATCATGACCTCTTCTCATGATTTTTCTTCTTCTTTCCTTTTTTATACCTCCATCCCTAATATCTCAACTACCATGGTTGGTTCTACATCTAGTGGGCCTTTATTAAGATCCACTATCTTTAATCCTTCTACTAGTTCATTGTTTTCTACCCAAGGCACTCATGCTTCTAGTGCTTCTTCTTCTCTTCCATTCACTAGTCCATCTTTTGCTACACAAGCAAGCTTTGCCACTAGTGCCTCTCATTCTCATCATTCATCTCAAGCTCTCAAAAACACCAATAGTGGTACCCAAGCCACTAATACCAACACCAAATCTTCTAATAACATTAGTCAAACTCACCAACTTATATTACAAACTCTCAATCAAATGAATGATTTCTAAGCCCATAACACAAATCAAATGATGAGAATGCAAAATCACCTTATTCATCTTCAAATGCAACCATAACCAATGGCCTGGGGCACACATAACCAAAGTGTTCCTCCCCCTCCTCTTTGATATTATCAAGGCAATCTTATTGCTCAACTTCCTTTAATAAATAAAACTATCAAACATCTATAAAATTAACATCTCACTACTCAAATTTTTTGTTGGGGGATCAAACCAACAATAGATTACAATTGTGACAGCAATAAACGTGGAATTAAATTAGATTGACAAGTAATTAGAATGATAATAGCAAGAACAAGAGATACAAGAAAACACCCTGAAAACTTGTATTAACAAACTCTTTACAAAAGGAATACAATTGAAGAAAGCTTCTTTCTTCCACACCTCTCCTAGGTGTATAGATCTCTCAATAGATCTCTATTCCTCAAGAGCTATCTCTCTCAAGAACAATCAACTCCAACAAGCCTGGATTGATTCAATTCTGTACTGTTCTTCACACACCAATTCTTCTACAATACTTAATAAGCTAGGAAGATCTAATTCTTCATATAGAATTAGGAGACTTGAGCATGTACTTCCAACAAACAGTTAAACCACTTAAACAAGGGCTCTAAAAATAGTAATGCTAATAATAGAGACGCGATCTTGAGTCTATAACTCAAACTTATCATGCAAACACTCACTTCTATCCACGAAAATAGCTTTCTGGACACGCAGGTAACCGACGTCGGTTCCTGCTGCTTGTCTGTGACCGCCGTCGGCCGACCTTCTGCCGACGTCGGCATCTTTGCAACTGCCTGTGACCGACGTCGGTCTCTCCTGACCGATGCCGGTGTCTGTGTAGACCCGAACCTAATAATGAATGCTCCTTGGTGAAGTTTTTAGCTCCACACCTTAACAATCTCCCACTTGGAGATAAACAGCTGCACCAGTACCTGTACAGCAACATCTTCTAGCTCCTCCATCTTCAACTCAATCATGAAGGCCAATAGAAGTTGAATGAAGATTCAACTTCTCCTTTGTAACCGGCTTGGTTAACATATCAGCAGGATTCCTATCTATATGGATCTTCTCCAGCTTCAACTCACCATCTTCCAATACCTGTCGTATGAAGTGATACCTTAGTTGTATGTGCTTTGTTCTTGAATGAAAGGCTAAATTCTTAGCCAAATGGATTGCACTCTAACTGTCACTATACAATCTACAACTCTCATGCTCCCTACCAAGCTCATCCATGAACCGTGTCATCCATATCATTTCCTTGCTAGCTTCTGTGGCTGCAATATACTCTGCTTCTATAGTTGACAAGGCAACAACCTTCTACAACTTAGATATCCAGCTAACCATCGTTCCACCTACAGTAAAAACATAACCTGTAGTGCTCCTCCTGCCATCCAAATCACCTACCATATCTGAATCTACATAGCCATGTAGAGAAGTATCTGAACCTCCATAGCACAAGTGCCTACTGCTAGTTCCTCTCAGATATCTAAGGATCCACTGAACTGCTTTCCAATGTTCCTTACCTGGATTGGCCATATACTTACTTACAACTCCCACTGCTTGGGCAATATCTGGTCTAGTACACACCATTGCATACATCAAACTCCCTACTGTGGAAGAATATGGAACCTTACTCATGTACTCTACCTCATCATATGAATTAGGACATTGTTCTTTACTCAACTTAAAATGTCCAGCCAAAGGTGTGCTTACCGGTTTAGCATCCTGCATATTGAACCGTTTCAACACCTTGTCCACATAATCTTCTTGAGACAATATCAACCTGTGATTTTTCCTGTCTCTCTTAATGCTCATGCCAAGGATTTTCTTTGCTGCTCCCAAATCCTTCATAGCAAACGTTTGAGCTAATTTTACCTTAAGCTCTGAGATATCCTGCATGTGAGACCCTGCAACCAGCATGTCATCTACATACAATAATAAAATAATATATCTACCATTATCAAATCTCTTGAAATACACACAATGGTCTGATTGACACCTACTGTAGCCATGCTCAGTCATAAACCTGTCAAATTTTAAGTACCATTGCCTAGGAGCTTGCTTGAGGCCATACAAGCTTTTCTTCAACCTGCACACAAACTTCTCCTTACCCTTGACCTCGAATCCTTCTGGCTGTTCCATATATATTTTCTCATTCAAATCTCCATGAAGAAACGTTGTCTTAACATCTAGCTGCTCAAGATGCAAATTCTCAAAAGCAACCAAAGACAATACAACCCTTATTGAAGTCATTTTAACAACAGGAGAAAAAATCTCACCAAAGTCAATACCTGGCTTTTGTGCAAATCCTTTTACCACTAATCTGGCCTTATATCTCATCTGTCCATTCTCACCTTCCTTCAACCTGTAAGTCCATCTATTCTTAAGTGTTCTCTTACCAGCTGGCAATTCAACCAAATCCCATGTTTGGTTTTCTCTTAAGGACTCCAACTCCTCAACCATGCCACGCTCCCACTCACTCTTGGACTCCACCTGTATTGCTTCTTCAAAACTCTCTAGTTCTCCACCATTAGTTAGCAATAAATAAAATAAAGAAGGAGAATATCTAATTGGAGGCTTACTCACCCTTTCTGACCTCTTGATGGATGTCTGAGACTCATCCACAACACACTGTCCACCCAAATTCTCTGACAGTGACCGACCTCGGTCACCTTCAGACCTGTTATTGGCTGACGTCAGTTCTGCCTGACCGACCTCGGTACCTGTACGGCCGACGTCGGTCTCTGTATGGCTGACACCGATTTCTGTCCTGTCGACGTCGGTTTTTAACCTGTCGACGTCGGTCTCTGTGTTTTCCTGTAAGTGATTATTTATTTTTCCCGCGAGCTCATCTTGGACTTTTACCTCATCCAATTCACCATTGCTCTGCTCAGATTAATTCAACTTTCTTAGCTGATCATAATACATCACTCTTTCGTTGAAAACAACATCACGGCTCCTGATTACCTTGTTAGTTTCTAGATTCCACAATCTGTAACCAAAATCATTTGAGCCATAGCCAATAAACATGCATCTCATAGACTTAGCATCAAACTTCTTTCTATTTTCCTTATCTATATGCACAAAGGCTTCACAACCAAAAACTTTAAGATATGAGAGATCAATCTTTTTACCTGTCCATGCCTCTTCTGGAATACCACCATCTAGAGCTGTAGAGGGTCCTCTGTTAATCAGGTACACTGCAGTGTCAACAGCTTGTGCCCAAAACTGTAAGGGCAAACCGGCATGCAATCTCATACATCTTGCACGCTCCATTATTGTCCTGTTCATCCTTTCAGCAATACCATTCTGCTAAGGTGTCCTTGGAACCATCCTTTGCCTACGGATTCCATGCATGTAAGAATAATCTCTGAACTTATGACTGCAGAACTCACTGCCATTGTCTGATCTCAGGCACTTTAATCTTTTACCTATTTCATTCTCAACCATAACTTTCCAAACTTTAAAAGTATCAAATACATCAGATTTCTTTTTAATACAATAGATCCATACATTCCTTGTGGCATCATCTATGAAAGATACATAGTATTGTGATCCTCCAATGGAAGCAACCTGAGCCAGTCCCCACATGTCTGTGTGAACAAGCTCCAACTTGTGCCTCTTCTTAGTAGACCCAATTTTGAGAAAACTAACCCTTTTCTATTTTCCAAATACACAGTGCTCACAAAACTCTAGATCTATGCCTTTTAAATCTAAAAGCATACCTTTAGACTTAAGAATTGACATCCCCTTCTCACTCATGTGGCCAAGCCTTGAGTGCCACAATTTAGCGTCCACATCTGAAGTAGATAATACAGAAGGAGATTTGTTAGTAACACAATTACACAAATAGAGAGTACCTTCTCTCTTACCTCTGGCCATAACAAGTGCACCCTTGGTCACCTTCCAAGATTCTGCTGTGAGAGTTACTGTACAACCCTCATCCCCTAACTTTTCTGCAGAAATCAAATTTCTCTTCAGGCTAGGAACATGCATCACATCTCTCAACACCCATGTGTTGCTATTTTGCATCTTCAGCTGCACTTTACCTTTGCCAATTATTTTACAGGGCTCATCATCCCCTAGATACACTATTCCAAAATCTCCATGGATATAGTCACTGAAATATTCCCTGTTAGGAGTAGCATGAAAAGATGCACCAAAATCTGATACCCAAGATTCTATATTATTATGCAGAGAGAAAATTAAAGCATCTTGTGCAATACCTGCAATCTTGGCTTCTTCCTTTCCTTCGTGCTGGTTGTCCTCCTTGGGCTTTGACCAACAATCTCTACTTATGTGCCCCATCTTTCCACAATTCCAGCATTGTGGCCTTCTGCCATTTCTGGATTTAGATCTGCCTTTCCCCTTTGATTTGGATCTTGCTCTGCCTTTCTTGCTCTTCTCTTTCTGCCTTCCCCTACTCTCAAAACTTAAAGCGTTCCCAGATGCCTCTTTTGTGCTTTTCCTACGTATTTCCTCATTCAAGATAACACTAACAACATCCTCTACTTTCAAAATATTTGATGCAGATGCAGTATTACTTACTGGCATTACTAAGCCATGCCAGCTTTCAGGCAAAGAACATAATATCAAAAGAGCTTTTATCTCATCATCAAACACTATATTCACTGAACTTAATTGATTCACAATACCATTGAAATCATTCAAATGAGTAGAAACAGATCCACCTTCATTCATATGCAAATTAAATAACTGCTTCATAAGATATACCTTATTGGAAGTTGAGGGTTTTTCATACAAATTTGCTAACGTAGTCATCAACTCTACCGTAGACTTTGCCTGTGATAAATTGGATATCACAGTGGATGCTAGACTCAATCTTATAGAACCCAGAGCCTTTCTGTCAAAAACTTCCCATTCTTCATCCTCCATGTCTTTGGGCTTCTTTGCAATACCTCCTAACGGTAAGTAGAGATCTTTCTGATACAGATAGTCCTCTATCTGCATTCTCTAGTGTTGGTAATTTTTGCCATTGAACTTTTCCATTCTCAATTTACTTTCATCTGCCATTGCTTCTCCCACTCAAACAGAAATCCCTGCAAAAACTCCTGTGAGAACCTGTAATCAATACACACTACACAGATCTGAACCACCTGTTAGTGAACCTGAACTTTGATACAAATTATCAAGCTCTGAACCTGTAACCAAGGCTCTGATACCACTTGTTGGGGGATCAAACCAACAATAGATTACAATTGTGACAGCAATAAACGTGGAATTAAATTAGATTGACAAGTAATTAGAATGATAATAGCAAGAACAAGAGATACAAGAAAACACCCTGAAAACTTGTATTAACAAACTCTTTACAAAAGGAATACAATTGAAGAAAGCTTCTTTCTTCCACACCTCTCCTAGGTGTATAGATCTCTCAATAAATCTCTATTCCTCAAGAGATATCTCTCTCAAGAACAATCAACTCTAACAAGCCTGGATTGATTCAATTCTATACTGTTCTTCACACACCAATTCTTCTACAATACTTAATAAGCTAGGAAGATCTAATTCTTCATATAGAATTAGGAGACTTGAGCATGTACTTCCAACAAACAGTTAAACCACTTAAACAAGGGCTCTAAAAATAGTAATGCTAATAATAGAGATGTGAGCTTGAGTCTACAACTCAAACTTATCATGCAAACACTCGCTTCTGTCCACGGAAATAGCTTTCTGGACACACAGGTAACCGACGTCGGTTCCTGCTGCTTGTCTATGACCGCCGTCGGCCGACCTTCTGCCGATGTCGGCATCTCTGCAATTGCCTGTGACCGACGTCGATCTCTCCTGACCGACACCGGTGTCTGTGTAGACCCGAACCTGATAATGAATGCTCCTTGGTGAAGTTTTTAGCTCCACACCCTAACATTTTTAACATTGATATAGGAGGTATAACACCTACAATCTCTTATAATGGATCAACTGATCTTCCTCTTCATCTTAAAACATTTGGGAATCTTTATAAATATTGTAATAAATTAAACACCTTTGTTGTTACCAAGTTCCTTTCTAAGACCCTCACAGGTGATGCCTTGGATTGGTATAATCAACTTAGACCTCATTCCATTACTAGTTTGGAGGATTTAGTGAATGCTTTAGTTCAAGAATTCCAAACTAGTGATCTTCCTGAAAACACTTTGGCCCATTTCATCAATTGCAAGCAAAGCAAAAATAAAACTACCCAAGGATTTATTAAATGAAGGAAGACTTTATCAAACAAGTGTGAACACAACATGGCCAATGATAATTTTTTTCATCTCTTTATAAATGCTTTTTATCCCAAATTACAATATCAAGTTTGTACCCTTTCTCCATGCACTTTGGAAGAAGCTATTGATCAAGCTAAATGACAAGATTTCCTTATGTGTTAATTTGAGCCACCCCAACCTTCCATAGGTTCTCATATATTACTTAAAAACAAAAACCACAATGTTACCAGCGATGAGATTTCTAATTCATATGATACCATTCACCATGTTCAAGTTGTTGTTCCTACCCCTTATTTAGAACCAGCTTCCTCTTCTCAATGATTTACTAATCCTAATTTCTCAAAAAATAACATTAATGTTCATAAACCTCTTTCCTTAGCTGAATTGTTTAAATGTCTACCTAGGCCTATTCCTCATTAATTAACCCTACTCATCCTATGAAACCTTGGTATGATCCTAGAAATTTTTGTTAGTATCGTGCCAGTTGGCATCATTCTCATGAGACTTATAGACATCTTCATAATTAAGCTATGGAATTTCTTCTTGGACCTAATTTTGACTATGATTCTATCACATGCCAACATCAACAAGATTATGAGCATGATTTTAATGAATACAAAACTCACGATAAATCTCAATCCTTGAATTAGGTAAATGCTCATTTAGATATTTGTAAGGATCCTTTACCTAATCACCAACCAATTCAAGAAAACCAAGGCAAGCCCATCTCTTCCACCAATAATGTATAAAGACTTGTGGAGCCAATTTTTGAATAAAATGTGGTTAACATGACTAATATGCGAAGAGTGGTGCTTTTCATCAATTCTTAACCTATCTACACCCTGCCTCCTTCTCAAGCCTATCGTGTCATCCAAGATTCTTCTCCAACTCATTTAAATGAGTTAGGGCAAGAAGATCTTATAACCTTTGATGAATATCCAACTTATGATTCTCATTTGGATAACACATCCCATGCTATTTCTACCACTCTTCCATCATCTTCACCTTCTAATGTTAATCAACCATATGTTAACACCTCTTCTACTCCTCAAGATCAAGTTGAACTTATTATTTCACCATATTAACATGATTTTCAACCTAATTCTAAACCTTCTCATTCTTATCAACACAAATTTCAATGCTCATTGGTTCTTCCCTCTGAAGACCTCCTTAACTACTACGTGCCTATATCTACTAATATTCTCATAGGTTATGATGAGTGGGATCCCATTACGGAGCTCACTAATCTCCCTTCTCAAATTCCATTTCTTGAACTCATGAAGACATCTCCATATCATCATAACTATCTTATACAACTATTATTTGAGATGAATGCCCCTTTTCCTCCCTTGGGAGGATGGGAGGTAGCCTTATCTGGTTTGAAGGATAGTATCTCACAATAATATGAAGAGATGTCCATCAATGTTGTTGAAACTATTGACACTTCTCTTTCATTAAAATTTCCCATCACATCTATGATTTCTAATGAGATTATACTTCATGCTAATGATCCTCCCCTATTTATTAGCATCTAAATTATTGATATCCAAGTTAAGCATGCTTTGATTGATGAGGGTTCTGGTAGTTGTATTGCTTCTCTTGATTTCATTAAAACCCTTGGGTATTTTGAATTTAATCTTAAGTCCACAAATAACACCTACCAAAGATATGTTAGAATTCAAATGCCTCCTCTTGGGTGTGTGTGGCTTCTCATTATTGTCCCACCTATCACCATTCATGTGAGGGTGATGATCTTTAACTTTCCTCTTTCTTATAACATCTTGCTTGGTAGGCCATGGACTCATCGTATGCGAGTTATCACTTATTATACCTTCCAATGCATTAAATTCCCTCATAATGGAGCCATTTATAGTATCCAAAGAGATCTTAACCCTTATAATTTTTAACAATTTCAAGATCATGGTGTCTTTAAGATTCCTACTCTTGAGCCTTTACCTAGCGTTCCATTTTATGAGTTGCAACGTCTAAATTTTCTTGTCAACTCAACTAGAGGATACAATAGGCATTTTAAGCTTATTGGTAATATTCCTCTCAATAATTTAGACTTTGATGGTCATGAGCCTGATGAGATTAATCTCAAAATCATAACTTATGATCTTATGCCTCATCTCATCTCTCATCTTCCTTTCAACCTCATTCTTACAAACCTCTTTGTAATGACATTTCTATAGTCTTATCCAAGACTTGTCATTCTATTCACCATGCTTCTTTCGATGAAAAATTTATTCCCACTTATATCATCAATCTTCATTCACCTGATTATGATGATGGTTATTCATTAGATGATCCTTTATTAGGTGGTCTTGGCCAAGCCCATGATGCTAAGATTATGTGCTATCATTCTTCTTTACTTGAGTATTTTCATGCATCCTCTCATGTTTCAACTTTTGTAGTTCCTGATTCTTGTATTTTTCCTCTTTATCATAGAGTAGAGATGGCACCGACACCTATAATTTCTAAGGATCCCTGTAAGAATATGCTTATGGATCATGTTATGATTGACCCTTACCATTTTTTTAGGTTCCCTAATTCCCATCATTGGTTTACTCCTGAGGTTAGTGCTACCCTTATTAGATCTTCTGTTGATCCTACTCCTCCCATAGTAAAGCTTGTGTCAGAACCAATTATTATTACTTCTTCCACTATTAGTGAGCCTACTCTTACTTCTTTCACTAGTTCTCTTCCTATTAAAACTAGTTCTACACCTCCTCTTGGTGATGGTTTGCTTCTTCTACCTAAGATGGATCCTTTTCCCACCAAATGGAGTGATGAGTCATATCCCTCTTCTTCCACACCTATTACACCTTCTCCCATGAGTGTTCCTCCTAAACACACTCACAAGTGTATCTTTTGCTTTCATGGGATAGATACTCATTCTTTTACCCATTATTGTAAGTTGTGACAATATATTGATACCTTACATCCTTCTTCCCCATCCATAGACACTACCATACCTCCTCCCAAGATTCTTCCTAAATATATACCTAAGTATGGTGAGAGGTATTGTATATGGCACCAATATGGCACACATCATATTGATCATTATCATATCCTTGAAAATCATCTTAAGGATCATCTTATAGTTATCTCTAGACCAGTTACTATTCTTCTCATAGGTCATTCTCACAAGAAGCTTCCCCCTTCTTCTCCCATAATTACACCTCCTATGGTTTCTTCTATACCTCCACCTATGGTTCCTTCTCCACTTGTGGACCCTCCATCACTCATGGATCATTCTCCACCAGTGAATCCTCATTCTCCCATGATTCCCATTCCCACACATTCTTATGATCATCTTTTGCTTGATTTCCCTCCTCAACATGATCCAATGAGTGTTCCTACTTTTTTAGTAGAGGAGATTAGAAAAGAAGCATTTTCCTAGTATTCCAAAAAGATTGATGACACATTAGCATCAGTTCATATCTAGCTTCATAAAGATTTATCAGATGTCTTGGATAATGTGTATGGATAGATTTACCAGTACTTATGAGCACATGTATGGTACTTTTACATTTATAGTTGGATTGGATGTGTGCTCCATTTTTATTTTTTTTATATATCTAATTATATCATTTGACTCTATGTCAAATTCTTACTTATCTTATATCATTATCTTCTTTGTCATACTATATTTCTTGTTAATTTTATATTCTATCTTTTTCTCATATGTTTTTTCTTCCTTATCATTGCTTTATATTTCACTTTTCTTCTTGCTGCATCCCTTGGATATTTCTTTTGTGAGTTGATTTGTAAGATCGTGGTTAGGACCCAAATTAGATCCTCATAAAATCACCATATTTAGCTTGTTGTTGCCTTGTATCTTCATGATTGTTTGTTTTCTTATCCTTGCTTTTTACAGATAATTATCATGGTGACTTGGTTGTATTTACCCTATTCCATTTGGTTATTGTCTATTTTTACCATGTGATCAGTTAATAAATATTCATTCTCATTAATATTTCCCATTACTGGTCCACTTTTGGATCTCCCTTTTCCTTTCTTCCTTTTTCCACAAACTAAGCATATGCACGATTGAGATTTGAGATCACATATTTATTCATTGTCAAGCCTAAGTGTCCTAGTTAGTCTTTTGTCTTTGGTTACTTAGCTTCCTTTAGCCTTAGCCTATAGTGCATTATTGTGTATCACTATATCTCTCATGCTTCATCATTCCAAATCCTTATGGAGGAGGAATATTAAAAAAAAATCCTTCAAAAGAAAGTTAAAAGCCAAATCATTTAAACAAAAGGCAATGCTATCAAAAGGCAAAAATATGAAATATTCTTAAAAGTCTAATCACACTAAAATATGTTATACAAGCACATCTCCTATCTCCAATCAAAGCTTAAACTCAATATTCAACTTCACGTATAGCCGAAGTCCTTTGGGGTGTGGAAGGCTAGTAGATTAGAATGTGAGAGTTGAAAAAAAATCTTCTAGTGCTACCTACTTTCTTGCACAACTACCCGATCTTCATAGTAGACTGATAGCTTTGTAAGGGGTCCTAAGGAGTGAGGAACATGTCATGGGGAGGTAGGTCCATTTTAATTTTCATTATACCAATCTACCTTCATGAGCTGATCTTAGTAGCACACTTATCTATCTACAAATTCTTGTGTCTATAGGAAATAGGTATCCTTTGTACATAGATGACCACTAGTCACTTAGTGTCTTCTCATTCACTTAGTATGCCTCTTATCTCCTAAGGTCTTCTCTTAAGACACCCAAGTATTTGATTTTTACACTCCCTTTTGCATTCCCTTTCCTCATATTTCCTCTTGAGAAATATTGTCTTGATTTTTTATCACACCCCTTGGGTTTTTCTTTTGTGAGTTGTAGCATAAGACCATAGATAGGACCCAAAAATTCCTCACAAAATTACCATCCCTTTTGCATTTCAATCCAATATTATTATTCTAATTTCTAATGTTGTTTTGGAATCCTTTTGGGATTTTCATTTATGAGTGTTTTATCCTATTACCTTTATTCCCCATGTACTTGGTTGTTCATGTTTATTCCACCCCATGTGATGTTCCCTTTGTTGAGTTGCCATGTAAGACCATAGATAGGGCTTGGCCCTCCTCACAAATTTTTCCAACAATCAAGTCACCATCAAATTACATGTGTCAAGTTTGAGATAAGATTTTATTGATTATGAAGTTACACATCATTTGACATGCTTCCCAGCTTGAACTAGTATGTTTTATGCTTACTTTATTTTTCTTTCACCTCTTATTTTCTTATTTTTTAAGTGCATGTAATATTTCAACTATTTATTGAATTTTGTCATACTTCCCAGCTTGAATTAGTGTGATAAATTTAAGACCAAGTTTTCATTGACTTTTCATTTGTTTTTCTTACCTTGTATGACCTTCTGCATACCTTCCATTTTATTACTTTATTTTTCATACTTCCCAATGTGATATAGTATGATTTTACTTGTTTTAATTTGGTGCAAAAATATTTCATCTTTGGTTTGAAAATAAATCCCCTTTTTACCATATTTTTTGCCATTTCTTGGTTCTTTATACTTAGTCATTTTTCATAATATTACACATTTCCTAGCTTGAATTAATGTGTAGTGCATTTTTGATTGATTATATTTTTCCAAGTCCTTTTGTCTATTTATTTTTAACCATGCATGTGTTTCTCATAATGATAGAAAATAAACCACATCTCATATATTTCCTATAACATATACAACAAAGCTAAATACATGTGCTAGAAAGAAATATATCCAAAGCATCCACATACACAACCAACCTAAGGATAATAACAACCATAGTGACCACATACACAATCACATCAGTAAGACAAAATGATACATCATTCATATATATATATATATATATATATATATATATATCAAGTTTTTTATACAACATATACAACCATAAGCAATGCTCCAGCTCGAGGGTTGGGCTCCATCCTATCTATCTCGTGGCCTAGCCACATTGACTATTGAGGCCTCAGTCTGACTCTTCTAAATGGTATGTTGTAATGAGGTAGTCTGAGATCTTAATTCCTCTACATGTCCCTATAGATGTGTTATTTTCACCTATGCTTGTACCAACTTAGTTTGGGTTACTGCATGTGCCAGCATCAATTGGGTCTACATCATTATATATGCTTGCATCATCTATGTCACTATCTCTAGATGTACAAATTTCTCATTGACTAGGGCTTACTAGGCCTACCTCTCTCCTACACCCATATCTATTAGTGTATGTGCCCTCTCTTATTGTATCTTTATCTACCTCATGGCCTCTCTCACTAGTCTAAACTAGCTTGCCTGAGCTAGGGTAGATGGTACACTCAGATCCTCCAGTGTCATGGGGTTGTATGGTTGTAGAGTCTCATCTAGGATGTCATGGAGTGCTCCCCTAACTAGGGATACCCATCTTTCCTCCTCATCCTTAGGTACACTTTCAAAATCACACTAAATGGATATTAGATCATTGTCATATCTTTCAATATTTATCTATCTATATATCTTTCAATTTAAAGTTTAATAAATAAATCAATCATATTTTTCTTACCTATCTGTATCTCAATTGCTATGGTCTCACCATCCACGTGATTTCTTACCATAGTCTCCCTATTTGTGTGACCTCTTAGTACCTCCTCTATAGGTTACCTCCTCAAATAGAACTGAGTTTTCATGGCTCATGTCCATCTTAGCCTATGTTTGAGTGGTTTCTCACTCATCTATGTCTCCTCTAGTTTCTCTGCTAACTCACCAAAGATGATGATGGTCTTCACTCTCTCCTCTTACCTCTATTGATTCCATGTCCTTGGTGGTCATAGTGCATCTCTCTATGGAGCTGGTGGTGGTACATCTAGTATCACTACCTCTACCTCCTCCTCCTTCTCTACCCCTTGTCATGTTCAACCAATCCATGGTCACTCTTGGCATGGTCATAGTGGTGACCTCATTATCAATGGTTTGAATCCCCTCTTCCCTTATGGTTCCCTTAGATGTTGAGTCCACTACTTGAGCATGAGTATCAATGTCACTAGATGAGGTAGACCCATCTATCTTGACACTTGTGCCATTAGATATGACCCTCTCCACCATGTATAGTGTCTTATCACCTCTCTCATCTCTAATGTTAGTCCAACTATGTACTAGCTCTCCCAAGTAGTCACTAGCTTCTCATATGGTTGCCATACTATGTCAGTGTACCTCGCCATTTGTAGTGATATAACATGGGGTATGACTTACACTACCTCATCCTCTTTCCATCTCTTCACTCAAGGTGACCTATCATCAATTGCATGAGGTAACCTAGTCAATCAATACATAATAAATCTCTCATATATCCATGTTATCAATAGTATGATCAATCCCATAGTCTTTTTCCCTTTGACAAACATATCATATAGATCATGCACAAGTTGGACCTAGATAGTAGAGCCTAGATAGTATAGTACTCACTCCTTCAGCATTATCTTACTCAAGGCTACCATGTATAGTGGTACCTTGCCATCCAACTTGTGACAGAGCACCTATTGTGTCATAAAGCCTATCATCACCTTTTAGAGATCTATAATCTATGATATATAGACATCATCCATGCTCACTCTCCACCTTGGTAATATCATCTTTGAACTTATAGCCCACATGGCTAAGCCTCTCCTCTCTTCTCCACTATCTGGTATCCTTGTGGTCATTGGTGCTCCTACCATAGGTAGCCCAAAGATGGCATGGACATCCTCCAGTGTGATAGGTACCTCTATCACATCCCCATCCACCTCCCATCTAAAATTGTTAGTCAGTCATTCCCAATAACCAAGGAACATGAAAAACAAGTTTGCACTCAAGGGTATCCTACACATATCTATTAACCCTCCTAGACCTATAGATATTAGTCTAGCCCTATTTTTATCTATCAATCTCTCCAACAATTTTGGTAGCCAAGAGACATCCAAAATTCTCTAGAACTGTCATCATCTCTATAATCAAGAAACAACAAAGGATGTATTAGTTCCTCCATGTCATGCATAATCACAATACATTATTTATACATTCTATTTTTAATCATAAACAAGTATAATTTATTCATTTTTATCTATTTTAGCCTATTTTGGTCCCCCTTGCCCTTCTTTGATCATTTTGGACCATTTTAGCTCTCTTTCAGCATTTTACACATTTTTCTCTCTTTCTCTAGTTCCTTGATCAACCTAGTTTGACCAAAAAAATTCTAATGTTTATCCTATTTTTCTAAACATTTCTTATTTTCCTTCTTATCCTCCTTTCTCTGGTGCTAAGTTTCTATTTTGGCCCTTACATACCAACTAGATACCCTGCACTAGGTTTTTGGTTCCAGAATGTACTAGGTCGACCTATACCCTCTAGGTCTACCACATGGATTTCACCCTGATTTACTCTACTAGGTCAACCTGGTCGACCTAGTAGGTTTAGTGTGTTGACCTAGCACATTTTGCTAAAAACTTGCCCTTTTTTTGGATTTTTCCCTAATTCCTTCCAACCCATTTCTCATCTTCCTATTTCCCTCCCTTAGAGTCTATTTTTGTTTATTTTTATCATATATAAATGATAAAAATTAAATTTTATCAAAATTCACTTAATTCATTTCAAATTTCAAAATCTGGTTTGAGATTCTTATATGCATACCTGTAGTGTACCTATTCTCACTCCTGGATCTCCCTCTTGTCTAGCATGATGTTCCCTTGCCATTCTAGCTTGTTTTCTCTCTAGATCTCTTTTTCTCTTTCTTAAAATGTAAAATAACAAAATGAATTCTCTTTTTCATATTTAAAACTACTTTTTAGCAACTCAAATTCTTCATTTATTTTCCTTTAAATTCCTTCTTTTTCTCATATCTTTGTTTCTGCTCATCCATTTTACAAACCATAAAATGTGTTAGATTCATGATGACGTAGAGATTCTTTTCCACTATTATATGCCTATATTCCAAAAAAATGATTTTTGGCTATTTTTGCACTAACTTTTATGGTTCGCCTAGTGTGCTTTACATTGGACACCTTCACTTTCTTCCAGTCTTCTTCTCTGGCACTAAGGTAAGTTAAAGGTATGTGTTTTTCAATTTGTCCTTTTATTTATCTTATTTTATTCTTACTACACTTTAATTAATATCAATGTTATGTGTCATCATATTCTATCCTGAAGCACAATCCCGTGTTGCACTTATGTGACCCATGATGAGCTTCAGCTGGGGCATATGTATACACAATATTTTCACACTTTTATTGATTACTAAAACTATGTATCTTGAAATAACCTACCAAGTCTCAATCTCTCTGAGTGTATGCCTTAAGGGGTGTACTGGGAAAGGGGTGGGTAGACCTTTGGTGTTTCATAAGATTGTTGTTCCTTTTGCCACTTGTTATCTACACTCTTGCCTCCTAAAAACCTGAACCCCAAGCTTATTATCTCTTTCCTATCTATTCCCACCATTTTTCATGTTTTATCCCTCATTTCTTACCTTACTTCCCTTTTGACCTATTCAATAATCTAGGTCAACTTGGTTGACCTAGCTTATTCTAGGGATACTTTACCTTTTCTTGTTACTTTACATCCCAATCGACCTAACACAAACTTTAGGCATTAGCCTGATAATGTGCTAGGTCAACCTGATTGACCTAGCATAGTTGACATGTCCAAAAGTCTTTAGGGTGAGATACTACTATATATACAAGGTCATTCCTTACTATATCATAAGAGAGTTGAATTGAGCAAATAAGTGTGAACTAGCATCTACTTATTGACCATTCTACTTGAGGAATAAAGATTTAGGGTTCAATACTTTCTTTTGGAGCTCTGATCTTATCTTGTGGAGAAGTATTTTGGATGCTTAGGTAGGTCATGTAACCTAGAGCTGATTTATATTGGTTGTCCTTACAAGCCACAATAATCTCTTATAAAGCACCATTGGCCAAGGGAGAGGTTGAGGCTCGATAGGTTCATCTTTAAAGGTAAGTATTCATAACTTTATTTCTCCTTTGTAAGAGTAGATAGATAGTGTGGTATGTATTCTACTCTCTCATGTATTAGGATTTTATATACATTGATGTGAGTAAATTCTCTTATACATGTTTAGTTTAGTTGTTATTTACTTGTTTTGTTCTAACCCCTACTTTGTGCCATAAGCTTTGGTGAGCACTAGATTAGTTTACTATTTTTACTATTAGATTAATTTACTTTTTTATTTATTATCATAAGTCAATATAGAAACCACAGGACTCTTTTAGGGTTATTGTGTGATTATTTTAGACTATAGGCTTTGGAACCCTACATAGCATGATGTGTTGTGATAGATGATACAAGTGATCCCCCAATCGGGTCTAATGGATCCTCATATTGGTCATGCTCCTGCTTAACAAGTGTGTACCCCAATAAAAAGTGTAGGTGTGATCTATCTTATCTGATCTAGGATTGATTCATGTGCACCATGTAATTTTGATTGTATACAAATATGACATGGATGTTTATCATGATTTATTTGTGGATGGAAGTAAAATGAACATCCATTTTCCATTGATGTCAAAGGGGGAGATTTAACGAAAGAGGGAGAAAAGGATGAGAACTAGAGGAAGGGGAAGTTTCTCTACAAATTTACCATCAATGACAAAGGGAGTGATTGTTAGAATATTATCATTGATGTCAAATTCATTCTAATTAATGTAACAGAAGTCAATGAAATTATCAACAGAATTATTAACAGAAATGTCAATGGAATTATCAACAAAAATGTCAATAGAATTGTCAATATAAATATCAAAATGTCGATATAAATGTCAAAAAAAATGTCAAAAGACACATATTTTGGTGAAGAAGTGCCTCTTGGATAGGATGCCTCCTTTGTAAATAGCCCTTGAGGATATATAAGGTGGATAGAAGATTAGAAAACATATGAAATAATTCTTTCCATGATTCAAGCATAATCATATTTTTTTGGAAAAGAAGAGGAGATTGAATTTGCCATCATTTATTGATGAAGAAAAAATAGTAAGGTGGAATATTGTTTAAGTAGAGATCAGTGCCTCAGAAAGAAGATATTGGTGTCTCTTGCTAAGTTGGTGCTTAGTAGTGGGGATTGTGTCTCTAGTAGGATGGTCCCTACAAATTTTTTAAGTAGTGGGGATTGATGTCTCCAATAGGTTCATGCTTACAAATTTTTTATCAATGGGGATTGGTGTCTCCAATAGGTTGGTGCCTACAAATTTTGTAGAAAAAATTTTATTTGTGGCTATATTTGGACAGTAGATCCAAGTAGTCATTTTCTCTGCGGTTTTCTCATGAAAGGGTTTCCATGTAAATCTTGTGTTCTTAATTATTGATGTTGTGTGATTTTTATTATTGTGATTATCAATTTGAAAAATTAAAATATTACTTTATACTAATTCACCCCCTAGTATAAGCACGTGTTCCATAGAATGCATATTCCACTTGTGGAAAAAGTGATTAATGAACCCTTTGGTAGGCTATAAAACCAATTATGAGATTCATCAAAAATGCTCATATGGAATACCTTTAGTAATAATTTGTCATCTTTTGCCCATTCACCAAAATAATTTACATAGTTAATCATGAGCTCAAATGGATCTTTATGATGCCAAAAGATAGGTAAATTTGGTAAGTCATAACCATGTAGATAAGGATATTCAAGTATACATTGTGCAAGAGGTTGATTATTGAATGAGACAACATTTGCATTAGTATTATGGAAATCCATTTGCATTTGAAGTATAGAAGTTGATTCTTGAATCTCCCTGATAGTGATCATCATAGACATAATATACTCTATGGTAATGATGGTGCTTGTTGTAGGTGTTATCATTGATTCTAATCCACCACTTCTATTAAATCTAGTATTATGAGTATCATCATCCTCATGGATAATAAGTGCAAGTTCTGAATTACTAAAGTTAGGATATTTTGGTATTAGTATTAGATCTTTGAATTGTGGTGCCCTCAGTATATCATTTGAAGAGCTTAGAATATTTGAATAACTTGGATCACACACTATTGGTAAGGATATAGCAATTGAAACTTGAGGAAGTTTTGGTAAAGGCACCTCTGGTTGATATTGGTAAGAGTGCAAAATTTGGAACATTAGGAACCTTTGGCACTTTAGGCTTGCAATGTTTATTTATTCTTGGTGCTTTAATTTTATTTGGTAAGGATGTCATGATGTCCTGATTAACCTTGTGGAAATTTTCAATATCAAAGGAAAGTAGAAGAGAATCATCATCCTTGATAAGGGGGACATTATTTGGAAATATGGGAATGGTAAGGGTTTGACTCAATTTACCTGAAGGAATATCCCTCTTATGACTAGTTTATAAATCCTCTGTGATATCCTTAAGGAGTTGGAAAAAGCTATCACAATCAAATGAAGGAACATTTTTGAGATATGAGATAAATTTTGGTGTAAAATCTAAAGGTAGAGAATTTTTATCTTCCTTAAGATGAATCAACTAATTTCTTGAAATGGCAGGAGATGGAACATGATTAGAGGATGGTAGCTACCACTATTTAAATATTGGAGATTATAGGATTTATCACTTGGAATAATACAAGAGTAATTAATTTTTACCCCTTCTTTGATATAAATTTGAAGAGTTTCATATTCATAGTCATCAAAGAAATGAATATCATCCATGATGAGAGAGATAAAAATAATAATGACTAGGATAAATCAGGAAAAAACATCTAAAATAGAATGCTTACGTAATAATGATGCTCACAGATCAACTTCACCAAATGTTTTACCCTAAAATATAGATTAAGGAATACAGGATTAAATGGGATCAAGATATCTTAGGACACAAGGGTGATAAACTATACCTATAACATGTCAATTAATTATAAACTTAGATAAACAATATTATGAATTTCAATACTAAGATATGCTTAAAATAGTAAGTACAACCAATGATTGATATTACAATAAATAGAAAACAATGGTACTTAAATAGGTTACATTGTGTGTGTATATATGATGTGGAATAGGTTGGAAATGGATCAGATTTGGGTTCTAGATCAGTCATTAGATTCTATAAATTTGACCTTTGTGACCTCAGACACTTGCATCAACCTAGGATGGTTGCACCGATGCTTTTATCTAACTTAGACACAAATTTCCAATACATAATACCTGATATATCTAGATGTGAACACATGGAATGTTCTAGTTTCTATGTTACCTTTTCTCTAGTGCATTCAAATCTAGTTCATGGATATTTGCTCTTGTTGAATCATTAAAACCCTACCTCTTCATCTTCATAGTGACCTTAGAAAAATGGGTTAATGGGCTCACATTGTAGAACTAACTCCAAAGACCCCTATGTCAATGGGTGCTACCTACATAGCCATTACTCTGAAGAGGGTTTGATATTGATGTAGCTATCCCCTAATGAGTTGGATTATGTGTACAAAAGGGTGCAATATGTGAAAAGCAAGTATAATAGTGACCTAGCTTATAACTTGGTAAGTATGGATCTTGGAGTGATCCTTCAATACTTCAGACCTATAGATGTGTTGTCCTTATGACTAATATGGAAATAGGGGAAAATATGGAAGTTGTTAGTAGAGGTTCCTTTAAATTCGATCAAAACTTATTAATGAGAGATAGTTTGTATGATATAGATAGAAACAAACATAACCAGAACATACACATACATATGTTATGATAATTAACTATGATTACAATTAACTAATATAGAATTTCACAACTATAAATAATCCAAAAATATGTATTCTTTCAAATTATTATATAAAGTTATAAATAGAGTATAATTGAAAAAGGAAATATATTAACCATAACATAACATATAAAGAACTAAGAATCATGAGGTATCCATATCATAATCTCTATTGATCTCTATCATAAATGGAACTCCTTTACAATGTATCAACACAATATTTATAACCTTCTTCTCATGAATCTATTTCTTTGCATTCCTCCTTTCATGACAAGACAGAACAAGACCTTTCACCTTCCACAGATGTTGAAATTACAACAAGTGATTGGAATAAGACAAAATGGATATACATATTTTAAAACTATGCATTACATATAGTTATTAACTATAGAAACTCTTCAATTTTATAGTCCTAGGCTACTACCAACACTTTTCTAGACTTAAAAGGTTATCTCATCCCAAGACAACATCACAGGAATGATTTTGCCATCTGAATCTAATTTTTTTTCCTAGAACTAAGTTAGATTAAACATGAGTCATAGTTATCACTCGTGGCATTATTTATTTATTTTCACCTCTTACACACTACTTAGCCTCTTATTCAGGTTTTCAACTAAGTAGCATACTAGTCTACCACCCTTACAAGTTTTCAATAGCCTAGTATAACTAAGTGGCTTCCATTTATGGGTTTTCAACCAACCTAGCCCTACTTCACATATCTAATCTACCTATGGAAAATTGAATCAAAATTGCATCATGTCATAGTACTTAAGTGGAAGGAATCATCATGATCTATGTTGGAAAAACTAAATAAGGTTGTAATATAGGTGTTTCAACTAGAGCTAACAAAGATGAGGTATCAGCAAAAGGATGAAACCATTTTTGGAGGTGTTGTTGATGAAGGCATAACTATAGGATTTGTTATTAGAAGTGCTTGTTGTACTAGGATTGAAGAATGAGTTTGTTTTCATTGACCAATTCTTGTTGTAGTGTCTCAATAGAGTATATTGAGGTATCTTGATGAGTGTAAGCACAGAATTATCGAGGAAGGACAAGTCCTTTTATACAATTTTCAATCTAGTAAGGCATCATTGACCCTAATCAACATTATTCATAATAAAATTTGGTAAGCCAAGAGTTGTTTAATATCATCATCCTCAATTTTTAGAATGGAGGCTCTTGAATTTGATATTTTATAATGGATGTCTTAGCACACCTCTTCCAATTAGAATGTGTGTCATTGTGTTTCGACACTATAAATGTGTTACACATCATTTCATTTTTCCAACCCTATAATCACCCCATAACAAGATATCAGAAGTCCATTGATGCTTTGAGTGTGAGGTTGAGTTATTTATCAGTGGTTACTTGTTCTTCCATTTTTGCTTTTGATTTATCAGTTGTAATAAATTCTACA
This sequence comes from Torreya grandis, assembly GCA_037957365.1. Taxonomy (NCBI): domain Eukaryota; kingdom Viridiplantae; phylum Streptophyta; class Pinopsida; order Cupressales; family Taxaceae; genus Torreya; species Torreya grandis. Next base: position 400,116 of record JARHVA010005110.1, on the reverse strand, counting down.
TTTGCATCACCCCACACATTATGCAACTACTACTTTCAAACTAGCAAATTTCATGCCAATTATTGTGCTTACAAAGTTGTAGTGTCCAAAACTTGTTAATACTACTCCCAGAGCTCAATCATTGTCTCAAACTCTATCTTAATCTTTTGTCCATGTGAACACAACTAAAACAGCTTTTGTATAGACTATCAGTCATTAGTTTGTTGAGTAAGGAAAAGTGTGATCTATTTCTCCTCAAATAGAATTTGATTTCTTAGGACTTGACTGATAAACATAGGGAATGCATCCTCAATTACTTTATAAACATTGTTAAAATGAAATTGGAGTGTTGCATTTTGTTCCTAGAGTTGTAAGGCATCTAATTCCAATGAGGCAGCCTTTTGTGCAATAGACTCTTGAAATGTGATTGCTCCCTCAAGTTGCTTTGACAAAGGCAACTTATAAACGTCCAAGGAAATTTCTTGAGAAATCAAATCAATGGCTAATGTGGTAGATGTCATCATTATAAAAGCTCACTAGGATAGTTCCATTGGTAAATAAAATGTCATTTGCCTCACAGACATGGTCAGGACATCCCAAATCTAGATATTAGAGGTCTATTCTAATTGTTATGATGGACCCTCTTGGCCATCTACCAATTTTTTAGTTGGAACTTTTATTTTGACCTCCTCCACTACTTTAAGCATAATTTCCTTTGTAACTTGTTCTATAGCCTCTACTTCTATCTCTTGCACTTACTTATCTAGAGCCTCTTATTTTTGTATATTTTGTTAAGATTTTGCTTTAGTTTCCTCCTCATCTTATTTACATTGTGCCTCATGTGCTTCTTTTTCTGGTGCTCCTTTTTATTCTTTACCTCTGCATCTTCCTACGCTTTCTTTGTTCCCTTTATTTCCTCCTCCTTTGCTTCCCATTTTGTAGTAGTTTCTTCATCCTTTTTATTTTGTACCTTCACTTCTTTGGCTCATTATTTTTGAGCCTCTACTTCCTCAACCTTCTTCTTTTCTTCTTATTGTTGACATTTTTGGTCCTCTTCTTGGGATTTTCACCTCACTTATTCTTTCCTCAACCTTCATATCTCATTGTGATCTTGCTTGGTAGACACTTTATGTTCTTCTTCCTTCTTGTATTTTCGCTCTACAACCTATTCTTATGCTATGATATCTTCTTCTTTAGGTGACCTCTCTAACTCTACTTGTTCTATATTTGTTATACCCTCTTCTTCCTACAAAGAAGAGGAGTGTGATGATTCCATGACAACTTGATTTTATACAAGATGTCCTTATCTAGTCAAAGGTATAATTCCTATTTTCATCCACTTGAAAACCTTTGTAGTTTTGATTGGCTACAAGGCTAAAGGTTAATGTGTAAGTTGTACATCAGAGAATTCAATCATGCATTTTGAGATTTTGGAAGACACTTTTGTTTCCATATGCATTATATTATTCCTTAACAAATATTTTATTATTATCTATGGTTGCATTAAGCTCTATTACATAGTCATAGAAATTGCACCTAGGTTTATTTCAAAAAGAGTGGTAGTTTGTCATTTGTGCTTAACCTCTTATGTGACAGTATCTAAAATTATAGCTCCAGGAGGGGTATGTCTACCCATAGATCTTGTTGCACTTGATTTCTCACCTGGCATGTGGGTATTACTTTCCAAAATAAAAATTCTTTTTCCAACTCCTCATCATATACATTTTTTCCCATATAATTAATGAGAGACTAGTATACCTATAGGTCATATAGTGCCATCTCTAAAAAATCACATTGTGTGGCAAATTTAGGTACCCATGGATCCACCAACTAGGTTTTGGTGTTGTGTTATCTTATTTGGTGGTGGAAATAGTGTTGTGTGCTTAGTTAATTTCCTTTTTTCCTTTTTCATCCTGTAAAGGGATAGTAGTTTCTTCTGATGTAGCCTAAGACTAGGCCTATTATTGCATTGATGGCTGGTGTTGTATTGGTATGGCCACCCCATGAGGCATTGATCACAAAAGATAAACTTTTGCAAGTGTGATCATTTTCTACCATCTCACCTAAAATTATAATTCCTTCATTAAATCAAAAAATGACATCGGTATGATGGGAGCCTTTACAAGCTCAAATATGTGAATCTAGGTAGGATTAGGAAGCAATGTCACTTATGCATATTATCCCATATACTACATAACATTATTGGGAACTCTAGGGTGTGACATTATGATTTATTTTAACTCTAACCACCAAGTATTAAACTTTCCTATCTTCACATAGTACTTCCCTTCCATAATCAAAATTAGGCATGCAAACTATTGTGCATACCAAAAATTGACATCTGGATTGATAATGCCTCTTAAAGATTCACATTATGTAAAACACATAAGTAACATCAAAAATTGATAGTAGAATGTTTGGGTTGGACCTTTGAAAACCTTATCAATGTTGGTAAGAATCTCAAAAACCAATAATTATGGCTAGTTTAAATCTTCTTACAAATGAATCATGCGATAGGTAATATCTATGAATCCCTTAGTTGTTTGTTTTTCACTCTTTATAGTCTATAAAAACCTCTTGGTAATACATTTAACCAAGATTCACAATATAATGTTTATGATTTAGTTCATCATAATCCCCCTGGATGCCCTAACATAGTTGGCCCTAATTGCTCATGAATTGGAGGTGCCTTTAATTTGTATGGTAAGAGAGATTGGCCATGTGTTGGAAGTCCTATCTTTATTTCTACTGTAGTTATGTTGATGTGAATTTTAACATCTTGTTATAGGTGAATAACACCCTCATTATATCTACTTAATAAAATCATGAAAACTTCATCAAGATATCCAAATGTAGGTAAATTGATTAACCTTTTTGAGTTAGATTCTTGCAGATGATGTTATAAGGCTAGGGCTATCTCCTAATCCAATTCTATTTGATCTAGGGTAAGAATATTTACTTATAATACATCTATAAACTCAAAGGGGTCAATATCATTATACTTAGCTTAACCCAGAGTGAGACAGATACCCATAACCTTTTTTTATGGGTTTGACAAGTGAATGACAAGTTGTGATTGGTCCATAATAGTTGGTTTGATGATTGGATATTGTTGATGATAATTTGAATCAAGGCTACACACACTTCAGACTAGAATGACTAAAATTCATTGAAATACACAAGTCTCTAATACACAAAGTGTGTAATGGCTAAATGTTGAGTGTGCCCCTCTATATATAGCTTTCCCACTTTATCCAACCTATCCTTGGGCTTTGAATATGGTGAGTTGTTCACACATCATTTCATTTAGACATGAATGCCAATTGATCATTTGAATTATGTGACATGGCTAATTTTTTATCCAAATTGATCATTTTTATTTCCATAATGATTGATGTGATCCATTATCACTTCCCATATCGAGTGTACTTTATTATCTATCAACTAAATTTGATACATAATCTTCTTTTGAAAAACATGTCAAGGTTCAAGTGTGTCATCATTGATGGCTTTGAATGACCATTAGCTATATCTACTCATACTTTATTCTTCCATATGTCATTCCCATACATAATCATTGACATGCTCTTGATACCAGTGTGTGATGTATTCTCCAATCTAGGTCTCTTTTTATATGCAACTTTAAACTAGTTATTTCCACTCTTATGTAATAAAGATTGTATACTAATACAAATAACCAGAAAACCTAAAATAAAATACTAAGCTACATGGTGTTACTCATCACCCACTCATTTTTTCTATGAGATTAAATAGATTACTCATAGTATGGCTTAAGCATATAGCCTTTTTCTACCCAGGAAGAATGGTTCCTTGAAGATCCCTTAGTAAAATAATTTCTTGATTTGACAACTCATGAATAATACATGGTCCCTTCCACTGAATATGTAACTTTATATAAAAATCCTTGAATCTACTATCATAAAGCAATATTGTCTGCTCTGGATGAAACTATTCTGTATGTAAGTTGTGATCATGCCAAGCTTTATGAATCTATTTTCTTACCTCTTATATCTACTGAGATTTGTTCTTATTTTATTCCATCTTGTTTAAGTCCATTAATATAGATTTCAATGAGTCTTGATCTCCCAGCCTCATAATTTATCATAATTTGTAGACTAAGAATAATATATTCCATAGGCATAACTACCTCAAGACCATAAACCAACTAAAAAGGAGTGAAGCCTATCACACATTTATAAAAAATTTGGTATGCCCAAAGAATCATAGGTATAAAATCTTCCCAAATGTTCCTTTGAACATTACATATCTTTGTCAACATCTTGACCAAGATTTTGTTTGAAGCCTCAACATGCCCATTTGCCTGCAGATGATAGGTCATGATTTTATGGTGTAATATCATGAAATCTTAAATAAGAGTCTTTATTGTGTTGTTGAGGAAGTGAGTTCCTTTTTTGGTAACCAATTTAATTGGACATTTAAACCTTGTAACGATATTCTCATACAAAAAACTTGGTAGCATCCTTTTAACTATAACTTGGTATCATAGCAGCTTCCACACATTTTATGAAATAATTTGTCACAATAATGATATATCTTGCATGATTGAATTTACTTGGGGGAATTATAGGCCCTACAAAATCAATTACCCACTATTCAAAAGGTTGGTCTACTAGCATCAGAACCAATGGCATCTCATTTTTTTGATTAGGTTTTCTCATTCTTTGACAGACATCATAGTATTTTGTCACTTTATGAGCATCATACAACAAATTTGGCCACCAAAGACCACTCTGTAATATCTTTTTTAGAGTGGATTCCCTTATAGAATGGCCTCTTATGACTCCTTGATGTGTTTCTTGAAGGAGTTATGGTCACTCATGTTTTAAGGCTCCTTTATGTAGTACAAATAAAAATTAATTGATGACGCTATAAGGAATTTCTCATATATCCATTTTAATTCTTATATATTTCAACATAGTGCACAAGAAAAGTTCCTTGTTCTAGAAAGTTTTCAATGTCTTCCATATCGTTAAGGACCATAAAGGCTCTGAACAAATGTGCATCTCAAGATTTATCTTGCATCTCTTCTAGTTTTTCTCCATTCTATATTCTAATCGAATTATTAGGTCCCACAATCTCTCTTCCTAGTTTCACATTGATCTTAAACTAGAATTCTTGAAATAATATCAACCAGCTAGAGATCATTCCACCTAGCATAGGTTTTTTAACTAGGTATTGCAAGCCCTAGTGATCTATAAAAACATCAAATGGTATGGCCAAAAGGTAATGCCTAAATTTTTGTAGAGAAAACACCATTTCGAGGGCTTCTCATTCTATGGTTGTGTAATTTTTCCGATGATATAAATTTTTTATGTGTGTGAAATGTATAGGATGATCCAATCCACCATCTCCTAGTTATGTTAACATACCTTCTATTGTGATACTTAAAGCATCCACATGTACATGAAATGGCTTCTTCCAATCTATAAAAACTAAGAGAGGAGTTGTCACAAACCTTTGTTTGAGTTATATAAATGTTGTTTGACATTCATTTGTCTATTCAAACTTTTTATCTTTGCATAATAGTTTTTTTAATAGTGCAGATATGGTTGTGTATCCCTTGATGAAATTTATATAATATATTATAGATCCCAAAAAGGTTAGCATATATGTGGAACAAGTTGGAGGTATCATCCCCACTATAACTACAATTTTATCCTAGTCAACCAGGATTTCATCACTACATATGATTTTATAGAATAAAATAATGAAAGGTGTGAAAAATAAACATTTATTTTGATTTAATGCAATTTATAGGGCTCAATAATGTTCTAACATTAGATGAAATTTACACAAATGATCCTTGAATAAAGATAAAATATCCCAATCAACTAAATAATCCTCTAGAAAATTATGAATAAAATCTTTAAACATAGTTACCACAGCCCTAGAAAAAATTGTTTGATCATTCTTAGGACCAATTGGTATTACCTTATATACAAATGAACCCCATTATGTTATCAAAGTTATTTTATCCTGGACTTCCTCTATGATCAAAATATGATGATAGACATTAAATCAATTTGTGAATGAATAGATCATGGGAAATGGTTCATTAATGTAAGCATCATTCAGTGCATGATAATCCCCACATACCAAAATTTCACAGGTCTTCTTTGGCTGAACTACCATGGGACTAACCCAATTTGCCTTTTCTACTAGATAGATGATCCCTTCTTCTTGTATGTGATCTAGCTTAACCTTCACTTTCAACTTCATGTTGGGATTTAACCTGTATGGGCACTTTTTAATTAGTCTTGCACACTCTTTAAATTCAATGTGCATCTTCCCCAATGATGGATTTACACCTATAACTTATGTTAACTTAGTTGAAAAGACATCTTGATAATCTCTTAACAACTATAATGCCTCCAAAATTGCATTTTGAGTCCATTAATCTCCTAAAGTCACAATTTTGGGCACAAACTTTGTTCTAATATTTTTTGTTATCTTCTTTAATGGTCCTTGATATACTCTATTATATCCATTGGGTAGGTATTGTGGTAGAGTTCATTCTCTTTCCTATTCTTGAATGTTCACATTTGACAATCTTTCTTCCTCAGCTTATTTTATGCTTTGAACTTTTATTACCTCTTCTTCTTGCTTCAGTTCAAAGAAGCCTTCTAGATCCAGATCCTCATCATTCTAATTAGATTATGTTAGATCATATATAATTATATTACAAGGTTTAAGAAGATACTAATCATGTTTACTAGCTTTGTAGTTATGAATCGATAGATTTAAATATCGAGCTACTTCTTACTGCAATGATGAGTATTTTGTAGTTCCCAAATCTTCCACTTGGACATAACATAGAAAAGTTTTAAATTTTTACAACACATTATGCACTACTATATTTTCACCTTCAAAAACAAAAGTTTGGATAAATCTTTGTTTTACTTGTCCCCAATGTTTAGTTTCCCTCTTGTGTTCCTGATGTATATACCATGCAATTATAAGTGGTGCTAGAGTGTGGCTAAAAATATGCACTGGTATGTTGGCTCAACACACTACATAGACCATATATCTACATATTTAAGAAAATTTAGCTATGGAAATTATCCTTATTGAAATAATGGCCACTCTATTCTAACCCTATGTTGTAGCTGAAATTATGCTTGTATAAATTTGCATACTTCATCCCAGTGTAACTATAGTTTTTTATGAACTACCCACCATGTCGTATTAGTTCCCTTAAAATCATAACTGAGTGCACTAACTCTCTAATATATATCAGGTACATGGTGCTCCAACCTAAAGATAAATTGATTGAGATCCTTAGTTGCAAAATATTGTGGAAATTGCCATTCTATGGTGAATACCATTTGCAGAGTTCATACCTCATGATCTTCTTGAAACCCAATTTAACATATGCATGTCTGAGTCACCACTAATATAAGATGTTGCATTCCAAGGTATAATAACTTCTTATTTAGGATATATACAATCCATGGCTATCAAAATGATATTATATAATAAATCTACCTCATACTTGGTTGGAGATCACATAGAAGGAGAGGTACATCCTTCAATTTGAAACTAATGAGTTGGAGACTTTGTTAGCACTGGACTGTAGATTGACTACTCTATTATTTGTGAATATATATATTTATCAATTTATGGTTTAAAAATTGATATTTAATATCTCATAGAGTATTTAACTTTGTATTTTTACTGACCTTGAATAAACTATTCTCCATGTATGCATAAGATGATTATGGTTCTTTTGGAATTGCATAGGGATTATGCTCTAATTTATTTAGTAGTATAACAATTATTTTATCCCCTTGGTGTGCCTCTAATTGATTTTTCATTATATTAATAGTCATTTAGCCATCATAATCCCATTTCTTACCAATCAAGGTAGGATAATGGGTCTCATCTATTTTCATGTCAATGACCTCAACATATCCTCATAGACTTAACTTAGCAACTTTAATCTCCACATCTTCCAAGCAACCAATTGCCTCTACTCTCCCATAGCCTACAAGAATGAGAGTAATAGCACTATAGCTCAATGTTGGTCAACCAATATCTTCCCAAGTAGATCTAGGAATCATGTTGACATTACTTCCAAAATAAAATATTGTATTAGGAATCTTGTACACTATGATTCAATGTTCAGATGTGAGTCAACATCCCAAGGCTTCTTAGTTTTGACATACCACACAACTTTGTCAATATGATGTTGTCCTCTATTAGCACACTCCAGTAGACTATGAAATGGATTGGTAATGTTCTATGAAATATATTCATTATGTAGAGTACTTATCATTTTTGGTAAATCTATCATAATAGTCATAATACATTCATGCCTCATAATTCTCATAATTTATCCATACATTTATGCGTCAATAGTTGTAACATCACCTTCTGACATAATCTAATGTTGTATATCCTAAATAACTTACGTATCTTGATCCATCAAGAAATTTTCTATAGTAGGATCAAGATATTTATCTCATTGCACCTTCTTGATTCCATGGTCTTGAAGCATTCCTAAGGGAGGCAACCCTTGTTTTATGTGTTGATGCCTTGTCATAGTTTGCATAAAAGTGTTTTATTTTGGTTACAAAGTGACCATGTTAAAATTACACATTGGTTTCTCCTTCCTATATTTTTATATAACCTAATAGTCTTTAGTATGGTGTTGGTCTGAAACTCTACAATATGTGCATTACAATTGTCTCTATGGATTCAGTGGGTAATTCTATTAGAAATTATTATACTCACCATAGAAATAACACTGTATAGGTTGAAAAAAAAATTGATCATTATTTGAGTGACCTCCTTGATATCCCCCATTATATACTCCTTTATACCCACGTTGGTTTGATTAGAAACCCCAACCTCCCCAACCTGGTGTTTGACTTGACTATTGCATAATAAATCCTCCTTGATGTTATGGGGAACCCCACCCCTATTAATATTATTGAGCATCATACCCACCATATTGTCTCTGAGGAGAAGATGGAGCCCATCTTACTTGCTAAGTTTTGGTAATCACAATATTCCATGATGTTTGATATTAATATTATCTAGATGAAGGCATCCATCCTACCAGAGCTTGTGGTTGATATTGAGGTGCACTAGTCATTTTTATCTCTAGACATGGAATTCCTAGCTTTTATGAAGGCATCTATTGTGAAATAATTATGAAAACATTTTTAGTGATATCCTCCTTAAGTTACCATGGAGCTCTAAAATTATTTTCATCATCATTTAGGGACTTGTAAAAATTACAATACATAGTTCACATTTTCTGGGTGTACTACTATAGTAAGTGACATTTAGATGTCATATGCTCTATGATTACAAATCTCATAGAACTATGTTTAACTTTTTAGGCAATAATTCTTAAGATTCCCTTCTCTAAAACATTATATACACCATAAACCAAATTTAGGTTTATTCTCATCATGCATTTGATCCATTTTTTCCAAGATTATCTCTATCTTTGATTCAATTTTATTAGTACTAGTAGGAGTGTCTCCATAATAATCTTCAATCTACTCCACCTAAATTTTTGTTATTCTCATATTTTCCTTAATAAAAAATTGATATTGGGAAATAATAAATCTTATCCTTGATCTTAGTCCTTTTACAAACCAATTAGCTTTGTCTTTGTTTTCCACAATGAAATCGACCTTATTTATGACGTTTGATAATTTGAGATCATACTCCCAAATTGATTCTTCACTTATCTACCTTATCTCCTTAAGATCCTACATTATTTGAATTGAACATTTCTTCATTTTGAATTCTATGATCAGTAGGTCTTTAACTTCTTTTAAAGATAGTTGGGAAACATCCATATGAATTATAACGCTCAACCCATTAGAGCTGCAATAAGCTCACACTTTTCACATCTTTTGAGGTCACTCCCTTCACTTGCTACTTCATATCATAGGTGAGAAAGTATTATTTAAGGTCAAAAGACCCATCATATGGTGTTAGAGTGATAAAAACTCTTGTGTTCAATGTGGTATTTTGAATCATGTAGCTAGTCTAACCAGTTGTTAGACAACTACTATGGGAGGTTGTTACAAAGCTAATGCTACTAGCTACTGCACTACTGTGACTTTTGACTATTATAATCCTAACTTTAATAGTGTTTTAAAGCTATATATAAAAAGGAATCCAGCCTTTTAAATTAACTTCCTCTCTATTATTCTCTTAGTCTCCTCACTTAGACTTTTTCATTTTTATGTAAATGAATCAAATCAATGTCCTACTTTAAGACTTGCACTTTGATATCTTATTTCAAATGATATATTAGGGATAAGGGATTGTATGATAAAAATTAAGATCATTATCTTTACCTTCTTCTTCTTGTGAATTTGAACTTGTGACATTTTTGTGATTCAACATTACTTCTTCTAAATACTCTCTTTCTCTGGTCCAAATAGTATTCTCCCTTATAACAGCATTCTACCACTACCTCCTACATGTTCTAATTTTACTATACCTTTCTCTTTCTCATCACTCTTTTCAATGTCCCATTTTCTCTCTCCTTCACTCTTGGTCCCTTCTCTCTCTCTCTCTCTTCATCATTTCTAACTTTCTCTTTTGCATCCTCTTCATATTATACTCTAGTCCTACTCCTACTCATAGTTACTTTAAGATTATCCCTTTTATTCCACATTCATTATTGTTGCAATTCCCTTTTCAATCCTATAATCTTATTCTAACTCTATGTATATGCATCTTCCATATTCAGGGCTCAGATTCAAATTTAGTGTCTTTTGCTCGATTCCTCGTCATCCAATTCTACATCACACACAAACCCCTTATGCCATAAGAGACTATTCCATGTTATTAAAGATAGGAACCATGGAATTTTCCATGTATCATATTAATAAGAATTTGTAGTCATTGAATAAACTTTCCTTGGATTCCTCTCATAAATAAGTCTTACATATCTTCAAAAGTCAAGTATCCTTGAATAGTATTTTTTTTAATATAACCATCGATGGTAGTTTACATTCAATGATCTATCATATAAGTCTAATCAGTATCCAACATTCACAGGCTTTCTAGTTTCTCTTTTTGCCAAATTATAATTTTTATCCTTCTCAATAGAAAATAGTAATATTCTAATCAAGACAACCACGTAGTTAGTAGTCTCAATAACTTGTACCAAAAATTTTCATATATTTCTTTGTATATATGCTCCATAATAACTTATTTCACAATCTTCCATATTCTTTTGATTATTTTTCAGTAAAATTATGGATTCTTTCATCTAACCATCTCTCTACATTACTCTGTCCTAGTAGCCATCTCAACATGTTTCAACAAAAGAGTTTCGTGCTCACCACACCATTGTTATCAAAGGTTCCTAGAAAGTCTATCAGAACTTGCTAATGAGAGATAGCTTGTGTGATATAGATACAAAAAAATAGAACTAGAATGTATAAAAACATATGTTATGTGAATTTTTTATGATTACAATTAACTAATAATATTATTGCAACCGTAAATAATCAAAAAAAAAATTATTTCATATTAACAGATAAATTTATAAATAAAGTATAACTAAAAAAGGAATATATTAACTAGAACCTAGCATACAAAGAACTAATAATCATGGGGCAACCATATCATAATCTCTATTTATCTCTATCACAATTAAAACTTCTTTATAATGTATCAACATAATATTTATAACCTTCTTCTCATGATTATCGCTTCACATTCTTCCTTTTACTACAAGACAAAACAAAACCTTTCACCTTCTACAGATGTCAAAATTACAAGTGCTTAGAATAGGATAAAATGGATACACATATTATAAAACCTATATTATATACACATATCAACTATAGATACTCTATAATTTTACAATCTTAAGTTATTTCCAATAGAAGTTTTGCTTAGTTGAATGTTTGATTAAATGTTTTTGGTACTTTGCCTTGTGAGAGGTAGGAAGTTACTAGGTCATAAATGAATGAGGATTTATCATGCATATATACCAATCCTTTTGGATAATATCTCTCATTAAATCACTTAGGCCAACAATAAGTATATGCTTCATTTGTAAATTTGATGAATTTAGGAAACTAGACACATACGTTGGCACATGACACTTACATCATTATAGGTGTCTGACTGGGATGTAAGTGTCCAAAATCTAGAAAGTAGGTACAAGTCCCAAACTTGTATAGATATATGATATGTATCTTTATAGCATTATGATCATGATAGAAGGTCTGGGTCATCGGAATAACATTGGTCAGACTAAACGATAAGTAATGAGCATAGAGAGATAGTAGATGTGAGCCTCTTGGAAGCAAGAAAAGATCAAAAACTAAGAGGAACAAAAAACGTCCATATTTTCCAAGTGTATAATATTGAGGTGTTATATAATTCAAAAATAGTGCCTATAACTACTATTTGTTTTAATCCTTAATTCTAAAAAGTGTTAAACATTTGTTGAACCCGGCCTCTAAGTCTTTCTAATTTTAATCCTAGTGTGCCTTAGGGTTTTCTAATTCTCTTATTTTTTAAATTGTTTAAAATCTTAAATATCATATTTGATTCAAATTATAAAGAAAATCATCATGTTTAATATGGATACATTTAATTCTTATTTTCTTTAACAATACATGATGATAGTCATTATTTTCTATCTTTTATACATTTCTAAATAAATTAATGAAATAATCAACTAGAGTCAACAAATCGGTATAAATAAAGAGAATGATTTAACATAAGATAAAAATCTAATCTTTCTTTATAATTCTTATTGAAATACCATTAAACCCTTGTCTCACTTCACTAGGAACTAATGTGTATGCTCTAAACCTTGTGTCCCTTATAAATGCACTTGATACAATCTCAATCTTTAAGCTTGTGAAACAATAAACTATCTATAAAGATATTTTATATGTCACCTTGTGAAAAACCCAAATACCAAGTGACATGACACCAAATTATTTTACACCTATTATGCAAGATCTCAAAAACAATGCAAATCTCATCACTTGTAACCATAGAGGTTTACCCTCAAACTATATCATTGATCAAGATTTACCTTTATTCATACAAGTCAATATTCATAATAAAGAAATCAAAATAGAATACATGTGACCATTATCATTGGCATATAATATTGTAAACCACTCCAATAAGGGTAGTGAAAAAATTTCACTAGTGTGTTTGTTACATAAGTCTCCCCAATACAAATATACTCTCTTGAATACATTACATACGTACAATAACCTTGCCAAGTAATGTAAATCAACCATATGTGGCCTCCATGATCAACTCCATAAAATGGATAGAGCATAAAATTTACTATACAAATAAATACTTATCACCTTGGCTCATTTTATCTAATGCACCTAAGGGATAATTTGCACGATTACCTCAGTCTTTAGCTTTACTACTTTTGAAGTAGTGAAGTGTCATCTCATACCCTTCCCTCCTATAGTGGTTGATATGAGTCAACCTCTACCAAAAGGATATGATTCCAATGTTTATTATGACTACTACCAATGTGAGAGGCAATCTATGAATAAATTTTTCAAATTAAAGCACAAAATACAAGATGTTATTGATAGCAAACAAAATACCTTTGATAATGATCCAAAGGATTTAGGATCACAACATAAAGATCATCAAAATCAAAAGATAGTCAAAAATCCATTACAAGATCATTATAAGGACATGTCAGAAGTGCAAATCGTATATAACACATCTTTTTCCACTACAATAAAATTCAACCATTTCAATTTCCTTTAGTGGCAAGTTTTGAATGATAACATGACACAATTTCAGATTACTATGATAGAAACATTATGGATAATGATTCAAATCTTCATCCTTTATTTATCAAGGCATGTATTGATCATAAATGCATACACAGTATTATGGGTTATAATGGATCTAGTGAGAATGTATGCACCATGACATTACTCACACATTTGGGATACACACATGATGATTTATTCCCTTAGACCAAAATGGTCAAATCATTCAATGGGAAGATAAAAAAAGTTTTTGGTGATAGTGATTTACCTCTCTAGGTTAGTCCAACACATGTGACCAGAACATTTTTAGTTATAACACATAAGATATTATTTTATATGTTATTTGGATAACTTTGGATTCATAAATTATGTGTGGTATATTCCATAATGCATGGGTATCTTAAGTATATTCATTCCAATAGGGTAATTACAGTTTCAAGGATTGAATATGAATGTCCTTTACAATAGGAAAAATATGTTCTATGACAGATAATTAGACAACCTAATAAGGATAATCACACAAAAAATGGTAAGCAGCATGTAATCCCCTTTCCAAGGCATCCCATACTTGAGAGGCTATTACATCAGAGATCTGCAATGGATTATTTGAGATCCTCTTTTACACCTCTATGGCCTAGTTAGTCATTGATAATATAGCACCATGTTTCAGAATGGGTACACAGACCCAATATTACACCAAATAATCATAGAGCATTAAAAAATGGGTTCCATGAACCACTACACCTTCTACTACTACCTCATGACCATAGAGTCATATGAGGTATATATAGAGTATTTCAAATTCTCCAATTCTAGATTTGGCACATATACATGATCCTTGGCAACATGACTAGTTTACTATACCATAAACATAATATATAATACCTTATGAATATCCCCTAGATGGGAACATTGACTAGCACTCTCTTTTTAAAACATATCAAAAAATTAATAAAAAAATAAAATATTCAAGAAAATACAAAAATGTTAAGCATTTTAATATTTACTAACAGTATGCATATGTTATTTGTTTTGTGTTAGTAGATAACATATCATTTATTTACACACATATGTTTCACTAGCTTTATTATTTTATGATCATTTCCATTGGAGCTTATATACTAACATTTACACATACGTATACTCATGTTACTATCTTACACAGTGTACTTTTATATGCTATTCTAGACAACATTTTTTGCACATATACATATAGAGTATTTCAAATTCTCCAATTCTAGATTTGGCACATATACATGATCCTTGGCAACATGACTAGTTTACTATACCATCAACATAATATATAATACCTTATGAATATCCCCTAGATGGGAACATTGACTAGCACTCTCTTTTTAAAACATATCAAAAAATTAATAAAAAAATAAAATATTCAAGAAAATACAAAAATGTTAAGCATTTTAATATTTACTAACAGTATGCATATGTTATTTGTTTTGTGTTAGTAGATAACATATCATTTAGTTACACACATATGTTTCACTAGCTTTATTATTTTATGATCATTTCCATTGGAGCTTATATACTAACATTTACACATACGTATACTCATGTTACTATCTTACACAGTGTACTTTTATATGCTAACACATGTATGCATGGACTAGAATGGCATGCTTATCTTAGTTGATTCTATTTCATTTACTTCATCTCTTCACATGGCTTAATTAAGTACACTTCTTATTTGTTTGTTTATCTTGCTTGTGGAACATTTAAACACATTCCTTGCTTGTTGGCCAAGGTGCCTTAAATCTTGTTTGTTTCTTTCATGTGGACATTTTCATACATCCTCCCCTTGAGTATCTGACATTTGAACATGCCTATTGTTTAAAGTCTCCTTAGACCTCTTTTTGTGTGGATTTTGAGTAATCTTGTGTGTGTTATTGATTATATTTTGAGATTGTTATTTTATATATGTTTATATGATCCATATCATGTATATTAGCATTTGTATATTGATCTAAGCAACATTTCAAGTGACAATTCGGTTGACGGTTCTACCCCAATTGGTGGCAGAATTTTTGGGAGCCATAACTTTTCCACCATAGCTCCGTTTGACTCCTCATTTGAACTGATGGAAAGCTAAGAATGAGGGGAATGTTTTGAAATGGCACAAAGCTTTTCTTAGTGGGTTTTTACCCCTAAAAACTAAATGGAAGTGCCCCAAATTTCAATTTAAGTAGTGAAATCTAAAAATAGTAAGTTTTTAAAAATAGTAATTACTCAACTTTTGTGCTGTTATGAATCATGGAAGTCAAACCACTTAATCTCCCTCAATATTGGAGACCTTACACATCCTCATAATACCTTAAAAATATGTATAAATTAAGATGTAACCCAAAAATGAAATCAGACATCTCTTCCCAGAGATAGGTATATGTTGTATCTGCAATTTTGAGCAATAAAACATCTCTTCTCAGAGATAAAATTATTACAATTATGTTGTTCTTGTTTCTTGAATTATATTTCAACCAAATCTTCTAAGTTTTGGATTAGTATACATACTACAAGCTTCACTGACATATCTACTTTAACATGATACTACTATATGCTTCTTTACTACTTGGTTCACACAAATACATCATAGTCATATTATCCTTTTGAGATAAGGTGACGATCACTTGTTCATTCCCCTCACCTCAAAAGAGGAGGAATATTAGTGGTGCAATTTCATAAAGACATGAATCCATATACATACAATGGTATAATTTGGTTGAGATATACACTTGAGATAAAATTTCATGCATTTAGCACAAATTTGTGACAAAGTTATTAGATTTTTGTTACATATTATATATATTTTATAGAATAGAGGTTAAATTTTTGTAGATAATTTAGCTTAAGACATATTTTGAGGTGCATATGCCATGTAAATGTACCAAATTATAGATACATTATTCATGTTTTACCAATATTCAAGCACTAACCCTACCAAGATGCACCATTTAAGCTTTATTCAATGCAGTAGTTGGATTATTTGATTAGTGAAATTGAGATTCTTCAATCTCGATGGGATTGGCACTACTTTTATTATTTTAGGTTTATATGGTTACACCATTTAACTTGGGCAAGATTATCTATATTGTGATACATTTAAGTTGTACAATTGAGATTCTCAGCACTCAATAGAGTCGACACAACTTACCCTTATATTGGATTGGGGGCATGATCACCCTCTAATTCCCCTCTTCACATCTCCAAGGTTTAGTTTTGAACCTCTCTCTAATGCTTTAGAAATGGGAAACATGGTTATATCGACACAAAAGTGTACTACTTCCTTCCTTTCTTTTCTTTCAAGCCATTTCAGTTATTCATTTTTAAATTATATGCACTAATTTTACATGTAACATGCTCTTGGTTGTAGATCATACATATACAATAAATTCAAATGGGCCTCACACAAATCAAGGTGTGTTTTACACACCATGATACACATTTATTTTCTTTTAAAATACTAATTTCATCCTTATGCATTACTAGATTAAAGGGAGGGAAAATATAGATGTTTAAATATGGATTTATATGTTAAAATCATCTTGTTGATTTAACAATTTTGGGAATATTGGTGTATTATTCTTAATTTAGTTAAAGGGTATGAATAATAAAATTAGTAGATAAATATGTAATAATTAAGCTACTGATTTTGTATAATTTGATTGTAATTTGAACTTTTCTAAAAATAGTAATAAGGGTAAGAAAATAAGATGGCTAAAAATTGACTGATATGATTGAAACAAAGGCTAGAATTCACTATGTAGGATTGAAACACTATTGCAAATCAAGATCTGGCCTTCATTCAATGAAAGGATAAGAGTGCCAAAAATAGGGCACCCTATTGTCTAGTGTTATAGTCCACATTTGTTGTTGTTGTCCTGAAGATTTGAGATTTTTGGGTTTTATTCACTAGGTCTGTGTGACCCTGCCTGTGAAGATTTGATAGCTAGAAGTCTGTAGAGATCCTTATAGAGCTAATTTTGTATTCAAATACTAGACTCCATTATGTTTTGACCAACTTTGAAAAAGAGGGGGGGTTAGTGTGTGTGAGATTCACTGAACGTGTATCCACACCCCTTATGTGGGCACACTACCTACATACCAATACTTCAAAGAGGAATCAATCCATATATAGTTCTCCCAGTTGAAGTGATTTATGCAATAGTGTGTATGAAGATGAAAAATGATAAATTGGGGGTACTTGAGATGACTAGGGACTATTCTAAGGATTTGAATAAGCTTGAAATAGTATTGGATGGTCATATACAGAGATAGGGAAATATGCTTGAGTAGTCTTGCTTGTATTCTTGCTTGCTTCCTGATATTTACCAACCCTTTTTAAATGAACCTTAAATAGGATTTTATAGGGATATGTTGGTCATGGGTTAGATGCAATCGTGCTAGGATGAGATAATGAAGAAGAGGAAATAGGGGGAAATGGTCATCTGGGCTCAAAATGTGATTAGACAGGAGCATTGGAAAGGGGACACCCTAGGGTCTAGTGCTATAGTCCAAGTTGGGTGATATTTTTTGGAGGGTACAAGACCTAGGGGGATGGAATAATCATGGAAAAAGGGTCCTAGCTAAGCTGGAATGAGGTCTTGAAAGTCTACAAATGATTTAGAATCAGTGAAAAGGTGCTTAGAAGGGTCATGAAAGCAAGCAAGAGGAACCTATGGGATGAATGTCATAAGTTATACTCAAGTTATCATTTTTTGCATTTTATATGACTACATTTACCCCCTTTTATTCTAGTGATGTAGCAAAGTGAAATACTAGGATAAAGGAAAAATAGAAAGCATATCTGAACTTACCTACAAGTGTGAATCTCATGAAGTTGTTGTGATGTTGGGTGTGCATAGAGAGAGCACATTGTGAAGTGTGAATCTACAAGATAAAATAAAGAGTAGATCAGTTCTTACTAGATATGTTATATATAAAATAAGAACATATGAATTTGGGTAAGAGAGAGAGGAAGAGAAAGGAATGAATACACCTCACTGAGTACATGAACATATATAAAACCTATTATGATGCTGAGTGATACTAAGTAATGCTAGATGATGTTGTACCAAGAGTAATATCGTAAACAGAGTTGAGTGCTTAATTCCCTAAGAGTGGATCAATAACACAAAGGTTGGCCCTTTGGCTCCATCATCACCCACTAAGTGAAGCTATGTGATCATGTGTGTGTTAATCAATGTTTGGACTATGTATCGAATACCTCTGAGTAGATGGCTCAAGAATACAATGGCTAGCTAGCCCTTTGGCTCCATCATTACCTAGTGAAGTGAAACTATAAATTGATACCGATATGAAATGTGTGTAGAATGAGATGGGTCCTAAAGCCCATGAATGATCTATAATATAATAATGTTGGCATGGATAACTAAATGTATGATAAAAACTAGGCCACTCTTAGCCACTCCAAAAGATGGAGATTAGACCTGTATGAAAGCCACTTCAAAACTGGGCATTAGGCTTATATGAAAGCCATTCTAAAATTTGGAGGCTAAGATTGTATTAAAACCACTCCAAAGTGATTCTAACCACCTCAAAATGGAAAATGCTTGGGTAATGTTGAACTTAAAAAGAAAAGAAAACAAATGTGTTATGCACATTGCCCTCAATCACTGGTGTTTGGAACATGGATTTTGATCTGGAAGTTATACCAACTATTATATTTAAAATTGAAAGTGAGAGCCATCATGTCATGCATGATTCCCCCTATATATGGATTCTTAAAGCAAAAGTCTATGAAAAAGTATTGATTATAAACTAGTCTGAATGTGTAAAACTGTAGTTGGACCTACTTTTTTGCCTGCTTCTAGAAAATCTAGTTTTTCTATTATTTAGATAAGAGTGATAAAAATAGGACACCCTAGTGTCTGATGTTGTTGTCCATGTTTGTCACTATTGTCCTGGGCTAAATCTACTAACCATTCTAACATTTTCACTATTTGCTTAGTCTATTTTGACTAGTTTGATGTTTGGTTGTTGTTCTAGGTGTGCTAAAAGCTAGATTTTTTATTGTTAGGAGCTTTTATCTCTATGACAAAACCCTTGTTTGTTTCCCCCTCTTATGAGGGTAGGAATGAAGACCCTAAAATGACTACCCTCAGAAGAAAGAGCCTTACAAGTGTGTTATGCTACGAAATACATGATATAGTAATGATTATTGGCAAGATATCTCAAGATATAACATAGTTTGTAAAGGAGATTGTAGATCAATAAGGGTATGCCTAGATAGATATAAAAATGTAATAGTATGTGCAATTTAATAAATTGAAACTTAAAATTAGAAGTTTGGTTAGTTGTTAATTATTAGTTAGCAAGGAGGGATGGAGTATGATGTCCATCATGACATCAAAAATAACAAGATAATACATGATGTGGATCATGGCATTGCAAACAATGAGAAGAAAACAAGTAACAAGCATGCAAGGTTAGAATCAAGAAGTGTATAAGAGTGGCCAAGGGGCAAAGCAAATAAGGGACATGGGCACATGTCACTCAAACTATAAAGCAAGCATACAAAATATGTTCAAATGCCACATACACATACATTTGAAAATAAGCAAGGTTAACATGAAAGCCACAATCACATAGATGAGTATATGCAAACGACATTGGAAAATGTCCTAAGACACACACATGAATAGAAGTAAAGGACATTGGCAAATGTCCTTAGGCACATATGGGAGACAAAATTACAATTGAGAAATATAATCAATCTAGCTATGCAAAGCAAGAAAGGAAAGCATGTAAAGACTAAAAATACAATCGCATCTAACTAATCAAATCAAGAATGTGAAAGTATGCAAGACATGTAGTACAAGACTAGGTATATGCTAAGAAAATACATGAGTGTTATATACTAGTGAGTGTTGATAGACTAATTTGTGTAAGTTAGGAAATAATGTACATCAACATGATAACTAGAGTGTGTGGTGTAGGAATGACATAACCTGGATGGTGTAGTTAGGTAGAAGATACCCCTAGTGGGTATATGAATCTATGCCACAAATGTAGAAGTAGGATGCCCTCAATGGGTAGAGTGAAGCAATCAAAGAGTTAGATGTCATTGCACACATTTAAAGGAGATCAAGTGAAGTATGATAATGTAGATAAATCGATAAACAATAACATAGAATAGCAAATGTAAGTCTAACATAGCAGTAGAAATGTAAAGCATGGATAATACATACAATTGAAATGTTTTGGTTTTTTTAATATGTTGTATTATTTTTGTATTTTTGATATGTTGTACTATTTTTGTATTTTGAAATGTTGTATTGTTTTTATATTTTAAATGTTTGAATGTTTTTGGTGTTTTTGATATAAGCTATGTACAATCAATCATTAGGAGACTATGTACAAGAATTTTATAAAGAAGTAATATACAATGAATCGTAAGAAGATTATGTACAAGGCAAGTTGAGAAACTATGTACAAGTAAATAGAAGAAAGCTATATATAAAAAATGTGTGAAATGAAAGGCTAGACACAAAATCTACGCAGATGCATAATATTCATTGGATTTTTGAGATTCTTTCCTTCAAGTGAGGATAGATGATACACTTTAGGGCTAAGCTTTTCGATAATAATGTATGGACCTAGCCAATTTGGTTTGCATTTGCCTTTGATTTCTTATTTGGAATCGACATTGTAAATATTTTATTTGAGCATGAGATCATTAACTTCAAACTTTCTGCTGTGAACTCATTTGTTGTAAGATCATCGTATACATTGTTGATAAATTTTGAGATGTTTTGCTACTTGAATGCATGTATGGTCTAATTATTCGATCAGGTGCAGATATTTTTCACAACATTGGTGATCATTGAGAATACCTTTAAGGGAGACATAAAGAGATGGGATTTCTAATTCTAATAGTAAAACTACTATTCTATAAACAAGTGAATAAGGAATAACTCCTATGGATGTGAAAATACTTTTGCAATAAGCCCATATTGCAAAGACTAGTTACTTGTGTCAATCATCTCCAAGTTTGGTCACTATTTTGCTAAAAATATTGATGATGGTTTTATTGGTAGCCTCTGCTTGACCATTTCCCTATGGCTAATATGGAGTGGAGAATGTGTGTATGATTTTGTATTTAGTGCAAAATTTCTTGACAGTTTTGTTCTTAAAGTTTCATTATCAGAAATGATGGTTGTAGGCAAGCCAAAGCATGAAATAATGTGAGTCATGAGAAAGATAAAAATGTCCTCACCTATATTAGATTGAATTGGAATGGATTCTATCTATTTGGTAACATATTCTATAGATGTGATTATGAACTTATGTCTATTGGTAGATTTAGCGTTAATTTTTCCAATAAGCTCAAATCCCCATAACATAAATGGCCATGGAAAGATAATAGGCTACATTTATTGTGATGGTGCATACTATAAGTTATTATGTCATTGATATTTATAGCATAGTTTTTCATATTATAAACATTCTTCTTCTATGGTGGGCCAATAGTACCCTTATTAAATCAATTTGTGTTACATGGCCTTTCCACTAAATTGACCACCACACTCACTATCGTGTATCTATGTAAGAGCAATTTTGGCTTTCGTTGAATTCAAGCATCTAAGTAATTATCCATCAAAGGATCATTTAAAAATGTCCCCACCAATGATTACATACTAGAGTGCTTGTTTGTGTAATTTTTGCTTGTCATTTTCTGAAAAAAGAGTTTGGTGTAATAGCTTTGTTTAGAAAGTTATAGATGTTCGAGAACCATTCTAGAGTTGTGGAACTATGTGTAGTGGGTAAGATGGATAGTGCAATCAAATTTGCATTGGATATAGATGGTGATTATAATCATTTAATTATGAAAATAGATTGAGCATCATTGATGTCGATAGGAATCAAAGATGTGGCACTTACCATTGCATCAGAGTGTTGATTGTCTTTTCTTGGTATACTTTCTATAAAAAATTAATCGAATTATGATGATAAACATTGTACCATGTTTTTATATGGGATGAAATGTTCTTCTTTTGTCTGATAAACATCATTGACTTGGTTAACCACAAGTTGGGAATCATTTAAGACTTGAATAGATTTTATTTGGAGGTACTGGGTGGTAAATAAACCTAAGATAAGTGCTTTGTATTCTACGGTCTTGTTGGTATAGGAGAAACTTAATCGATATGTTATAGGAACTATGTGACCAAAAGGATTAATAAAGACAATACCTACCCTTGCACTGGATGCACATCAAGATCCATTGAAGAACATGGTCTAGGTGTCTGAATCAGTAGAAAAGGTCATAAAATCATCTCTAAATGTCTCATTAATAGGGTTGGTATCCAAGAGTGGTATTGTTGCTAAATGGTCTACAATGATTTGGCCCTTTATTGATTTATGAAGGATGATCTTTAAGTCAAATTTTGTTAATAACATAACCCATTTTGTGATGTGACCAAAAAGATATGGTTTTTCCATTAGAAACTTCAAAGGGTCTACTTTTGTAATAACCTAAGTATCATTATTGACCATGTAATGTTGAAGTTTTTGTGTGGTTGAAACTAATGCTAAAAATAGTTTTTCTATTGCGAAGTAATTTATTCCATAATCAACCAGTGTGAAACTAATGTAATAAATTGTTCGTTAGTATATTGATCATTATGTTATGCTAAGAGTGTTCCTAATACATGATTTGTTGTGGAGATATACAATAGTAAAGGATTATCAGGGATAGGTGGTACTAAAATAGGTGGATTAAGAATATATTGATTGATTCTATCAAATCTTTCTTTACAAGCTTGATCCCAAATAAACTTTGTATCTTTCTTTAATAATCGAGTGAATGACTATTTTTTATCAGCAAGTTGAGCTACAAAATGGTGTATTACTTAGATCTTGCCTTGTAGGGATTGAAGTTATTTTAAGTTCATAGAAGGTGGTATATCGATAATTGTTTTAACTTTCTTAGGGTTAACCTTTATGCCATGCTGAGAAATAATAAAACCTAGGAGCTTACCTAACGTAACTCCAAACACATACTTCTTTGGATTTAGTCAAACATTGTATTACATGAGTCTTTGAAATATTTTTTGTAAATCGATAGGATGATGTTATCATTGTTTAGATTTAGCTAATATATCATCAACATAATCCTTGATAGTATGGTGAATCAACTCATGAAAGATTTATGTCATGGTACATTGATATGTGGTTCAGGCATTTTTAATCTAAAAGGCATGAAACTGTAACAAAATGTACCCCAAGGTGTTGTAAAGGATGTTTTCTCTTGATCTTCTTTAGCGATCTTAATCTGGTTGTATCTAGAAAAGACATCCATAAATGATAACATTTCATATCTAGCTTTGGAATCGATGATTATGTCAATATTAGGCAAGGGGGAATCATCTTTTGGGCATGCTTTATTTAAACCTTGAGAATCGAAACAATGTTGAATTTGCTTGTTAGATTTTACTATATGGACTATGTTAGAAATCCATTCAAGGTGTGCTACTAGTATAATGAAGAATCTAAGAGGCATTGGATCTCATCTTTGACTAAGAAAGACACCTTTGATTGCATTTTGTGAATTTTTTGCTTTACTGGTTTGGCATTTGGGTATAAGGGAATCTGATGGACTGTTATAGATGTATCAATTCTTGGCATATCTGAGTAAGACCAAGCAAAGAGTTCTGGGAAATCTGTTAAGGTTTGATAAATATCTATATCTTCTTCTTTTTGTAGGGTAGTGGATAATAAAACAATGCAAGGATCCTGATCAGTTCTAAAATTGAAATTAATTATTTCTTCGTTAAGCAATGTGAAATGATCAAGTGTGTAGGGAGTGATAAGAATAGTATCATCTGAATCAACTAGTATGTCTTGTGGAGAATCTATATTTTCTCCTAAGTATGCATGGGCATTTGTGTGATGAGGAAAACTATTTTTATGATAGCAAGATGGTAGGTCCTCATATGCTTTAAGAAATTTTAGGAGGGATTCATCGTTAGAGAATTCATCTAATGTGAGAATGTCTGATGAAACTATGTCATCAATGAGATCAGGATAGATCAATGATAATGTTGAAGTATGATTAATGATGTGGTCTATCAGTGTAGAGG
This sequence comes from Torreya grandis, assembly GCA_037957365.1. Classification (NCBI taxonomy): domain Eukaryota; kingdom Viridiplantae; phylum Streptophyta; class Pinopsida; order Cupressales; family Taxaceae; genus Torreya; species Torreya grandis. The sequence goes on along the minus strand of JARHVA010005110.1, from coordinate 375,224 downwards.
GTGGATAAAACTTTATATGCTTTGAAGTGGTAGAAGAAAGCTTATTATGAAGGTGGGTAAATTGACACCCTATCCCTTGTGTTCCATGTTGTGTAGATGCCTTGACAGGATTGATGATTCCTTATTCATTCTTTCCAAGACCTTTGCCATGATATCCCATCTTATTAAGACATTTAAGTGCGAAAGGAGAGGTAAACTGGTGATTTTGTGTTGATGTTATTACGGAACTTAGATTTTGTTGATGTGTTTTAAGGTCCAAAGGTACACTATAAATAATAGGTTGTGTTGGTATATTTACAAGATTAAAGTGTAGAATATAATTTTGTAGAGTTTCAATAACTTGGTAGTATTTAAAAGGTTTGTTATCTATTGGGAATGTGTAGATGTATCCTTTGTGACTAAATTTATAACAAGCATGTAGTGTAGAAGGGATCACATGCATATCATCAATCTAAGGCCGATCAAGTAACAAATTATAGTTGAGGTCATCTGGCATGACTTGGCAAGTAGTTGGTAGTATCTTAGGCACTAAGGTAAGATTGAGTGTTATTTAACCCATGACTTTCTATGGAATGTTGTCAAAACCTTTGATGTTCATATCAAAATGGTCTAGATCTTGAGGTTGTATATTAAGATGTTTAAGAAAATAAATGTTGTAAATGTTGAGTCATAAACCATTATCAACTAATACCCTTTTAACCCTCACATCATTAATTCTTAATTGAATATACAAAGGTAGATGTTGTTTAATGATGTGGCATGGGGGTAATCCTCTTTTTTTACGGAAATATGTTCTTCAATCCATTACATGGTGTTGAGGATAGATGTAGCATAAGTTAGTTCAACAGAAATGGGAATTCTAGTATTACAAAGTGTTACATATAACACATCTTTGTAAACATATGATCATTAAAGGAGCTTGAGAAATGAAACTATATCAAAAGGGGTGTTAACCTGAGTGATAAAGCTATAGCCATGGGTGTAATCAACCTACCTATCTTCCAAAACATGGTGGATAGCATGTATAACATGATCTACTATAGACATAGAGTCGGTAGTAGGTGTGGGATAAGAGCTAGATGTACCAAGTTTGAAAGGAGGAAGGATAGATATAACCGCTAATGCTTGGTTGTGTCTAGTAGTGATAGCGAGATACTCAAAAGTAGCCAAGGAGTTATATGTATCTAGTTAGAAAGCATGAATGTGGAATGAAATTCATGAAATCTAAGTGATGAGTTGAAAAATAACATGTTTATAACAAGCATTCCATAGGAGAGATAGCAAGCAAGGGATAGAGAGCATGAATTGGTGCATGAATGCAAAAAAAATTTGACATGTACTCTAACATTTTTAATGTGTTTAGCATGATAAACTTGAAAAAAAATTCACATGAGAGATATAAAGGAAAGGATAGAGAACATGAAATTGTGCACAAATGTAAAGAAAATTTTGACATGTAACATAATAGTGGTAACATATTTAGCAAAATGGAGTTGGAAATTATTTTGCATGAATGAGAGAGAGTATCCAAAAGGAATATTGAAATCTTGTGAATTTTTAGAAAAAAATGTTATAATCTCGTCCTTTATTATAAAGAGTAAGCATGAAATACAAAGAATGAAGCTTTGTGCTAACATGTGATAAACTTCATCATTCATGTACATGATAGGACCAATGATGGTTTCCTTATTATTTGAAAGAAATGTAAGAAAAAAAATTTAAATAAGTGAGATAAGTTTTTGAAATATAATTTTAGAATGGAAGGTGATATCTCAAAAGCAATAGGACCTAGTGTATGCAACTAGGGTTTGACAAATAATTATTTTGAAAATTACTATGAAATTTTGAGATTTAAAGTGAATTTCTGAGTTAGGTATGCAAGTAAAAAATTATAAATTTATTGGAAAATTTGTGAATGAATAGGACCTAGTATATGCAATTAGGGTTTTGAAAAATAATTATTTTTTAAAATTACTATTGAATTTTGAAATTAAAGGTGAATTTATGATTTTAATATGCTAGTAAAAAATCATGAAATTATAGGAAAAATACTAGGAAAATATCGGGACCTAGTATGGGCAACTAGGATTTGAAAGAAATTTATTTTAAAATTTAAAAAAAAAAAAAAAAATTTAATGCTAATTTATAATTGTATTATGCATGTATAAAATCAAAAAAAAATAGTAGAAATTTTACCCTAGGGTTTCTAGGATTTTCAAACACAAACAAAGTCAGTCAGGTTCACCAAATGATTTAACAATTTTGGGAATATTGGTGTATTATTCTTAATTTAGTTAAAGGGTCTGAGTAGTAAAATTAGTAGATAAATATTTAATAATTAAGCTATTGATTTTGTATAATTTGATTGAAATTTTAACTTTTCTAAAAATAGTAATAAGGGTAAGAAAACAAGCCTTAGTTGGAAATTGATTGATATGACTGAGATAGACGCTAGAATTCATTGTGCAGGACTGAGACACTATCGCAAATCAAGATCTAGCCTTTGTTTAGTGAAAAGATAGGAGCACTAAAAATAACACACCCTAGTGTTTGGTGTTATAATCCACCTCTATCATTGTTGTCCTAAAGATCTAAGCTTTTTGGGTTTTGTTCATCAGGTCTATGTGACCCTACTTGTGAAGTTTTGACAACTGAAAGTCTATAGAGCTCCCTGTAGAGCTAATTTTGTCTTCAAACCCTGGACTCCATTATGCTTTGACCAACTTTAAGAAAGATGGGGGGTTAGTGTGTGTAAGATTCACTGAACCTGTATCCACACCCTGTGCATGAGCACGTTGCCTACATATCAATACTCAGAAGAGGGATCAAGTTATATGTAGTTCTCCCACTTGATGTGCTTTATGTAATAGTGTGTATGAAGATGCAAAATTATAAACTTTATATTATTGAGATGACTAGGGACTAAAGTAAGGATTTAAATAAGCTAAAAATAGTATTAGATGGTTGTATGCAGAGAAAAGGGAAATATGCTTGAGTATTCTTACTTGTATTCTTGTTTACTTGGTGATATTTACCAACCCCTTCTAAATGAACTTTGAATGGGATTTTATAGGGATCTGTTGGTCATGGGTTAGATGCAATCATGTTAGGTTGACACAATGAAGAAGAGGAATCAGATAAAAATGGTAATTTGGGCTCAAAATGTGATTGAATAGGAGCACTAGAAAGTGGACACCCTAGGGTCTAGTGCTATAGTCCAAGTTGAGTTCTATTGTTTGAAGGGTATAAGACCTAAGGTGATGGAATAAGCATGGAAAAAGGGTCCCAACTAAGCTAAAATGAGGTCTTGAAAGCCTATGAATGATTGGGAATAAGTGAAAAGGTGCCTAGAAGGGTCATGAAAGCAAGCAGGAGGTACCTATGGGATGGATGTCACAAGTCATACTCAAGTTACCAATTTTTGCATTTTATACGAATACACTTATATACTTGAAAAATATTACTCGAGGCTATATCCTTAAGTTCTAGACATTCCTTGCAAATGATAAGCTCTCCTTCACCATCCCACTAGGCATAAATGTTTATCTTGTAGTCTAACCCTTATATTTGGACCACCCAAATCACCTGTAGCCCATAGTACACTTGAATAATGAGATATATCCCTCACTATCAGTTACATAGTGTTGACGCAAGAAATTGCACCCAGTGACAGGAAGTCAAACTCTTATCTTCTCCTCGTAACATGGAAACTCCCCTCTCACCTGTGGGACTGGCGAAGCTGGAGAGGAGAGTCTCTAGATAAGGGCTAGTTCCCTTTGATGTATCATTGTTTGGTCTAGCAAGTGCAAAATACAGGTATATATATACAGCTATATAATGGGGGGATGAAAAGGGAAAAGAGAATGCAGGAAAACAAGCCTACTCTAAAGAGGTGATACACCAAAATGAAATGACCTTCTCACATCCATACTCAGGATCAGACAAAACAACATACATCCACTCAGACTTGGCAGAAAGACCAGGCTGTAGGAAAATGGCAGGGAGGTTCTTATGAAAACATAGGAATAGGGACTCACCAAGATGCTATGGAATACATATTGTAAATGACTTCCTCTATTTTATACTTCCAAATAAAACTCTTCTCTTATCAGCTACAGAAAATGGCGCTTTGTAGATAACTGGTGTGTTGGTGTTGAACCTGTGAGAGCATCAAAAGAAAATGACTGAACATAAATCAAACACTCAAGACTTACACAGAATATCTATCCAAGAAGAGGTAAAATCTACTTTTATTTGATTCAGGTGGAAATTTTAGCAGGGTTGTGCCTTGTAAAATTATGAAAAGATAATTACAAAATGACCAAGTTCGTAATATATATGAGAAACTAGGAAGTCCATTTCGCACTCTCCCTTTACGAGTGGAAATCACATCCCTTCATTGGGAAGAACAAGTCACTCAAAAAATTAATGAGCCATCTGTTTTGTATGCTCAAAATCTGCTTTTCTCTTTTAGGTGACTTACACGGTTTGTCTACTCATTTAATGTGAAACAGAAGAACCGATTGCACTGCTAGCTGTTTGCATCCCAAATGATCAATTCACTAGCACTATTTCACTACCAGAGTCACTTCTCAAATTGGTGCCACTTAGACTAAATTCTTACTCATTCCTTACTTGTAGCTTTGTCTTTTCTCAGTTTTGTCTTATCTGGCTCATTCGGCCACTGGGGTGAACATCTTGGTAGGTCGCTGCACTCTGAGCTCCTTTTCCATGGTTATCACTTCCTTTGCTTTTGAAGACAAATGGACATTTCTCTCTGTGAAAGTTGATGTTTGTATGGACGTCATGTTTTGAAAACCAATGGCTAAACTATTCTACTAATTTTGACGTCCTCTAGGACGTCACCATCCACGTCGCAACGTCATCGAATCTTCATATGATTTCTTCTACGGCTTCACTTTTCTACTAGCACCTTCCCAGGCACTTTTTGCCTTTGAAAATACCCTTTTGTATTTGGGTTGGAAGTCCCTCGCAAGGGCATCTGCCCTTCGGGGTCCTTTGGTGGGTCCCTTTGTTTATGTGAATGTCTCCTGGGTTCTTGTGGGCTTTATGTTTGCAGACAATTTCCCCAGGTAAATTTCCTCGGGTCTGCCTTTGCTTGCTCTATTTTTTACGGACTTTTGTCTGTAGACATTTTCTCACAGACAAAAATTCTACGGAAATTATGTTTGCCTTTACTTGAAGCTTAGATGTTCATGGCCTGAATTCCTTCTGACTTTTTGTCTGAAGGAATTCCTTCGGACAAAAAGTTTGAAGGAATTGGGACTTAGCCAATTTCGATCAAAACTTGGACTTGAAATTTGAACTTAAACTTACCCCTACCTGGGTCCTTTCCCTTTGAAGTGTCGGCCCTTTGGAAGGGTATTGAACCTTGAAGACTACCCTTCGGTCCAAGGACACACCCTTGAACCAAGCTGTTGAACCACAAATGGTTCAACGGTTCAAGGGTTCAACCAAGCGCGCCAATGGACTTGTGTAATAAAGCTGATGAACTTCTTTGTTGAACCAAGCCTATTGAACCAAGCCTGTTGAACCAAGATGGTTCAACAGTTCAATGGTTCAACCATTAGGCGCTGATGCAAAAAATAAACTGAGCCTTTGAACTTTTGCCAATGAACCGAAAGCCGTTGACCCGTTGAATTAAATGTCTTGAACCTTTTTCATTGAACCAAACACGTTGAACCAAACATGGTTCAATGGTTCAATGATCGTTAAAATGAGATGTTGAATTTGAAGATGGACTGTTTGAACCAAAGGTGGTTAAACCACTTCAACCAGGCCATGAATCAAACATGTTGAACTTGCTGAACCCGAAATATGACTGGCATTCAAAAGCAAGGGAAGAAGGTCACCAAAATTTTGCCTGTGGGTAAAATGGGTCAACATATAGCTCTAAAAACCTTCCTTATTACTCGATATTTACATTCAGACTTAGATAGTAGTGGCAATGTTATTGTCCTACCAATGCAAGTATCCTTGCCTCCTAAACAATCAAATTTACAAATCTTTTGATATATACAGGTTAGCCCAATAAGTTTCATTAACCCTTTCATGAAAATATTTTTAAAAGGTGTTATATAAATACAAGTTAAATCCAACTCATTTATCAACTAGCAAGTACCTCTTAAGCTTATACTACAATACTGAAAATGCATTGCACACTTGAGTTTTATGCCTTATTCTTTCTTATTTTCATATCAAACATAGGATCAATCATATTATAGGTCTGAAGCATTTAAAGAGTAACCCATGGGCTATGTTTGTCAAGTTATAATCTATAACATTTACATGCTGTTGTATATAGTATATTTCACCTTTATGCACACACAAGCCAACACATAGGCTAAAACTACATATGTTTGAGACCCTCTTAAGATTATTGGCCATGTAGGCAATGCTCATTGATAGAGGGGTCCTTAAGTTCATCTCAAATTCATGAGCACACTAACCCCTTTTTATAAAGATGAAAAGACTTAAGAAGATGATCTAGTGTTTGAGTTATATTTTGATATAGAGAATTTGTGTGCATGATTTAAACACATAATTTGAAAGGTGACAAAAAACCCATAAAGACCCAATGGAACTTTTAGTTAATTATCAATACTCTGTATAGGATAAATGCATTGAAACATAGAAATTAGTATTGATTCAAGTGTCCATATAGTGATGCAAGTGTTTGCATGGTGATACAAGTGTTTATGCTGACCAAAAGCTAACTTGACAACTAGATCATAATATTCATACAATATATTTATGCACCTGCATTACTCAGATTTCTCAATGCATTATTGTATAAGATAAGTACAATATCTCCTTAGTATTACTATTATTAGAATATTGAATGTTTTAATTTATATATTTGGCACATGCTTAGATTCAATATTTATCAGAATATTTATAGATTTTAAATTCATTAATTGGCCTATTTTAAAAGGGTAGATTACTCTTTGTTTGATTATGCTACTCTTTATTTTAATCCTTATTTCCAAAAAGGGTTACACATTTGGTGAACCTAAGTCTTTCTAATTTCAATCCTAATGTGCCTTAGGGTTTTTTGATTCTGTGATTTTTGAAATTGTTAAAAATCTTAACAATAAGATTTTCTTCAAATTCTAAAGAATTTTATTGTGTTTAATATGGATACATATAGTGTTTATTTCTTTCACAGTATGATGATAGTTATTATTTTCTATCTTACATACATTGCTAAATTAATTAATAATATAATAACCTAGAGTCAATAAATTGGTACAAAGAAAGAGAGTGATTTAACATAAGATTAAAAACTAATCTCTCTTTATAATTCTTATTGGAATACCATTGAACCCTTGTCTCGCTTCACTAGGCACCAATGTGCATGCTCTAAAACTTGTGTCCTTAAGTTTATAAATACACATGATACAATCTAAATCCTTGAGCTTATGAAACAATCAACTATATATAAGGATATTCTATATGTTATCTTAAGTGAAACCCAAATACCAAGTGACATGGCATCGATGTATTTTTCAACTATTATGTAAGACCTCAAAAATAATGTAAATCTCATCACTTTTAATCGTATAGGTTTATCCTCAAAGGATATCATTGATCAAGATTTTACCTTATTCATATAAGTCAATATTCATAATAAAGGAATCAAATTAGAGTAATGAAACCATTATCATTGGCATATAATATTATAAACCACTCCAATAAGACTAGTGACAAGATTTTACTAGTGGATTTATTACATAAGTATCCCCAATACAAAGATGCACTCTTGAACACATTACCTATGACATCCTTGCCAATGATAAAGTGGCCTCCATGGTCGAATCCATCAAATGAATAAAGTGTAACAATTCCTTTACAAATAAGGATTTACCACGCCAACTCATTTTATCCGATGCACCTAAGAGACAACTTACATAATTACTTGAGTCTCTAGCTTCCCTACTTCCAAATTTTATGGAGTGTCATCTCATAGCTCTCCCTCCTCCTATGGTGGTTGATATGAGTTGACCTATACGAAAAGGATATGATGACAATACTTATTGTGACTACCACCAATGTGTGGGGTATTATATGAATAGATGTTTCAAATTAAAGCACAAGATACAAGATGTTATTGATAGCAAACAAATTACATTTGATGATTGTCTAAAGTATTTAAGTATTTAACCCTAAAATTTATATATTAAGGTTATCTAGGGTTAAAGGGTATAGATATAATCTAAGGTATAAGGGTGATGAATTGTCTCTATAACAGGGCAATTAGATGCTCAACTTAGATATAACATATATTGTATTTAATAAACTGAGATAAGATAAAAATAGTAAGTAAAAATATGTTAAATATGTAAATGAAAAATAATCAAATTAATTAGATGGTTTTATTTTTGATATAATTTTTTATCTAGAACAAAAAGGAAGCAAACTAGAAGATGATTTTAGAACAATTATCATATTCTAATTTGAGTGCCTCTAGAGTCACTGACACTAGCATTAGCTTGGGATAAAATTGCATCAACTCTACTATTTGAACCTAACATAGGTGTCCTCTATGGAATATTTGGTGGAAAAGGATGTGGCCACTTAGATGTTAATGGGTTTGTCTTTGCCTTCACTCTGTGCATTTAGATATGGGTCATGGTATGACATTCCTCATGAAATTATAAAACCCTAGTTCTTTATCTTCATAATGACCTTGGGGGAAAATGGGTTAGTGTGTACATGATGTGAATATGACCCAAAATACCCTTCTATTAATGAGTGTTTCGTATATAGACAATACTCCAAAGAGGGACTTAGACTAATGTAGTTCTCCCCTACGTGTTGGCTAGTGTGTGAGTCATATAATATGTGGAAAGCAAAAACAATAGTGACCTAGATTGTAACTTGAAAAATACATGTCGTAGGCTACTCCTTCAATACTTCAAACCTATTTATTTTTTTTTAGTATTAGTGATATATAAATATGCTAAAATAGGGAAGCATTGCTCGCTTGAGTGTTTGATTGAATGCCTTTTGCAAGTTGTCTAGTGAGTAGGTAAGAGGTTTTTAGGTGAGTAGTGAAAGAAGGTTGATCTTGTATTTATATCAATCCCTTTTGAGAAACAACTTGAATTAAATCATTTGGGATGACCATTAGTATGTGCTTCATTTGCAAATTAGATGATTTTAAGGCACTAGACATTTGTGTCAGAGCCTTCATTGACATACGTGTATATCCATGATATTAGTGTCTAAGGAACAAAAAAGTAGGTATAGACTCAAAACTTGTAGAGGTGGAAGATGAGCAGGTTTTAATAATTATAGGAAAGATAAAATATTTGGGTCATCAACATAATATTGGTCAGACCAAGAGATAGGCTAAGAGGCACAAGTTAGAGTAAATGTGAGACTTATGAAAGTGTGAAAGGTCTAAGACTGAGAGGAACAACCAATGTCTAAGTTATCCAAGTGTTTAAGATTGAGGTGTTATATAATCCATAAATATCATCTAAATTTACCCCCACCCCCCCCACCTTTAATCTTGTAATGAAATTGTTGGTTTAAAGGAGAATGTTCCTAGATGTGCATAACACATCTCGTCTTTGCTTGAGTCCAACTTAAATGCTTTGCTAGTGACTAACCTACAACCAAGAACATATTATACTACATAAGTATTGTATATAATCTTAAATTAAAGTATATAAAATATTTAAATTAAAATAACAAGGTTTAGGAATACAAATGTGTATTGATGTAACCACCTTACCTATTGGCAAGTTGATTTGAAAGATGTATCATTGTAAGGATATAAAATTGAGATTAGGATAAATATATAAATATAAAAAGCACATATATATAAATAGATAGAGAGATTTTAAGGCACATGCCTTTAACCTTGGATAAAAGGTGATTTGCAACCTGACAGTTGAGATTAGCTCAATCATGCAACCCAATAATACATATAACCTAGTGAGTATGAGTGAACAAAGTTAACTCATACTATCAAATTGGTAAGGTCAAATGATACAATTAATTATAGCCTAAAAACTTGGCAAGATAAAGTGATTTAATCACCTCAACCATACCAAAAATAAACCAACTATTGTAGCATATTGGCTCAATACAGTCTATACAAGTCCATCTTGTGGGTGGTGACAATCCCTGAGAGTGTTTTAAAATCTAAAACTAATTTGGATTTTGAAATATTGGGTGCACATTGCATAACATATGTACCTTAGATATTTATCATATTAAAATTATATATAACAATGGTACCAGTGTATATAATTTGACCACAACTATGAATCTAAATTATATAACTATGTGTTTTGGCTAATTCAAAAATTGTGTGAGTGTGGAAAACATGCTTCCAAACCATGCCCCCATTATAAATGGAAAATATAAAAACTAAAATGAGTGCCAATGTGGAGGAAATGTTTCCAAAACATGCCCCCACTGAATCTGGGTGTGTCAAATATTGAATAAGTGTCAAGAATATGCTTCTAAAGCAGACCCCCACTAAATCTAAAACTATGAATGTGTGGAAGTCATGCCTATATGACATGCCCCAAATGAATCTAAAAATCATGAATGTGTGTAATCCATGCCCATATAACATGCCCCCACTGAATATTCAAACTTATATACGATCCAAAAATTGAATAAGTGTGGAGAACATGCTTCCATAGCATAACCCCATTAAATTTAAAAAATTGTGTCAAATGTGGAGAACATGCCTGTATGACATTCCCCCACCAATATTCCCCCCCCCCCCATTTAAGGTGAGGGAAGAATATCAATTGATATTTATCTCACCTTAAAAGGATAAGAGAACTGTATAATATATGAATGGAACCATGTAGTATATAGAATAACATGTCTAGGTAAATGTAACATTGAAACACATAGAACAATATGATCACATGAAGGCATAAGATTCATGATAAATATCATGGAAATGTCTAGATAGTAATAGTAAAATATCAATAAGAAAATAATCACACACACAAGAACACTCAAAATAAATTCAATATACAAGGTTCCTAAGAGACCACAAATAAGGGGCATGTTCAAATCTTGCATAATCGAAAGGACATGACATAGTCAAATGTTCATAAAAGTAAGAATGACATATTCAAATGTTCATAAAAAAAACAATGACATATTCAAATGTCAAAAAAATTAGACATAGGTATGGGGGCTACAAATAAAGGAGCATATTCATATGATCAAACAAGCAAGACAATATCAAGGCAAGGCACTTAAGGAAGTGCATATAAAAAATCATAAGCAACCAACATAAACATATCACAATATCCCATGGATCTAATGTGTTATCAAAAAATGTCATATGCATAGCATATTAAGTACCATATGAAAGATATAATCATGGATAAATGCATGTGTAAGTACATATATGAACTCAAAACATGATAATGTAAATTGATCATATAATGATATAACCTAGAAGTATCATGATCATATAAGTGGATGCTCTTAACGTCCATATGACATGAGTAGAGGGAAGGCCCAACATTCAAAGTAGGAATATATCCTATATTCATGTATGTTTGTCTCCCACTTAAGTATGAGTGTGACACACATGTGTATGTAGGAGTAAATTATATGCCATCCATTAGCATGGAACTAACACAAGATGTAAAGGAACCAATAGAGTATGTAGGTGCCAAAATGTGTTTTTGAATTTTTGAATGTTTTATTTTTTATTTTTTTGGAATATTTGAAGAGTTCTCATGTGATATAGTTATATAAGTGCATAATGTTCAATAGACGCTTTAAAGTTTTTTCTTCAAGTGTGGCAAGGTGGTATACACCTTTTCCCAACTTTTATATAACTATGAATGGTCCCAACCAATTTTGTTTGAACTTTCCTTTTTTGTCTTTTTTGCATCGATATTATTTTGATTTTATTTTAGTACCAAGTCACCCACATAAAAGTCACATGGCTAAATTTTTTTTTATATGCTTGTTTTACATAGTCCTAATAGACACATATGTGCTCAAGAACCTATGTACATTTGGCACTCAATTACTTTAATTAATGCAATCTCTTTTTGCAGTATTCATTATCTTTGACAATGTCTTTAAGAGAAACATGCAAATCTAGTATCTCAAGTTCAATCAGTAAAATGGCCTCTATATCATAGACCAAAGAGTAAGGTGTAGCCTGAGTAGGTGTGCAAACACTATTTTGGTATGCCCATAAAGCATATATCATTTGTTGGTGCCAATTAGTGTTGTATCATTCAACTATTTTGCCAAGCATTTTGATAATTGTCTTATCGATTGCTTCTACCTAGCCATTGCCCTATGGGTAATAAGGTGTAGAAAAGGTATGCTTAATCTTGTATTTATTGCAAAAGTGTTTGACCATTTTATTTTTAAATGTTGATCCATTATCAAAAATAATAGTTGAAGGTAAGCTAAAATGAAAAATAATATTAGTCATCAAAAACCTACATATGTCATCCCCTATGCTAAATTCAAGTGGGTTCCACCCATTTTGTAAAATATTCTATAGTTGTGATGATGAATTTGTGTCCACTAGTAGATACTAGATTTATCTTTTTGATTAAGTGAAAACCCCATAAAGAAAAGGACCATGGTGAAATAATTGGTTGTAACTCATATGATGACTCACAATTTAAATTGCTATATTTTTGGCATTGTAAACATAGTTTTGCATGTTCTGTACATTATTGTTCTATGGTAGGCCAATAATAGTCTTGGCATAATAATTTTTTAGACATTGCACTTTCACTGAAATACCCACCACACTCATTGTCATGTAATTCCAAGAGTGTAGTATGGGCCTCATCCTTGTTTAAGCATCGAAGTAATTATCCATCAAAACTTCATTTGATTAAATCATTTAAAATAATAACATAATGAAGTGCTTCATGTTGTAATTTGTGTTTATCATTTCATGCAAAATGGTATAGTATATAGGCTCTATAGAGAAACTTATAAATATCACAATACCATTATATGTTTACAGTAGTGCAAGCAACAAAAAGAATGACCAAGGTATTCATTTTATCAGAGGAAATGGAATGATCTCATACATATCATATGATAAAGTCTATATCATCATCATTAATATCAAAAATTATCATAGATGTTACACTTGCCATGGCATATGTACAATAGTTTATCTTTACCTGGAATATTATTAATAGAAAATGTATCAAATATCTCTATGATTTTATCTACCATTTATTTGTGTGACCTAAGATGCTCTAATTTAGTTTAGTAGTCATTGGTAACTTGATTAACAGCCAATTAATAATCGCCAAAATTTTGGATGTCTCTTATATGAAGCTTGTGTGTTATGGATAATATGATAATCAAGGCCTCATATTCGACTATATTGTTGGTGAAAGAAAAAGTTAATCTATAAGATAAAAGCATGTAATCACCTTCAAGGGTATAAAATATAATAACAACACCTACCCTTGTTTTACATTTTGACCCATCGAAGAACATTGTTCATGGATTGGAAGATATATTATATGCCTTGAATTCATCATGGAAATCTTTGGTGAGCAAAAAAGAATCTGGTAAGGGAGACATAACTAATTGGTCAACTATGACTTGACCTTTTAATAACTTTTAGGCTACAAATTTGAGATCAAACTCTATAAGTTAAATCACCCCTTTTATGATGTAGCTGGTTAGGTGCATTTTATTCATAAAGAACATTAATTGATCTTATTTAATTATAACATGAGCCTAATTATTGAGCAAATAATGTCATAGTTTTTTAGTAACAAAAATTAAGACTAAACATAGTTTTTCCATTATTGTATATTTTCATTCATAATTGACTAACTAACAACTAATATAATATATTGCATGATCTTTATGATTATCATCAAATTGTGCTAATATTTCCCCAAGGGCCTCATGGATGGATGATATGTAAAGAAGTAGTGGTTTATCTTAAATAGGCAACATAAGTACTGGTGAGTTTGATAAATATGCTTTGATTTTATCAAAACTTTGTTGAGAAACATCATCCCATACAATTTTTGTGTCTTTTTTTAGTAAATACATTAAAGTAATTATTTTATTAGCCAACTGAGCAATGAAACATTGAATATCCTGAATTCAACCCTTTAAACATTGTTATTGTTTTAGATTTGTTGGTGGTGGCATTTATACAATGGATTTACCTTTTTGGATCAACCTCAATGCCTCATTGGGAAATAATGTGTCATATGAGCTTTCCTAAAGATATCTTGAAGATACATTTTTTTGGATTTAATTGAACATTGAACTTTCGCAAGCACTCAAATATTTTTCACAAATCAGTAACATGGTCCTAGTGATGTTTAGATTTTGTGAGTAAAACATCAACATAATTCTCAATAGTTTTGTGTATAAAATCATGAATTATATGATTCATGGCCTTTTGATATGTGGTTCCTACATTTTTAAATCCAAAAGGCATGACTGTATAATAAAATTTACCCCAAGGAGTGGTAAATGCAATCATTTATTGATCTATGGGGTTAATTTTGATTTGGTTATATCCTAGAAATCCATCCATAAATGAAAATGTCTCATATCTAGCTGTATAATCTATAATCATGTCGATATTAGTAGTGGAAAATCATATTTAGGATAAGCCTTATTTAAATTATGGTAATCAATGCAACAATAAATTTCACCGTTGGGTTTCGTAACAGGGATAATGTTAGACACCCAATTAGAATGTGCAATGGTTATTATAAAGTCGACATCTAATATATTTTGAATTTTGTCTTTTACCAGTAATGCCACTTTAGTATACATTTTTTGAATTTTTTATTTTACCAGTTTTGCATATAGGTGTAGATGATATTTATGGATTATATAGCACCCCAATCTTATACACTTGGCAAACTTAGAACTTCATTGTTCTTCCCAATTTTGGGCCTTTCCTACTTTCACAAGTTACTCTATTTTATACCCCTTAGACTATATCTCTTAGTCTAACCAGTCTTATGTTGATGGCTGAGGCCTTTTATCTTGCCTAAAATGTTTAAAATGTACTTATCTTCAACCTTTGCAAGTTATAAACCTATACTTGTTTTTCTGTTCCCTCGACACTATGTCTGGGACATACACTAACGTCAACATTAGTGTCTTGACCTGACGCAAGCATTTAGTGCCCTAAAGTCATCTAATTTTCAAATAAAATGTATCCTAATGGTCAGCGTAATTATTTTAATGTGAGTTATTACTCTAAAAGGATTGATATAAATACAATATCAACCCTCTTTCATTCCACACCTAGAAAAAGACCAAAGAGATCAAGCTAACCTATCAAAAACACTCTATTAAACATTCAATTGAATAAAGCTTCCCTATTTTCATAACAATCATAAGTACAACACCTCTATAAGTTTGAAGTACTAAAAGAGTATCTCAAGAGCTTGATTTTACAAGTTATAATCTAGGTCACTATTATACTTGTTTTCCACAAATTATATGATTCACACATAAGCCAACACATAAGGGAAAACTACATGAGGATAGAACCCTATTCTAGAGTATTAGTTATGTAGGCAATGTTCATGAATAGTGGGGTCTTTAGGGTTAGTTCAACATGACATAGCCACTAACCCATTTTTCCCCAAGGTCACCATGAAGATGAAGAACTAGGGTTTTATAAAGTCATGAGGAATGATAGTCCATGACCTAGATATGAATGCACAAGAGAGAAGGTGAAGTCAAACCCAAAAGCATCTAAGTAGTTACATCCCTTTTTAGTAAGTATTTTATATAAGACACTTGCATCAAACTCATATATCAATATCAATGTAACCATCTTAGGCTAACATTAATGTGCAAAATACCAAAAATATCAAATCTAAAATCTGACTACTATTCAAAAAAAAAAATCCTAGCCTATTTTTTACATTTTTCAAAACCATCATTGTGTTAACATTAGAACCAAATAAGTATATTACTTTTTAGTTATTTCCATGCATAGCTTAGTTATACTTTATATATTTAGCTTATACTAAACATAATAACTTTAGTGTGTGCTTATATCTGAGTTTAGCACCTAATTAGCATGTTATATATCTAATTATCACCCTTGCACATTGTCATTTTTATATTATTAACCCTTATACCATAAAGGATAGTATAATTACCCTTATCCAAAGTAGGGTTAAACATTTGGTGAACCTGATTTATTTGAATGTAAATCTTTTTAATTCCTAGGGTTTTAAAATGGCTAGGGTTTTAGATTATTGTGAATTTTCATTTCTTTCTTTTACTATTTTGCATGTAACCTAGTCATAGCTATAGATTGGGAGGTGTGCCTATTGAATTCATTGGACTTCCCCTTCCACAATCTAAGATGTCTCAAACCAATGAGGGATCTCATACTTTGGATCATGATGATACCCATGTTGACAATGAAAAACATATTGATAGTGTTATCATAGAAGAAGATTTTGATAATGAAAACCATGAAATAAATGATAATGAGCAAGTAGACCATGATCAAGTGTAAGTAATTACATTATTTTGTGAGTATTCAACAAAACCTTGAATATCTTGATGAGATCCTAAAAACTATACTCGAAGCAAAATTTTCAAAAACTATAGTGGAAACATCCCTCCCCTTGAACACGTTACAACCTAATACATCTAGTGGGGGCATGGGTTATGTCTTTAAACCTTTATTTCCTAAAAATATAATTGCTACATCTATCATGAAATTACCCATTATTTCAACACAAATACCAGTTTCTATGCCTATTACTACTCAACACATTTTTTCATCCCTTTTAGTGAATACTCAAATTGCTAATCTAAATACCACTCGATCTACAATATAAACACTCCTTCAAGTTGTAAAGAACTTGGAAGACAAGGTTACAAACATTGAGCAAAAAGATTTAAAATCTCCTCATGCTACAGATTCATAATATGTGTTGCATAACCTTCTTACACTTTAGATCTCTTTGCACCTTTTACCAATTGGATTTGTTGTACCTAAGTTCACATTTTATGATAGCAAGGGTGATCCTAAACAACATCTTAGAACCTTTTATGTTGCAT
The DNA here is from genome assembly GCA_037957365.1 of Torreya grandis. Classification (NCBI taxonomy): domain Eukaryota; kingdom Viridiplantae; phylum Streptophyta; class Pinopsida; order Cupressales; family Taxaceae; genus Torreya; species Torreya grandis. The sequence goes on along the minus strand of JARHVA010005110.1, from coordinate 358,145 downwards.
GCCTTGACTATGCCTCCAATGATAAACTTTTGACCAAATTATTTCTAAGAAGCCTCAAGGACTATGCTTTGAGGTGGTTCTATGATTTACCTCCAAAATTTGTGAAAGAATTCAAACCTCTTATAGACCAGTTCTTAACACATTTTTCCATTACTATTTTTGAAAAAGTTTCCTATGCTCAAATTGCAAAAATCAAACAAGGAATGAATGAACCTATCAATGAATATGTCTTGAGATATAAGACAATGCTAGCCAAAATGAGAAATCTTATGGTAGATAAGGAATCGCAAGACATATTCAAGCAAAGTTTGCTTGCTCTATTACATGAGTTCATTGTTTTCAAAAAGTTCAAACTTTTTTGATGACTTATGCCATGTTGTATGAGACCATGACATGAATCTAATGTCATTAAATAAGCTTAAGTATGTAGCAAATACACCAATTACATCTACATCTAGTAACAATTTTATAATCAAAACAACTTATAAGTTAAAACCTTCTGAACCTAAAAAAGAAATAACTACCACAATTAATAGAGTTTCACAATAACTGTTGATGCAGGGAAATTACACCTAGTGACAGGAAGTCAAAGTCCTGTCTTCTCCTCGCAACATGGAAACTCCCCTCTCGCCTGTGGGACTGGCGAAGCTGGAGGGGAGAGTCTCTAGATAAGGGCTAGCTACCTTTGATGTATCATTGTTTGGTCCAACAAGTGCAAAATATATATATATATATATACAGTTATATAATGGGGGGGATGAAAAGGGAAAAGAGAATACAGGAAAACAAGCCTACTCTGAAGAGGTGATACACCAAAATGAAATGACCTTCTCACATCCACACTCAGGATCAAACTAAACAACATACATACACTCAGACTTGGCAGAAAGACCAGGCTGCTGGAAAATGGTAGGGAGGTTCTTATGAAAACATAGAAATAGGGACTCACCAAGATGCTATGAAATACATACTGTAAATGACTTCCTCTGTCCTATACTTCCAAATAGAGCTCTTCTCCTGTCAGCTGCAGACAATGGCACCTTGTAGATAACTGGTGTGTTGGTGCTGAACCTACGAGAGCATCAAAAGACAATGACTGAACAAAAATCAAACACTTAGGACATACACAGAATATCCATCCAAGAAGAGGTAAAAAACTACTTTTATTTGATTCAGGTGGAAATTTTAGCAGGGCTGAACCTTGTAAAATTGTGAAAAGATAATTACAAAATGACCAAGTTTGTAACATATATGAGAAACTAGGAAGTCCATTTGGCACTCTCCCTTTACAAGTGGCAATTGCATCCCTTCATTGGGAAGAACAAGTCACTCAAAACATTAATGAGTCATATATTTCATTTGCTTGAAATCTACTTTTCTCTTTTAGGTGACTTACACAGTTTGTCTACTCATTTAATGTGAAACAGAGGAACCGATTGCACTGCTAGCTGCTTACATCCCAAATGATCAATTTGATGGCACTATTTCACCTACCATAGTCACTTCTCAAATTGGCACCACCTGGACTAATTGCTTACTCATTCCTTGCTTGTCGCTTTGTCTTTTCTCAGTTTTGTCTTATCTGGCTCATTCGGCCCCTGGGGTGAACATCTTGGCGGGTCACTGCACTCTGAGCTCCTTTTCCATGGTTAGCACTTCCTTTGCTTTCAAAGACAAATGGCCATTTTTCTCTGACAAAGTTGACGTTTGTATGTCCATCATGTTTTTAAAACCAATGGCTAAACTATTCTGCTAATTTTGACGTCCTCCGGGATGTCATCGTCCCTGTCGCAATGTCATTGGGTCTTCATATGATTTCTTCTACGACTTCACTTTTCTGCTAGCACCTTCCTAGGCACTTTCTTCCTTTGAAAATACCCTTTTGTATTTGGGCCAAAAGTCCCTCGCAAGGGCATCTACCCTTTGGGGTCCTTCAGTGGGTCCCTTTGTTTATGCGAATATCTCTCGGGTTCCCATGGGCTTTATGTCCATGGACAATTTCCTCGGGTAAATTTTCCCAGGTCTGCCTTTGCTTGCTCTATTTCCATGGACTTTTGTTCACAGACATTTTCCCATGGACAAAAAGTCTGTGAAAATTCTATCTGCCCTTGCTTGAAGCTTAGATGTTCGTGGCCCGAATTCCTTCGAACAAAAAGTCTGAAGGAATTGGGACTTAGCCAATTTTGATCAAGACTTGGACTTAAACTTTGAACTTAAACTTACCCCTACTTGAGTCCTTTCCCTTTGAAGTGCCGGCCCTTTGGAAGGGTATTAAACCTTGAAGACTGCCCTTCGGTCCAAGGACATACCCTTGAACCAAGCGTTAAACCAGGCCCATTGAACCAAGATGGTTCAACGGTTCAATGGTTCAACCAAGTGTGTCGATGAACTGTTGAACCAAAGCCGATGAAACTTCTGTTTGAACTAAACCCGATGAACCTTTGCCTTTAAACCAATACCGTTGAACCAAGATGGTTCAACGATTCAATGGTTCAACCAAGCGCACCGATGAACTATTAAACTAATTGAACCAAGCTGCTTTGAACCAAAGTTTGTGAACTGAATTCCTTGAACTCATTGAAATCAAAAAATACTATCATTAAAATAGTAGGGGAAGAGGGTGACCAAAAATTTTGCCTATGGGCAAAATTAGTCAACAGATTGGCGACTCACAGGGGAAGCATGCCTGCTATACTTAAAGATCGACTGCCTTGAAAATCCATTGGGCACGGAGTTAGATAGTAACTTTGAAAATCAACAATAGCTCTGTTAAAACTTAGAACCAGTCACATAGATCTACCTCTAAGGAAATGAAAATGCACACAAGACCAAGAAAACTACTTGTGCAACAGCACTTAGGGAAAATAGGAAAGAAAACAAGGGAAAATATGTACAAGCAAACTAAAAAAAATTAGTGGCAATGCTTCAGATGTATCCCATTAACTGGGATACGCAGTTCTTCGCCATCTAACCTAGAGAGTTGGAACGCATTATGTTGCTTGCATTGAGTGATTATGTAAGGACCACTCCATAGGGCATCAAATTTTACATGCTTTCAAGGCTTAACTTGATCTTTGTCCCATTTCAGGACAATGTCTCCTTCAGAGAAATCTCTTGACAAAGATTTCTTGTCAAAGTGTTTTTTTACTTGTTGGCGACTGGTCATAGAAGCCATAGCCTGGTCCCTTACCTCTTGGAGCTCCATTTGCTCACACAGCCTAACCTCCATGTTGGTTCCTTCTTCTAACTGCAGCTAGTGGGCGAGATCCAATGCTGGCAATTCCAGTGAGATGGGAAGCCTAGCTTCCCTTCCATATACAAGGGTATATGGAGAATTTCTAATTGCTCTCTTCGAAGTAATTCAATCGGCCCATAGAGCTATCTTTAGCTTGGCATGCCAAGTCCTCTGATTTTCTTCCATGGTCCTCTTTATGATTATGATCAAAAAAAAATTGGTAGACTCAGCTAGCCCATTCCCCTGCGGATAATAATTTGATGAAATGTTGAAGTATATGCCATACCTTAGCACCCATTCACTAGTTTTGGTTCCCAGATAAGCCAAGGTGTTATCTGATATTATGGTGGCTGGGACCCCAAATCTTGTTACCAGGTCCTCATAAAACTCTAAGACTGCGCTTTCATTTGCCTCTTTCAAAGCAATAGCCTCAACCCACCTGGTGAAGTAATCTGTAGCAGTCAGGACCCATTTATGTCCAACACTAGAGGGAGGATTGATCATCCCTATGAAATCCAGGCCCCACTGCATGAATGGTTGCTCCACTTGAATGGGTTGTAGAGGCATGGCAGCCAATCGTTGCTTTCCATCAAAAAGTGTACACTTCTGGCACTTTCTTACCCAAGCATGGGTGTCCTTGAAAAGAGTAGGCCAAAAATAGCCAGCTCTCATTATCCTTGCTATAGTAGCTCTAGGAGCAAAATGACCACCTGCTAGTCCATCATGGAACTCAGCCAATACCTTATCAGCCTAGTTTGGGTCAATGCACCTTAGAAGGACCCCAGAGAAATCCTTCCTAAACAATACTTCATCAACCAAGACATAAGGGAGAGATTGGAGTTTAAAATACCTTCTGTCGATCCTATCAAGACCCTGTGGGCACTCACTAGTGAGAAGGATATGCTTCATGTCCAGTGTCCAATCCTTTATGACAGTTGGTTCTTCTACAGTGGCTGCATCATGAATTAACAAGTTGTCTTCCCTTTTGTGTTTGAAGTCTGGAGCCAGCTATTTGCACAAGCCTCTTCCCCTCACCAGTTTGGTGATCTTGATGTCTACGTCATACTCCATCACTTTGGTGATCCACCCACCCTTTTCTTGTTTAAATCTCAATTGGTCAAGAAATCCTTGACGCCAGGATGTGGGACCATAAGGTGAATCCTACTGTTAGACAACATATGCTTGAATTTCTTTAGGCTCCACACTACTTCTAGGACTTGCTTCTCTACATACATGTATCTAACTTCAAAATCCTCTAATCCTTAGCTGAAAAAAGTAAGTGGTTGTTCAAGGTCATCACCATTTGCTTGGGTAAGCATGGCGGAGATCACCTCTTCATTACTGAAAGTGTAGAGGTTGAAGTCCTTGTTGAAGTCGGGGCTGATCAAAGTGGGAGCTCAGGTTATGGCCTGCTTGATGGCTTCAAAGCTTTCTTTCCTTTGAGTTGTCCATTTGAACTCTTCACCCTTCCTCAACATAGGGGTGAGTGGCTTGACTATCTCTGCAAAATTTAGAATGAATCTTCGAATGAATTTTATCCTACCAAAGAAACTCTACAGGCCTTTCCTATGCTTTGGGAGCGACATCTCCAGGATAGAGCAAACTCTCTCAAGGTCAATGGATAATCCTTCCTTGGACATGATGTGGCCAAGGAGTTTCCCCTCATAAATAGCAAACACGCACTTCTTTGGATTAAGAGAGATGCCAAACTCTCTACACCTTTTAAAAATCTGTCTGAGGTGTTCTATGTGTTGGCTCACTTCTTTGGAGAATACCATCACATCATTGAGGTATACCAACACGTTATTGTTTATCAAGCCTCCAAAAGCCATGTCCATGGCTCGTTGAAAGGTGGCACCAGTGTTAAATAGCCCGAATGGCATCTTCTTGTAGGCAAACGTTCCTCATTTAGTAGTGAAGGCCGTTTTGTGTTGATCATAGCCTTGCACTAAAATCTGATTATACCCTGAATAACCATCCAGGATGGAGAAGCGCTCGCTACCTGTTACCTTCTGAAGGATTCGCTCCATGCTTGGAAGGGGATAATGATCTTTTAAAGAGACTTTATTAAGGTCTTTGAAGTCGACACACAGCCTAATTTCCCCATTCTTCTTCCTAACAAGAACAAGGTTGACCAGCCATGAGGAATGTTTGATTGGAAATATAATTCTAGACTCGATCAATTTGGCTAATTCCCTTTGCATGAGGGGCTCAATTGTCAGATTGATAGGTCTTTGCTTCTGTGTGACTAGCCTGGTGCCTTCCTCTAATTCAATGGTGTGTTGGTTGAGTCTCGGGTTGAAACCCTTCAAGTCACTGTAATCCCAAGCAAAGACATCAGAGATTCCTGACACAGCAAAATGAAAGCCTGCCTTTCTTGAAATGTGCAGACTTTTCCAAGTGCAAGTAGCTTGTCCTTGAATATTTCAACCCTTTCATAATTCTCCTCTTTGGTTGTGATGCATGACTTGTCATTTCTTAATTGGTCATCTCTGATGAAGATGATCTCAAGTGTGACCAGACCTTTAGGGAGCTTATTGTTCTTCAATTGAACAATCTGATTGTCGTATTGTTGCTGCAATTTTGCTTGATTCTGTGTTGTGAACTCAGCTTCCTCCTGTAGGAAGAGAGCTATCTGCTAGTCACTTTCAAAAACTTGCCAATTTGCAATGGTGTTCGGGACAGAAGACCGAACCACCACTTTCAAGTGGTGCGAACCACAGTCTCGACTTATTTCTTTTGAAACGTCAAATTGAGCACCAATTGTTGCCAGCCTATCCGCTTGTTTGTTTTGCTCTCTAGGAATGGAGGTGATATTGAAAGCAAGAAAATCCTCCACCAAGTCCCAGACTCTATGTTTGTAATACTTTAGCAAGGGATTCTTAGTCATATTCAGACCTCTACATTGATTTACAATCAGCTCACTATCTCCCAACACTTGCAACTCTTTGATCCCTCTTTTTCTTACCCATTCAAGGCCATGTATAAGAGACTCATATTTTGAAACATTACTTATGCAAGAGAATTGGAAATGGAAAGCTGAAAAGTACCTTTCCTTTGAAGGGGAGACCAGCATCACCCCACCTCCAGTGCCTAGCTTACTTCTAGAACCGTCAAAAAATAGCTACCATAGGCCAAGGTCCTCTTGGCCTGCCTTCATTAAATTTGGCACGGAGGCACCCTCTTCGTGCATGCAATAGAATCCAAGGTCTGCCTCCTCAATGAACTTGTAAGGATCATGTTCAAAGTTATCATATCCCCACTCATCCAAGAGTAGGTCTACGACTCCTTCAAGAGCAGAGGATGGAGCTTGGTCTGCCTAGGACTCTTATGGGTTGATGATTGTGTAACTGACATTCACTGCCTTGGGCGTGTACAGTTCTAGATGGTCCTTATAGAGTGGCTCAAACTCGATTTTTACCTTCGTCCCATACTTGGTTCTAAAAACTAGATATGACCAATTCGCTGCTAGATAGCTGCCTATCTTTGATGTGAAGTCCATGGACAAGCAAATTGTGAAATAAGGAGGAACATCCGCTATTAGTATATCATGGGGAATTGAGAAGGTTAGGCAAGCTGCAATGTCAAGCCTAAACGCTTCACAATCCCAACTATTTTTGTAGGTGTCCCATCTAGCTGTAGGACTCCTTTGTTCATTTCTTCATACTTCAGTCCCATCTTGTCAGCGATGCACTTGGGCATCACTGAAGTACTAGCCCCACTTTCAATTATGCAGTTGTGTACCAAGAAGTCCCCAATGACCAAAGATACATAGAAAGGGGGAGTTTTCTCTTCCTTCTTTACCTAGACTGAAGTGGAAGGTTGTCCATTTGTCATTAAGACATTATTAGTGCTTGTTGGGATAGCTTGATGATCTAGCTCATGTAATTCCTTTTTCAATACGTCCTTGTGACCTGGAAGGGACAATGAATCCCATAAAGAGATATTCATATGCAGCTTCTTCATCTGGTCCACTATATTGATTTGAGGACTCCCTCCTTTCAATTTTTATTTGGGATTGATCCCAAGTTGAACTGCAGTCTGAGGGGCTGAAGGTATAGATGGTTGCCTGAAGTTTGGGACCTTTGAATTGGATTGTGACAAAGAAGGTGTTGTTGCCGCTTGAGTAGTAGCTTGGGCCTCTATCACTGACCTTCTCTTAAACCTTGTGTTGGCTGCAACACAATCAGCCTAATTTTTTGCAATGCCCACATAATTCACTGAATAAGATTCCCACTCCATATGATTCATGAGAGTGAAATCGGGTTGGGCTTGATTGCTACTCGTGTTGGGTTGCATTGAAGACTCGAGGACCTGAGATTGAGCCACTGTTTGATTGTCCATATTCTAAAAATAATTCATCATCTCATTTGTGTAAACAGCTTTTTCTTGACCATATCCCATGGTCGAATAGCTTGGTTGCTCTTATACTAGATTGTTCTGAACTGGGACCATGACTTTAGATGATAAAGGGGGCCTGAGTTGTAATTTTGAGAAGGCTTGGTCTGAGTGAGCTGACCCTGTCCTTGATTATAGCCTTGAAAAGGGGGTCTAGGGGCTTGACCATAGTGCTGACATCCCTAATTTGGCCTGTTGCTTTGAGCTTGCTACCTTTTAAGAGCTACAAGTTCATTTGACATGCTTTGCAATAGGCTTTTAACCTCGTGAAGCTCATTAGACAGAGTGGCAGCTGGTTTTTCAATGCTAAGCAAAGGGGCTATTGTGGGAGCAATAGTTTGAATTGGAGGCAGCATTTTTGGTAAAAGTGGCATGTGAGGCCTAGGGGCTATTTTCCCAGCCTGAACCAAGCAATTTTCCACTACTATGGCTATGTCATAAGCAGTAGGCAGTATATGCCCTCCCATAGATTGGATCATCACAGCAATATCACTGTTTAACGCCTTTAAGTAGTACAAGAAAGCATAGCTAGGAGTTAGTCTTACCAAGATGGGAATTATATCCCAAGTCTTTTGAAAATACGTGTTGAAGTCTTACATATACTCGTGCGGAGCTATCTTTATGGTTGTCAGCTACTCAACAAGCGAGAGACCATCACTCATTTCCCCAAAATGATTTGTTAACTGAGTGCCCAATTCATTCCAAGAATGTATTGAATTCACAGGCAAGGTCCCATACCAGTCAAGAGCTTTACCTTTTAGAGACAATGCTAGTAGTCTGATGACAATATTTTCTTCTGTTACATTGTGAATATTGCAGAGGTTGGAAATATTCCTAATATGCTCGACAGCTGTAATAAGTCTGGCTCTATCGAAAGAAGGCACATTTTTTAGAGCTATTTTTGGAATTGGATCATAGCGTGGGAGATTTAAGGGGCTTTCACCATGAAAAGTGGCAAAAGGCAATGCCATGGTTAGGATTGGCTATAACTGGGGTTCTGCTGCGACTGTGTCCCTTACAACAAGTCTAGGAGGATTGATTGTTGGATAGAGATGGGTCCTTTCAAAACATAGTCTTTTAGCAGAGTTTATAGGTAATTTAATGAAATCAAAAGGAACCCCTCTTGAAGCAGACCTTGTGGTGACTTTAGGCATAGAAAGTTTAAGAAATTGGTCTTAATTGAAAACTAAAGCTCTTACTAGTGGAGTCGCCAGATGCTAGAAAACTTTGCATTGGTTGTATCAGGACCAACATCAATCTTGAACCTTATTGAGTGTCAAATTGTGTCCCACTGGGCGTGCCAGAACTGTTGACACAGGAAAATTGCACCCAGTGATAGGAAGTTGAACTCCTGTCTTCTCCTCACAACATGGAAACTCCCCTCTCACCTGTGGGACTGGCGAAGCTAGAGGGGAGAGTCTTTAGATAAGGGCAGAAAGACCAAGCTACTGGAAAATGGCAGGGAGGTTCTTATGAAAACACAGAAATAGGGACTCACCAAGATGCTATGAAATACATACTGTAAATGACTTCCTCTATCCTATACTTCCAAATAGAGCTCTTCTCTTGTCAGCTGCAGACAATGGCGCCTTGTAGATAACTGGTGTATTGGTGCTGAACCTGTGAGAGCATCAAAAGATAATGACTGAACACAAATCACACACTCAGGACATACATAGAATATCCTTCCAAGAAGAGGTAAAAAAATTGATTTTATTTGATTCAGGTGGAAATTTTAGCAGGGTTGTGCCTTGTAAAATTGTGAAAAGATAATTACAAAATGACCAAGTTCGTAATAGATATGAGAAACTAGGAAGTCCATTTGGCACTCTCCCTTTACAAGTGGCAATTGCATCCCTTCATTAGGAAGAACAAGTCACTCAAAATATTAATGAGCCATCTATTTTGTCTACTCAAAATCTGCTTTTCTCTTTTAGGTGACTTACACGGTTTGTCTACTCATTTAATGTGAAACAGAGGAACCAGTTGCACTGCTAGCTGCTTGCATCCCAAATGATCAATTCGCTGGCACTATTTCACCTACCAAAGTCACTTCTCAAATTGGCACCACTTGGACTAACTACTTACTCATTCCTTGCTTGTTGCTTTGTCTTTTCTCAATTTTGTCTTATCTATCTCATTCAGCCCCTGGGGCAAACATCTTGGCGGGTCGCTGCACTCTGAGCTCCTTTTCCATCATTAGCGCTTCCTTTGCTTTTGAAGACAAATGGCCATTTTTCTCTATGAAAGTTGACGTTCGTATGGCCGTCATGTTTTGAAAACCAATGGCTAAACTATTCTGCTAATTTTGACATCCTCTAGGATGTCACTGTCACCATTGCAACATCATCGGGTCTTCATATGATTTCTTCTATGGGTTCAATTTTCTGCTAGCACCTTCTTGGGTACATTCTACCTTTGAAAATACCCTTTTGTATTTGGGCCAAAAGTCCCTCGCAAGGGCATCTACCCTTCGGGGTCCTTCGGTAGGTCCCTTTGTTTATGCGAATGTCTCCCAGGTTCCCACGGGCTTTATGTCCGCAGACAATTTCCCTGGGTAAATTTCCCCAGGTCTGCCTTTGCTTGCTCTGTTTTCCATAGACTTTTGTCCATAGACATTTTCTCGTGGACAAAAAGTCTACAGAAATTCTATCCGCCTTTGCTTGAAGCTTAGATGTTCGCGGCCCAAATTCCTTCAAACTTTTTTGTTTGAAGGAATTAGGACTTAGCCAATTTCGATCAAGACTTGGACTTAGACTTGGACTTGGACTTGAACTTTGAACTTGAACTTACCCCTGCCCAGGTCCTTTCCCTCTAAAGTGTCGACCCTTTGGAAGGGTATTGAACCTTGAAGACTGCCCTTCGATCCAAGGACAGACCCTTAAACCAAGCGTTGAACCAGGCCCGTTAAACTAAGATGGTTCAACGATTCAATGGTTCAACCAAGCACGCTGATGAACTGTTGAACCGAAGCTGATGAACCTTCTGTTTGAACTAAACCCGATGAACCTTTGCCTTTGAACCAAGACCGTTGAACCAAGATGGTTCAACGGTTCAACCAAGCGTGCCGATGAACTGTTGAACCAATTGAACCAAGCCGCTTTGAACCAAAAGATTGAACCAAAGGCCATGAACTGAATTCCTTGAACTCATTGAAACCAAAAAATATTGTCATTAAAATAGCAAGGGAAGAGGGTGACCGAAAATTTTGCCTATGGGCAAAATTGGTCAACAATAACCTCATCAAATTTTCTTATCCAATGTACCAAGGAGACAATTTACACATTTACCTGAGTCCATAGATTCATTACTCCTATGGTTACTAGAGTGTTATCTTATATCTCTCCCTCATCCTATCAAGGTTGATATGAGTTGACCTTTACCTAAAGGATGTGATGCAAATGCTTGTTATGATTATCATCAAGGATCAGGGCGTTCTACAAGTAAATGCTTTACCTTAAAAAATAATATCTAATATCTTTTTGATGACCAAAAGCTTACATTTAAGGATCCTCTAAAGTAATCAGGCTCATAACCTGGTGATCACCATAAACAAAAAATATTTATCAATCTTTTATAAGACCATTCTAAAAAGGAACCAAAAGTGCAAATGGAATATAATGCACATCCTCACCCACCACATTATGGATGCCCACTAAATGGGATTATTGGTACTTACACAGACATATACCTCTTATGGTTTAGAGACCCTTTATTACTTTTGATGATAATGAGATTAAGGATGATGATTCTAATATTCATTATTTATTCATTTGAGCATACTGTTGACCAATTTTGCCCAATAGGTGCTTGGTTTGAGCTTCAAGTTCTTCGGACTTGGTTCAATCAGCTAAGTTCAATACAAATTCCAATTGGCATAGTTCAAATAGTTCAATGACCTTTAGTTTAACAAAAGTTCATCGCTCAGTTCAAACATCTCAATTCAACAGCGTTGACCGATTGAACCGTTGAACCAATTTGATTTCAATGGCTTGGTTTAATGAGTTTGGTTCAAAGCGAGTGGTTCAAATGTTTGGTTCAATCGAATGGTTCAATCATTTGGTTCAACTAGATGGTTCAGTGGCTTCAAGTTCATCAGCTTTGGTTCATTTGGCATTGGTGTGCAATGATTGAATCGCTTGAACCGTTGAACCATTTTTGGTTCAATGGTTTGGCTCAAGGGTATGCCCAAAAGGTCAAGGGGCAGCTCAAGTCCAGAGGCCCTTGTGAAGGGCATGGAGTACTTCAATGGAACATTTCAAATGGGCATTTTAACTTTCAAAATTTTGGCTAAGGCAAAGTCCTGAATTCTTTCAGACTTTTTGTCTAAAGGAATTCCTTCAGACAAAAAGTCCAAAGGAATTCGGGCCGCAGTCCAAGCAAAGGTCGGGCAAAATATCCACAGACAAAATGTCCACGAGAAAATATCCGCAGACAAAATGTCCACAGGAAAATATCTGCAGACAAAATGTCCGTGGGAAAATGTCCACATGAGAATGTCTGTGGGAGCCCAGGAAATAATCTGGAGGAGCTTCGCAACCCACCGAAGGACCCCGAAGGGCAGGTGCCCTTGCGGGGGACTCTCAGCCCAGATAAAGGGGCACCAAACAAAGGATGATAGGTCACCTTCCCTTCGGGAAGGTGCTAGGAAGGGGCTTCAAGAAAAAGGACCTGTAGGACCCGTCGAAGAAGACAAAGCCCGAAGGAAATTTCCAAAGCGGTGACGTCCTAGAAGCCGTCAACTTTAAGGAAGTGAATTAGTCATTGGTTTTCAAAGTGATGACGGCCATGTGAACGTCAAAATTAACACAATGAAATAGCCATTGCTTTCAAACCAAAGGAGCGCTAACCATGAAAGGAAGCCTAGAAATGCAGTGACCCGCTAGAAGATCGCCCCTGAGGGCCGAAGGAGCCAAAAGAGACAAGATAGGGAAAAGACAAAGTGTCAAGCATGGATCGGGTAGATAGTCCAATTGGTAAAGGGAAGCACTGATTCAAGAAGTGATTCTAGCAGGTGAAACAATGGCTGCAAATTGAACATTAGAAGACGCGAACGGCCAACTGTGCGACCCTTTTTTCTTCATTTCATATTTATGAACAGACAAGCTGCGTAGGTGCCTTCAAGAAGTGGCCTTGATTAATGAGGAAACAGTGCAGCCATGCCAAAAAAATGCCTAAAGTCAAAGCCAGGGTCGACACAGCATTTATTTTTAGACAGCCTGCTCTTCCCAATGAGGGGACGAAAATGGGCCACTTATAAAAAGGGGCACCAAAAGGCCTCCTTTTCTTTTCCTATATATTGAGGACTTGTCATTTGGAGAAATGATCTTCCACATTTTGTAAGGTGTAGCCTTGGAAAATTTTCACATGAATCAATAAATGCATTTTTTACCTCTATCTTGGATAGATGTTTCTGTGTATGTCTTGAGTGTTAGTTTGTGTTTAGTCATTGTTTCTTGATGCTTTCATAGATCCAACACCAACATATCTATTGTCTACAAGGTGCCATTTCTGTAGTTGATGAGGAGAGTAGTATTTGAAAGTGCAGGAACAGAAGAAATCACTTGTAGTGTGCATTTCACAGCACCTAGGTCAATCTCTATTTTTCCAGTATTTTCCATTAAAGCCTCCCTGCCAAGTTTCTTGTAGCTTGGTTCTTATGCGGAGTTTTAAGTGTATGTATGTGTTTGTCTATTTTTAAGTGTGAATGTGAGAAGGTTGACTTGTTTTGGTGCATCACCTCTTTAGAGTAGTTTGTTTTCCTGTAATCTTTCTCCCTTCTCATCCCCCCCCCATTATATATTTATATATATGTGTGTGTTAACACTTGCTAGAACGAATATGATGCATCAAAGGGAGCTAGCCCTTATCTAGAGACTCTCCCCTCAAGTGTTGCCAGTCCCACAGGTGAGAGGAGAGTTTCCATAGTTGTGTGAAAAAGGGAGGAGCTTGGCCTCTTGCCAAGGGTGCAATCTTATGCGTCAATTGTTTTGGCACACCCGATGGGACATAATTTGACAATTTAGTAAGGTTTTAGGATTGATGTTGGTCTTATTATAGCAAATCAAGATTTCTAGCATCTAGCGACTCCGCTGGTAAGAGCTTTAATTTTCTAATCAAGACCAGTTTCTTAACTTTCTATGCCTAAAGTCACCACACGATCTGCTTCTAAAGGGTTCCCTTCGATTTCGTTGAGTTGCCTTTAAACTCAGCAAAAAGACTAAGGTTTGAGAGGACCCATCCTTATTCAACAAGCCACCCTCCCAGTCCTGTTGTAAGGGATGCATACGCAGTAGAGCCATAGTTATATCCCATCCCAGCTATGGCATTGCCCTTTGCGGCTTTTCATGGTCAGAGCCCCTTGAACCTCCCACGTTATGATCCAATCCCAGGAACAGCCCTAGAAAATGTGCTTTCTTTTGATGGAGAGGGACCCATTATAGTCGTCAAGCACATTAGGAATATTGCTAACCTCTACAATATTCACAATGTCACAGAGGAAAATATCACCATCAGATTGCTGGCATTGTCTCTCAAAGGAAAGGCTCTTGACTGATATGAGACCTTGCCTGTAAATTCAATCCATTCCTAGAATGAATTAGATACTCAGTTGACAGACCATTTTGGGGAAAAGAGCGACAACCTCTCACTTGCTGAGCAGCTGATGACCATAAAGAGAGATCCACACGAGTATATGTAGGATTTCAACACGCAATTTCAGAAGACTTGGGATAGAATCCCCATCTTGGTAAGACCAAATCCCAGCTATGCTTTCTTATATTATTTAAAGGCATTAAACAGTGATATTCCAGTAATGATACAATCCATGGGAGGGAATATACTACTTGTTGCTTATGACATAGCCATAGCAACTAAAAATTGCTTAGTACAGACTGGGAAAATAGCCCCTAGACCTCACATGCCCCCAAAAAAATACATCCAATTCAGGGTGTTGCTCCCACATTAGCTCCTCTACCTACCATAGAGAAACTAGCTATTGTTCCATCTAATGAGCTTCATGAGGTTAAAAGTCTGTTGTAGAGCATGCCAAATGAACTTGTAGCTCGTAAAAGGTAGCAAGCTCAAAGCAACAGACCGAATCAGGGATACCAGCATTATGGTCAAGCCCCCAGATCCCCTTTCCAAAACTATAATCAAGGACAGGCTCAGCTTACTCAAACCAAGCCATTTCAAAACTACAACTCAGGCCCCCCTTCATCATCAAAGGTCATGGTGCCCGTTCAGAACAATCTAGTACAAGAATAGCCAAGTTGTTCGACCATGGGATATGGTCAGGAACAGGCTATTTATACAAATGAGATGATGGGTTATTTCCAGAATGTAGACAATCAGGTAACCATTCAACCCCAGGTCTTTGAACCTTCAATGCAACCCAGCACGAGTAGCAATCAGGGCCAGCCTGATTCTACCCTCATGAATCATCTGGAAGAGGAATTTTATTCAATGAATTATGTGGGTGTTGTAGACAATTAAGCTGACTATGTTGCAGCCAACACAAGATTCAAGAGAAGAGCATTGGGAGAAGCCCATGCTACTACCCAATCGACAACTACACCATTTCCATCACACTCAAATCAAAAAGCCCCAATTAGATAGCCATTTGTACCTTTAGCCCCTTAGCCTACAGCTCAAGTTGGAATTAGCCCCAAAGAAAGCTTGAAGGGATGCAGTCCTCAAGTTGATATAGTGGACCCGATGAAGAAGCTGCATATGAACATCTCTTTATGGGATTCATTGTCTCTACCAAGACAAAAGGACATGCTACAAAGGGAATTGCATGAGCTGGACCAACAAGCTATACCAGCAAGGACTGATAATGTCTTAGTGATGAATGGACAACCTTCCACTTCAAGTCAGGTAAAGAAGGAAGAGAAAATTCCCCCTTTCTATGTGTCCTTGGTTATAGGGGATTTCTTGGTGCATAATTGCATCATTGACAGTGGGGCTAGTACCTCAGTGATGCCCAAGTGCATAGCTGACAAGATGGGACTGAAATATGAAGAGATGAATAAGGAAGTCCTATAGTTAGATGGGACAACCTGCAAAAATAGTTGGGATTTTGAAGGGTTCAAGCTTGACATTGCATGCTTGCCCAACCTTCTCAATTCCCCATGATATAGTGGTAGCAGATGTTCCTCCTTATTTCGCAATTTGCTTGTCTAAGGACTTGATGTCAAAGATAGGTGCCTATTTAGCAACAAATTTGTCCTATCTAGTTTTTAGAACATAGTATGGGACCAAGGTAAAGATCAAATCTGAGCCACTCTACAAGGACCATCTAGAACCATATTCGCCCAAGGCAGCAAATGTCAGTTACACCATTATTGACCCAAAAGAGTCCCAGACAAACCAATCTCCGTCTTCCATTCTTGAAGGAGTTGCAGACCTAATCTTGGATGAGTCGGGAAATGACAACTTCGAGCATGATCCTTACAAGTTCATAAAGGAGGTAGGCCTTAGAGTCTACTGCATCCACGAAGAGGGTGCCTTCATACCAAATATAATGAAGGCAAACCAAGAGGACCTAGGCCTATGGCAGTTATATTTTGATGGTTCTAGAAGTAGGCTAGGAGCTGGTGGTAGAGCAATGTTAGTCTTCCCTTTAAAGGAGAGATACTTTTCATCTTTCCATTTCCAATTCTCTTGCACAAGCAATTTTTTAGAATATGAGTCCCTTATCCATGGCCTAGAATGGGCAAGAAAAAGAGGGATCAAGGAGTTGCAAGTTTTGGGAGAAAGTGAGTTGATTATAAATCAAGTAAAGGCCAGAATCTGACCAAGAATTCCTTGCTGAAGTCCTACAAGCATAGGGTCTAGGACTTGGTGGAAGATTTCCTCGCTTTCAATATCACCTCCATTCCAAGAGAGTAGAACAAACAGGTGGATAGGCTAGCAATAATTGGTGCTCAGTTCGATGTTTCTAGGGAGATAAGTCGAGACTATGGTTCATGCCACTTGAAGGTGGTAGTTTGGCCCTCTGTCCCTGACAACATTGCAAACTAATAGGTTTTCGAAAATGATTAGCAAATAGCTTTTTTCCTACAGGAGGAAGCTGAGTTCACAACATAGAACCAGGTGAAGTTGCAATAGCAAGATGGCAACCAGATTGTTTAATTGAAGAATAATAAGCTTCCTAAAGGTTTGGTCACTCTTGAGAGCATCTTCAATGGAGATGACCAATTGAGAAATGACAAAACATGCATCACAACTAAGTAGGAGAATTATAGAAGGGTTGAGATCTTCAAGGACAAGATGCTTGCGCTTGGAAAAGTCTGCATAGTTCAAGAAACGCAAGCTTTCATTTTGTTGTGTCAGGAGTTTGTCGATGTTTTTGCGTGGGATTACAGTGATTTGAAGGGTTTCAACCCAAGACTCGCCCAGCACACCATCGAATTAGAAGAAGGTGTCAGGCTAGTCATGCAAAAGTAGAGACCTATCAACCCAATGATTGAGCCTCTCATGCAGAGGGAACTGGCCAAATTGATTGAGTCTGAGATTATATTTCTAATCAAACATTCCTCCTGGCTGGCCAACCTTGTTCCTGTTAGAAAGAAGAATGGGGAGATCAGGTTATGTGTCGATTTCAGAGACCTTAATAAAGTCTCTTTAAAAGATCATTATCCCTTCTTGAGCATGGAGCAGATCCTTCAAAAGGTAACAGGCAGCGAGCGTTTCTCCCTCCTGGATGGTTATTTATGGTATAATCAGATTCTGATGCAAGGCTGTGACCAGCACAAAATGGCCTTCACTACTAAATGGGGAACGTTAGCCTACAAGAAGATGCCATTCGGGGTGGCTAATGTTGGTGTTACCTTTCAGTAAGCCATGGACATGGCTTTTGGAGGCTTGATAAACAATAATGTGTTGGTATACCTCGATGATGTGACGGTGTTCTCCAAAGAAGCAAGCCAACACATGCAACACCTTAGGCAAATTTTTCAAAGGTGTAGGGAATTCGACATCTCTCTTAATCCAAAGAAATGCGTGTTTATTGTTCATGAGGGGAAACTCCTTGGCCACATCGTGTCCAAGGAGGGCTTATCCATTGAACCCGAGAGAGTTCGTTTTATCTTGGAGATGTCCCTACCTAAGCACAAGAAAGGCCTGCAAAGTTTCTTTGGCAGGATAAACTTTATTCAAAGATTCATTCCAAATTTCATAGAGATAGTCAAGCCACTGACCTCTATGCTGAGAAAGGGTGAGGAGTTCAAGTGGATAACACAAAGGAAGGACAACTTTGAAGCCATCAAGCAGACCATAACCCGGGCTTCTACTTTGATCAACCCTGACTTCAACAAAGACTTCAACCTCTACACTTTTAGCAATGAAGACGTGATCTCCACCATGCTTACCCAAGTGAATGGTGATGACCTTGAGCAGCCACTTGCTTTTTTTAGCCAAGGGCTAGAGGATTTTGAAGTTAGATACACGTATGTAGAGAATCAAGTCCTAGCAGTAGTGCGGAGCCTGAAGAAGTTCAAGCATATGTTGTCTAATAGCAGGATTCACCTCATGGTTCCACATCCTGGAGTTAAGGATTTCTTGACCAATCGCGACTTAAATGAGAAGAGAGTAGGGTGGATCACTAAGGTGATGGAATATGACGTAGACATCAAGATCACTAAGCTGGTGAGGGGAAGAGGCCTGTGTGAACACCTTGCTACAGACTTCAAGTAGAAAGGGGAAGACAACTTACTAATTCACAATGCAGCTACAGCAGAAGAACCAGATATCATAAAGGACTGGACATCAGACCTGAGGTGTTTCCTTCTCACTGGTGAGTGCTTGTAGGGTCTTGATAAGACTAGAAGAAGGTACTTCAAGGTCCAATCTCTGCCTTATATTTTGGTTGATGGAGTATTGTTTAGGAAGGATCTCTCTGGGGTTCTTCAAAGATGCATTGATCCAAACCAGGCTGATAAGGTACCGTCTGAGTTCCACGATGGGCCAGCAGGCAGTCATTTCACTCCTAAAGCTACTACAACAAGGATAATGAGAGCTAGCTATTTTTGGCCTACTCTTTTCAGGGACACCCATGCCTGGGTAAGAAAGTGCCAAAAATGTGCACTTTTCAATGGAAAATAATGATTGGCTTCCATGCCTCTATAGCCTATTCAGGTGGAACAACCATTCATGCAGTGGGGCTCGGACTTCATAGGGATGATTAATCCTCCCTCCAGTGCTAGACATAAGTGGGTCTTGACCACCATGAACTATTTCACAAGGTGGGTAGAGGCTATTGCTCTGAAGGAGGTGAACGAAAGTGCGGTCCTGGAGTTTTATGAGGATCTGGTGATAAGATTCAGGGTCCCAGCCACCATAATCTCAGATAACACCTTGGCTTTTCTGGGAACCAAAACAAGTGAATGGGTGCTAAGGTATGGTATATATCTCAACACTTCATCCAATTATTACCCACAGGGAAATGGGTTGGCTGAGTCCACCAACAAAAATTTGATCAAGATCATAAACAGGACCATGGAAGAAAATTAGAGGACTTGGCATGCCAAGTTGAAAATAGCTCTGTGCGCCAACCGAATCACTCCAAAGAGAGCAATCAAAATTTCTCCCTATACACTCATATATGGAAGGGAAGCTAGGATTCCCATCTCACTTGAATTGCCAGCATTGGACCTCGCTCACCAGTTGCAATTAGAAGAAGGAAGTAGCATGGAGGTCAGGTTGTGCAAGCTGATGGAGCTCCAAGAGACAAGGGACTGGGCTATGGCTTCTATGACCAGTCGCCAACAGCAATCAAAGAGACACTTTAACAAGAAATCTTCATCAAAATATTTCTTTGAAGGAGACATTATCTTGAAATGGGAAGAAGACCGAGCTAAGCCTGGAAAGCATGAAAAATTTGATGCCCTATGGAGTGGCCCATACATAACCACTCAGTGCAAGTAGCATAATGCATTCCAACTCTCCAGGTTGGATGGTGAAGAACTACATATCCCAGTTAATGGGATACATCTGAAGCACTACCACTGAATCTCCTTTCATCTGTATATATTTTTCCTTTGTTTTCTTTCCCTATTTTCCCTAAGTGTTGTTGCACAAGTAGTAATTTTCTTAGCTTTGTGTGTGTTTTCATTTCCTTGGAGGTAAATCTATGTGACTGGTTCTAGATTTATCAGAGCTATTGCTGGTTTTTTTAAGTTACCATCTGACTCTAAGCCCAATGGACTACAAGGCAAATGGTCTCTAAGCATAGCAGGCATGCTTCCCTTGGGAGTCACCAATTTGTTGACCAATTTTTCCCAACAGGTGCTTGGTTTGAGCTTCAAGTTATTCGGCCTTGGTTCAATTAGCTAAGTTCAATGCAAATTCCAATTGGCATAGTTCAAATGGTTCAACGGCCTTTAGTTCAACAAAATTTCATCGCTTAGTTCAAACATCTCGATTCAACAACATTGAACCATTGAACCGTTGAACCAATTTCGATTCAATGGCTTGGTTTAATGAGTTTGGCTCAAAGCGAGTGGTTCAAATGTTTAGTTTAATCAGATGGTTCAATCATTTGGTTCAACTAGATGGTACAGCGGCTTCAAGTTCATCGGCTTTGGTTCACTTGGCATTGACACGCAATGATTGAACCTCTTGAACCATTGAACCATTTTTGGTTCAATGGTTTGGTTCAAGGGTATGCCCAAAAGGTCAAGGGGCAGCTCAAGTCCGAAGACCCTTATGAAGGGCATGGAGTAATTCAATGGAACATTTCAAAGGGGTGTTTTAACTTTCAAAATTTTGACTAAGGCAAAGTCCCAAATTCTTTCAGAATTTTTGTTTGAAGGAATTCTTTTAGACAAAAAGTCTGAAGGAATTCGGGCTGCAGTCCAAGTAAAGGCCAAGCAAAATATTTGGGGACAAAATGTCTGTGGGAAAATGTCCAAGGACAAATGTCCATGGGAGAATGTCTGCGGGAGCCTGGGAAACAATCCAAAGGAGCTTAGCAACCCACCAAAGGACCCCAAAGGGCAGGTGCCCTTGCGGGGAACTCTCGGCCCAAATAAAGGGGCACCAAACAAAGGCCGATGGGTCACCTTCCCTTCGATAAGGTGCTAGGAAGGGGCTTCAAGCAAAAGGACCTACAGGACCCACCGAGGAGGACAAAGCCCGAAGGAAATTGCTAAAGCGGTAACATCCTAGAAGCTGTCAACTTTAAGGAAGTGAATTAGCTATTGGTTTTCAAAGCAATTACGCCCGCATGAATGTCAAAATTAACACAATGAAATAGTCATTGCTTTCAAACCAAAGGAGCACTAACCATGAAAGGAAGCCCAAAAATGCAGCGACCCGCTAGAAGATCGCCCCCGACGGCTGAAGGAGCTAGAAGAGACAAGATAGGGAAAAGACAAAGTGCCAGGCATGGAGCAGGCAGATAGTCCAAGTGGAGAAGGGAAGTGTCGATTCAAGAAGTGACTCCAGCAGGTGAAACAGTGGCTGCAAATTGAACATTAGAAGACACGAACGGCCAACCATGCGACCCTTTTTTCTTCATTTCATATTTATGAGCAGACAAGCTGCATAGGTGCCTTCAAGAAGTAGCCTCGGTTAATGAAAAAACAGCGCGGCCATGCCAAAAAAATGCCTAAAGTCAAAGCCAGGGTTGACACAGCATTTATTTTTAGACAGCCTGCTCTTCCCAATGAGGGGACAGAAATGGGCCACTTATAAAAAGGGGCACCAAAAGGCCTCCTTTTCTTTTCCTATATATTGAGGACTTGTCATTTGGAGAAAGGATCTTCCACATTTTGTAAGGTGTAGCCTTGGCAAAATTTCACCTGAATCAGTAAATGCATTTTTTACCTCTATCTTGGATAGATATTTTTGTGTATGTCTTGAGTGTTAGTTTGTGTTTAGTTATTGTTTCTTGATGCTTTCACAGATCTAACACCAACATATCTATTGTCTATAAGGTGCCATTTCTACAGTTGACGAGGAGAGTAGTATTTGAAAGTGCAGGAACAGAAGAAATCACTTGTAGTGTGCATTTCACAACACCTAGGTCAATCTCTATTTTTTCTATATTTTCCATTAAAGCCTCCCTGCCAAGTTTCTTGTAGCTTGGTTCTTCTGCGGAGTTTTAAGTGTATGTATGTGTTTGTCTATTTTTAAGTGTGAATGTGAGAAGGTTGACTTGTTTTGGTGCATCACCTCTTTAGAGTAGTCTATTTTCCTGTAATCTTTCTCCTTTTTAATCCCCCCCATTATATATCTATGTGTGTGTGTGTGTGTGTGTGTGTGTGTGTGTGTGTGTGTGTGTGTGTGTGTGTGTGTGTGTGTTAACACTTGCTGGAACAAATATGATGCATCAAAGGGAGCTAGCCCTTATCTAGAGACTCTCCCCTCTAGCTTTGCCAGTCCCACAGGCGAGAAGGGAGCTTCCATAGTTGCGTGAAGAAGGCAGGAGCTTGGCCTCCTGCCAAGGGTGCAATCTTCTGCGTCAACACATACATAAATAAACACCCTATACATAGTTTTATGATTGATAATAGTGCAAGAGAGAATTTTTGTAACATGACATTACTTACACACTTGGGTTATACTCATAATGATTTACATCATTAAACTAGATCAGTTAGAGCATTCGATGGGACCTCCCAGAAGGCTCTTAGTGAGATTGACTTACCTTTATAGGTCGGTCTTGCAAATGTGGTTATTATTTTTTTTAACCATACATTCCATGAGCATTTTTGATATGTTATTGGGAATACCTTAGATCCATACACTTTGAGCAATACCTTCTATAGTGAATGGATGTGTAAAATATATTCATGCCAATCATGTAATTATAGTTTTTGAAATTACATATTAGCATCCTCTTGAATAATACAAACTTATACCCAGATATTTAATTATAAATACTACCAAGGCTGATTCACTGTAAAAGGGTAAGCAACATGCAATCCCCTTTACTAGGTGACTAATAATCAAGAGAAGATTACATCAAAGGCATATACTTGATTCCATAGAATCCCCATCTACTATGCACCATGTTCAGATATCTAGAACACCTACACATGCTCCTATTACAATTATTCTAAAAAAACCATAAAGCACTCAATGATGGCTTCCACAAACCATTAATTCTATTAATCATACTACTACTACATGACCATTGAGTCTTATTTTACATACACAGAGCATCACTAATATTATTGTGACAAATATTAAACCTATACATGTTCCTTGACAGCGTCACAAGATTATTACACTAGGTTCACAGTGGGGATATATATATGGCCATCCATTCGATGGCATCATAGGATGATTTTTACTTTCAAACATTCCAAAATTACCAAAAAAATAAAAATAAATAAAAATAAAAACCATTCAAAAATCCAAAAATATTTTTAACTACATGTTATATTAGTTAGGTGGCATTTATGTGTTAGTTTTATGTTTATAGATGGCATAATCAATTGTTCTTACATACACATGTGTGTCACACTTCTACTTGAGTGTGATATAGGCATGCACAAATACAT